>BLBF01000019.1:15630238-15648730 GCA_015471245.1 Laticauda colubrina | reverse complement strand
TTTCATATGTTGGACTAGTGAGGAGGTGTGTTCCAGCTTTTTTACTGCAATTTTGTGTTCATCTAGGCGGGTACTTATTCTTCTATTGGTCTGTCCAATGTATGTGGCCGGGCATGATGCACAGGGAACTTCGTATATGCCTTGGTTTTCCAGGTCTTATATAATATAATTATATAAGAAGCAGGGATGCTTGAATTTATATCCTTATTATCATTCTATCTAAATAGTAATAACACTTTGAGTTAAATACCACTTCACAGTGCTTTACAGCCCTCTCTAAGTGATTTACATAGTCCGTGTATTGCCCCCAACAACCTGGGTCCTCATTTTACTGACTTTGGAAGAGTGGAAGATTGAGTCAACCTTGAGCGGCTGAGACATGAACTGCTGAACTGCCGGCAGCCCGCAGCTAGCAGAAGTAGCCTGCAGTACTGCATTTTAACCATTGTGCTATTCAGTGGTAAATTGTCCCTTACTCATCCAAATGTTGTGAGGATGAAATAAAGGGGAGGGATGTTTTAGAACAAGGTTTATAATGTAGGGTTGGAATCTAACTAGTAATATAACATTACAATAAGCACAAAGGAAAATAAACATGATTTTTCTTTCAGCTTGTCATCTAAATTTCAACTGTCAGTCTTTAAAAAAAAAAAAAGGAAAAGAAAAAAATATAACTAAAAAGCCATAAGTGGTATATTACCTGGCAGAACTTGTATGTTAATAATATTTCTCCTTCCCAAAGAATTATAATCAAATTTTGCCTTCAAATGGACTTATTTTGATATAGTAACAAAATTGCCAGAACAAAGGTACATATTCCTAGAAAAGTTACATTTGCAAAGTAAAAGTTTAAGTCTTGTTCTAATAATACTGGTAAAATAACTTTGCAATATTTTTTTCAATGTCTCCCACACTCCACTCTCCAGCAAAAGTGATATTACAGAGAAGTTGGCAGTTCAAATGACTTGTATATTTTCTTTCTTCACCATTGAAGTAACATCCAAGGGAATAGTTGTATATCCGTCTCTGATGACAAACTTGCAAGTGAATGTGAAATGAGCTCACTATTTGTTGCTAATAGAATGTGCAAAGTGTCATAGATTTGCTTTGATGGAGCAATTCAGGCCCTGTTATGTGATTTATTTATTTTTTGCCCATGTAAAAAGAGTGCTTGAGAAAGCTATCCAGGATTATCATATTTGCTTTTTAAAACAATTTTGAGATGATGCTTCATTTAAGCTTAATCAGGTTAACACACTCCTTCAAAACTTAAATTGTTTATTCAGTCATAAAGAAAATGCTTGTAATTTCAAACATGTAGCAACAAGTAGTTTGCGTTTTCTTGAAATTTAATCCTCTATGAGCAACATTCAAAATTATTATGACAATTGCCTTGTTTATTGAAAGGTTTCATGTTTTAAGATTGCTTTTAAACAAATCAGCAATAAAAAGATAGCCTGGTAATTAAAATTCCCTCAAAAGTCTTGGACAGTTTGAAAACAGCTAGGTCCTTTGCCACATCTACTGATATTTTAGCAGAAACTACCATATTCAAATATAGCCAGTGACCAGACCTCAAAGCAGTTCTGACTCTGGGTCTTCTGAAGAAAACCACTCTTTGTGCTGCTGAACTTGTCATCACTACATATCACACATAGGAATAAACAGATTTAGCATGTTGCCATTTAAGACAAATTCCAGGAGAATGAAGTAGGCCTTGGATCTATTTTTATTTCACTTTTGTATAATATTCCATCTAAGCAGGGTAGATCAAATTAATATGTTTGATAAGTAACATATTGGTTAGAATGTTTATTGATTTCCAGACCCAACTAGATTTTTAAATCTAGAAAATTACCTACTTATCTCTACAAGCTATTTACATATTGGTCAGGTATATATAAATTCAGAAATAAGCTGCCTTTGGAAATTTTAAGATACATGAGGATTTTATTATCTCTTTTTCTTCCTCTCACAAAAATTCATGGAATATTCATTTCTATTCAAATAATATGTTTCCTATTTCCTATAGATTTTATGTGAAAGACACTTATATCTGTGTTCCAAAAAAAGCAATAACCTTGCCGCATCCAAAACTCTCAGGTAAATTTTATACATATGAACATTTTCTACTGTATTTATCTGATGGGAAGTAGTCGTCCAATGCAAGAGATATTTCTGCCCAGAAACTCTGAAAGCATCATTCCCCAATCTTGCCAAATATCAGAATGACACAGGATTATGAATGTTTGAGGGGGTTATTTGATTACTTATTGTACCCTATGTGAGCAGAACCGAAGTCATGTTGGATGGCCCATTGAATTGAATAAGTAAATGTGTCTCAAACTCAGTACCTCTGCTAAATAAGAAAGTGTTCCAGTTTGTGCACAAGAGAAAAAACAAGATAAGGCTAGAACAATGGGGAATTGTAATAAAGTGCTGCGATGTCAGAAACCGTGTAACTGCTTTTGCTAGATAAGGAGCTAGTATGAACCTTCGAAATATATGTGTCAATTTGAAAATAGAAAGAATGTGAGCCAAGCCCTCGTATGAGGGGGCGGACAGTTAGGGTATAAAAATGCTGCCTGAATTTTGCTCTATGTTCCTTGAATGCCTGAAGGAACCCATCTCTGCAGACACGTGAATAAAACCTTGTTTTCCTTGGATCAACGAATCTTTTGATGGTTTTATCTGCTTCCACCTCATACCGATGATTATTATTAAATATTGTACCTTATGATTCTTGACTCTCAAATATACCTTTCTTTTTATACATACAGAGACATTTGCACCAAGACAAATTCCTTGTGTATCCAATCACACTTAGCCAATAAAATAATTCTATTCTATTCTATTTGTGGTAACATCATCAGTGATAGTAAGGAATGCTGTTTGCTGTCAGTTTATATTCTGCTATGAGCTAACAGTGTGCAATGGCAGCCAAAAAAGCCAATGCAATCCTAAATTGCATTAACAGAGGGACACAGTCAAGATCATGATCAATTCCACACTATAAAGCCTAAGTAAGACCAGACCTAGAATACTGCATCCAGTTTTGCATCACTATACAATAAAAAAAAGATGATGAGACTCTAAAAATTGTGCAGAGATAGGCAAACAAGATTATTCGGAGACTGGAGGCCAACACATACAATGAATAGTACTCAGCATGGTTACTCTAGTGAAAAGAAGGACCAGGGAAGACATAATAGCAGTGTTCCAATATTTAAGGAGCTGCCACAGAGAGGAAAGGATCAAGCTATTTTCCAAAATACCTGCAGGCCAGGCAAGGAATAATGGATGGAAACCAGGAGTGGGATTCAAATTTTGTAACAACTGGTTCTGTGGATGTGGCTAGGAGGATGTGGCTAGGTGGGCATGGCCATGTGATTAGGTGGGTGTGGCTTCCTTTTTTTTGGCAGCAACACCCCTTTTTTTTTTTTTTTTGGCCTTCTGGGTCTCAGGGGAACCTCCTAGGGGGCAGGGAACCCCTCCTAGAAGGGTTTCTCCCAGGGAACCCCTCCTAGAAGGGTTTCCTGGGGTCCAGGAAGGAAAAATGGGAGCATAAGGGGGGGTCAAAGCACCCCCTGTGCTCCATTTTGGGGCCTCTGGGACTCAGGGGAGCCTCCTGGGGGGATGTTTTTGTTCTCAGAAGACTTCCCTGGGGCTCAGAAAGGACAAAAAGGGAGCATGGGAGGGCTCACAGCAACCCCCGTGTTCCATTTTGGGGCCTTCTGGGCCTCAGAGAAGCCTCCTGGGGGGCATTTTTGCTCCTAGGAAGCTTCCCTGGGGCCCAGGAAGGCAAAAAATGGATGGGGGGGTTGCTGTGCCCCTCCTCAATTGTCTTCCTAAGCCTCAGGGAAGCCTCCTGGGCGAAGCAGTAAGTAAGTGAAGGGATCCTGGCACAGCTGATCATAGGAATAGCTGATCATTGGGAGGGGAGGGAAAGGAACACCTTAAGAGGGAAGAATTCAGTCAGCAATGTCAGGTATGTGTGTAATGTTGTGCATGCATGATAAGGACTGACTGGGTGGGGAGCAGAGGGGAGGGAAAAGACAAGTGTAGAGGGGCAGGGCCAGCCAGGAGCAAGATTTGCCGCTTCTCTGAACTGCACATAATCATAGCAACCAGTTTTATAGAACCAGTCTGAACCAGTAGAACTCCACCCCTGATGGAAACTGATCAAGGAGAGATTCAATCTAGAAATAAGAAGAAATTTTCTGATAGTGAAAACAATTAACCAATAGAACAGCTTGCCTTTGAAAGGGGTGGGAGCTTTATCACTAGAAGCTTTCAAGAAGAGACTGGATTGCCATTTGTCAGAAATGGTGTAGGGTCTCATGATGAGGTGAGGGGTTGACCTACAAGCTCCCTTCCAACTCTGTTAAACTGTTATCTACGATTAAACTGTAATTCTACAACTTAGCATTTCTTTGTTTAACTAAAACCTGCCTTGATGCAAAAGTTCATCATGACAACAGCATATACATCCCAGGATTTCAGATATTTAGATCAGACAGAATTGAAGAGACATCAGGTAAAACTAAGGGTGGATCATTATGTTTACATATCAACAACAGCTGATCTCAGAATATAATTATAATATATAAATTCTGTGATGAAAACTTGGAGTCTTTACATATCAACTGCAAGCCATTTTATTCTCTACATGACTTCTCCTCATTTCTACTAATAGCTGTGTATGTTCCTCTACAAGATTGTGTAAACAAGGCATTATGAACTCTAGCTGATAGGATTATGGAGGTTGGAGCCTTTGGAAAACTTAAAAACCTCACTGGCTACAGCAATCCTCCTTCACAGGCAGAAGGAAATCAACAACTAGCAGATGACCTGAATGTGTTTTACTGCAGGTTTGAAAGGAAATTACAGCCACCTATCTCCACAACCCCCATCTCAAGCACACCAACAACAGCCAAGCCTTCTACAACTGGCCCCAACCCACTGGGTTCACAACCTCTGGTGATCACAGAAAAAGAAATGCAAGATCTATTTCACAGACAAAAGCCAGAAAAATCACCAGGGCCAAACAAGATAACTCCTTCTTGCTTAAAAGTCTGTGCTGACTAATTGGCCCCATCTTCACCCGAATTTTCAATAAATCCTAGAGATGTGCTATGTTCCTTCCTGTTTCAAGTGCTCTACTATCATCCCAATGCCAAAGAAGCCCTCCATCAAGGAATTGAATGATTACAGACCAGTTGCTCTAACATCAGTAGTTATGAAAATCTTCTAACTAAACTAAATCAGCTAGTGATACCTGAACACACTTTTAAGTTGATCATAAGCTTCCTAACAGACAGGAAACAGCAGGTGAAGCTAGGCAGAATCAGATTGAATACCTATACAATTAGCATAGCCCACCCCCCCAAGGCTGTGTGCTTTCTCCACTTCTCTTCTTCCTATATACCAATGACTACATCTCAAACGATCCATCTGTTAAAATAGTAAAGTTTGCTGATGACACAACAGTGATTGGTTTCATTCGAGACAACGATGAATCCACATAGAGACAGGAGGTTGTACAACTTGCCTCGTGGTGTAACTGGAACAATCTGGAACTGAACACATTTAAAACCATAGAAATGGTGAAAGACTTTAGGAGAAACCCTCCCATACTACAATCTCTTACAATACTAGACAAGACAGTGTCAACAGTAGACACCTTCCAATTTCTAGGTGCTATTATATCACATGACCTAAAATGGATACCTTACATCAAAAACATCAACAAAAAAGCACAACAAAAAATTTTCTTTCTGCACCAATTCAGAAAGCTCAAACTGCCCAAGGAGCTGCTGATACAGCTCTACAGAGGAATTATTGAGTCTGTCATCTGCACCTTTATAACTGTCTGGTTTGGTTCTACAACCCAGCAGGACAGATACAGACTTCAGAGGATAATTAGGACTGCAGAAAAAACAATTACTACTAACCTGCCTTCCATTGAGGAAGTCAGAAAGATAACTGTGAAAATATCTACAGGCCCCTCACATCCTGGACATAAATTGTTTCAACTTCTACCTTCAAAACAACGCTATAGGGCACTGCACACCAGAACAACTAGACACAAGGAGTTTTTTCTCAAACACCATCACTCTGCTAAACAAATAATTCCCTCAACACTGTCCAACTATTTACAAAGTCTGCACTACTATTATTATTAATTTTCTCATCACTCCTTGTCACCCATCCTCTTGTGAATGTATGACTATAACTTTGTCACTTGTATCCTTATGAATTATATGGACTGTTTCCTCGTATGATTTGTTTGCTTATTGTACCCTATGACTATTATTAAGTGTTGTATCTTATGAGTTTTGACTCTCGAATATATCTTTTCTTTTATGTATACAGAGAGCATTTGCACCAAGACAAATTCCTTGTGTGTCCAATCACACTTGGCCAATAAAAGAATTCTATTCTGTTCTATTCTATTCTTTCTGGTATCCTACCTGTGAGTGGGCGGTCTTATGTATTCTTTGGTTAGGCTGTTTACTAATGGTTCTTTGGCAGTTTCTTGCTTACTTGATTGTTGGTCTGAAGTTGAAGTTAATCTTTGATGATCTGAGTGCTGAGTGGTAGAGAGGTGCTGGAGTCTTTTTCTCTTTTGGGCTGGTTGATTGTGTCTTTGGTAGTCACAACTGAAAGTTAGCAGGTAAGGGCAAATGAACTTATACCACATTAATATTCTTCAATTTACTGATGAAATGTTATTATTCTTCCTGGTGCCTTCTTATTTTTAATGTCAGTCACAGTAATTACCTTGCATAATCAATCTATAATCTATATTCAAAAAGTTAGCATGATGATATATTAAGCAATGTGCAGTTGATAATATAATACTGTTTAAGATAAGTTAAAAGTGAATGTTTTGACAAAGAATGCAAAAGTAATCAACATAAACACACTGATTAGAATTATAATTATCTATATGATGTAAAGGTACAAGTCAATATCAGATTGTAATTAAATCTTTTATTACAATAATTATAGTACTGAATGAAGTAGATTGTGTGAATATTGGACAGAACATACAAGAAAGTGGTACCTGATGATCCAGAACTGACCTATTATTTCCTGCAAGCAGCGATCTAACTCTCAGCATTGAAAATCTTGTGGTAGATATTTCTCTGACATAACACTAGTGTGAAGCTATTTTGTGTGATAGCATGGCCCTCATAAGTTTAGTGCATGTAAATGTCTGCATAAACATTCACTGGGAGGACACACCCTAATTCTTTATTTGGTTTTCGTAGATTAAATGAACTTTGCTGTCTCTGGAGCTGTCAATTGCTGTAATTATCATCTAATGAGAATACACTTGCATTTCTGAACAATAATATAGTCTAAAGAAGTCTGTGACTGCTTTTTTTTAATATCTAAAAAAAGAACTATGTTCTCAAACAAGGAAGTCCATTAAGTATTCTCAAAAGAAGACTGGCATGAGACCCCCAGGCTTTGGAGGAGAAAAGGCAGCATGCACGACTGTGCTACCTGGGTTCCTGACACTTCTCTCATTTACACTTAATCAGCTTCAGTCCTGATAAACTATTTACCCTGGAGGAATGCAATAGGACGCCAGTTAGTCTGTGCATGTGCTTTAGCATTTTACTAGACTAAATAAACAGGCCTGCAAGGAAAAATGCTCTGATTGTCATCAAGGAGTCACTTTGACAATTGTGACAACTCATATTCAGTTGCTCCAATAACATGCATTTTCTTTCACAGTGAAGTTCACCAACATGTTCTTGCACCAAGATGTATTAGACACGAAAGGGCTTTCAATTAATAACCCAAAATTAATAAACAAGATACTGATTTAAAACTGGCTTTTACCTATCTTAAGAGCATCTGAATTGTGCCACAAAAATCAATGTCATTGATAAAACTTTACAAAATTGCACAATAAAGTGTCGCTATACTGCTGTCGTGTCTCCTATAACCTCTGAATCACAAATACTGTTTAGGCTAATTTCTCACAAATTCTAGTATTACAAAATTACATATCAAATGCTAAAATTAAGAATGCTTTTTAAGATTCATTCAGTTTCAACAATTTAGAAACATCAATCATACGTTCTTGAAAAAGAGAAGGAGGGAGAGAGAGAGAGAGAAGGAAGATGGAAAGAACACATATATCAGTAACCAATTGTTATCTTTTAATAATTTTTTAAGTTTGTGTCATTTTTGCAGTTAGATTTTGTTCTTTTTAATTCTTCAATATTGTGAAATATCCTACAATTGCCACTATTCCAGTCTTGGGTTCTGATATTATAATTTTTCAAGAGGTTTTAAAGACTTATTTTGGGTCTGACTTATCTTGATTCAAATTTACTAGATTAAATCTGATGGATTGACTAATCCTAAATTCAGTACTATTTGTTTGATTATTTGATTCTATCTCGCTGTTTTAATCACATCTGCAAGAATTGATTTATATTTGTTTTTTATATGTTGTATTTTATAAAACTGAATATTTTGTTTCAGATGGATTGCTTTTCATTATATACACCACAACCTCACATTTAAAAAATCAGCAGCCAAGGTAATTCACTGAAAACACAAAGAAAACAAACATGAAATAGACTCAACCTCCAGGTATCTTGAAATACTTGTTCAAAATCCAGGTCTTGCTATATAGCATGAATAATCTATTTTTAATAAAATAATCAGGTCATTTAATTGCAATTTTCATTATTATTATTCAGTGTTCCAAATTATTTTTCCTTACCTATAAGTATTTGTTTGCTAATCAGCCTCTCTGGTTTTAATTAATTAATTAGTTTCATTTCAAATAAAATGTCAAGATATTTGAGATATCCATTAAAAGAAAATGAAATGTGTCAGGAAAGAGAGACAAAATATAGAACACAAAATAATACAGATTTGTTTTTACAATTTGTTATAATTGTTTATAACAAACAATACAACAATCTATTAGAAAACAATTTCTTTGAAAGTAGGAATAAAGGAATATAAATGTGAGATAGTTCACAGATTACTATTTTATTTCTTCTCATTCTAAATGTTAGCAAATAAATCAGAACAATACAGAAATAATACTGCATGCTAGAAAGAATGAATTAAGATGACACGTACTAGAGATAGGGTGACTGGAAGTTAGATAGACAGATTAAATCAGAAACCAAAAACACATTGATATTGAGATGTGAATTTTGCAGCAGAAAGTTGTTAAACAAAATATCTGAGCTATTGAATGAATCAACAGCAATGGCATCAGAAAGCACATGTTCCCTGAAATCATTTATTCCCGGAAGTCATTTAGGAGAATTGTACAATATGGTTACCACATCAATTAATAATCTGAAAACCAATGCAATTCATTATTTCCATTATGCTTCCTGCCTGGTAGTTTGACTTTTGGCTACATTAATTGTTCTCATGGCAATTCCAAAAGTAGCCCACATACAGTGCTATACAAAAATCCATTCTTCAAGTTATCAGTTTCTGAATCTTAATGACCATTTCTTTCTTTGGAACAGAGGCTGGTTTATCTCTGACCATGTCATTGGTTTGATTCCACAACTATTGATGTGTGTGATTTGTATGTGTGTGTTCAAATGGCTACACATATTTGACTATATAATCTCACCAATGCAACAGTTTACTTATTTATATCCTATTCAAAATTTATTTGAATAAATTACAAAATTTGCATGACTATGGCTCATTCATTCATCTTCATTTTTGCACTATCATGATTTGCTACCAATTCCACTCTTTTACATGCCCTAGTGGACAATCAATTAAATATGAGCCAGAAATGTTCAGCAGCAGCAGCAAAAAAAAGTTAATGCAATCCCAAATTGCATTAACAGAGGGATTGAATCAAGATCACATGATTCAGTACTGCTCTATAGACTGAATGAGGCTATACATAAACTACTGCAATTCAATTTTGGTCACCATACTATAAAAAAGATATTGAGATTCTAGAAAGAGTGCAGAGAAGAGCAACAAAGATAATTAGGGACCTGGAGGCCAAAACATATGAAGAATGATTACAAGAACTGGGCATGGCGAGTCTAATGAAGTGAAGGACCAGAGGTAACATGATAGCAGTGTTCCAATATTTGACAGGCTTCATAGAAGAGGGATACAACCTATTTTTCTAAAGCATCTGAGGGCTACACAAGAAACAATGGATGGAAACTGATCAAAGAGAGAAATAACCAAGAAATAAGGGGAAATTTTCTGAAGTGAGAATAATCAACCAATGGCCAATTTGTCTTCACTGAATGAGACAAACTACCTCTTCAGGAATGTGAAGATGAAGATGTACCTATGAAGGGAGGAGTTGTGGATGATTGTTATGAATCCACTGGCAGTCCTGGATGATGAGGATCAAAGGAAAAATGAAAAGGGATTAGCCAGCATAATTTTGGCTTTGGAGGACAGTCAGCTGATACACATGAGGGGTCTCCAATCTGTAAAAGAATGTTGGGAGGCACTGCACAGTGTGTACATGAGAGAAACTGAAAGCAGTAAAGTGTTGCTGACTAGGAGACTGTATAAGCACAGCTGAAGCCAGGGGAGTGCATGTCTATATATCTGAAGAATATGAGAAGGACATTCCTTGAGCTAGAAGAAAGAGAAATGACATTTACTGTGGCACACAAAGTATATGTGGTGCTCAATTCATTGGACAGTTCATGGTGACAAGCTTAGAGTCTATGCAAGAACAGGATTTAATCATGCGTATTTAACTGGTTGATTGTTAGAGGAAGAGCAGAAATGGCTAGAGAGGAAATCTGGAAAGGGAGGAGAGAACGCTCAGCACAGACCAACTTCAACAACAGTCCAGCATGCTGGCAGAGCAGTTGAGACAATGAACTTTGTGAAGAGATGCTACATGTGTGGTTCTACTGAGCATCTCTAGAAACGCTGCCCTGAGAGGAGGACCAGAGGAGCAGTGAGACAAGGGTGCAGGACATGTGGAGCGGTTCTCCAGCACTGTCCCTGGCAGCATCAATGACTAAAAACACCAGGAATACTTGGTTGTTGGATAGTGGGGTGAGCCAGCATATTGCTAACACTGAACAAGCATTTTCTGGTTTGAAACCAGCAATGCAAACCAGTGGTCAAAGAGCTGCTGGAAAAGGTAACATTTATGTGCCAGAGATAGGAAAAACATTGTACAATGTCCTATGTACCTGCATTAGATCATAATCTATTGAGTATATCCAGGTTAGACAGGCAGGGTTATGAAATACTATTTGCAGAAGGGCAGTACTCCATAAGGAAAAGTGGAAGGACTAGCACTTAAGGATAAAGAATCATCAGAATATTACAAAAGCTGGGAATGTTGGTATGACTGGATAGAACAAAAATAGAAAATATATTAGTAAATATTGTTAAATTGTAAAGTAGGTAGTAATTACATATTCTCATTAAGACTTACTTTTAAATATGACACCAATAATGATAACAAATAAGGAACCACAAATAAGGAACCGCAAGTGAAATTGCTTGCTTTTATTTATTTATTTTTTTGTGGTTTTCTTCCACTTTTTTTTCTGTGTTGTGTATGTGTTTGTTCGTTATTTTAGTTGTATATTCAATAAAGTTTGTTTTTTAAAAAAAGGAAAAGTGGAAGGATACATTCACAAGGGGTCCTGTTCTAGAAAGACAGGAAAATATTTGTGCATGTTCACTTACGAATGCTCCACGCATGACAATAGTGTACCTTTGTTGCATAGGAGATTGGGACATGCAAGTTTTGAAGTACTGCAGAAGATGCCAGGCCTAGCTGAGGGATTTAGATTAAAGAAATGCAATGTGCATTTAGATTGTGCTGTTTGTAAGGAGTAAAAGTCCAGTGTGTACCCTGTCAATAAGAAAAGTTCAAGGAAAACAAACAGAGTATTGTAGTTAGTGCATGCTGACTTAGCTGGCCCTATGGCACCCTCTTTAGGAGGAGCTAGATATATCTTAGTCATTATAGATGACTACAGTAGATATGGTTTTGTTATCTGTTGAAAAGCAAGACAGAAGTATTGCAACAATTCAGGCAATGGGTAACACTTGTAGAGTGATGATACAGTTTTAAGGTATGCCAGCTGCAAACGGACAGGGGAACAGAGTTTATGTCTGATAAGTTCCAAAGATGATTAAACAGTTTAGTCATAAGGCATAGATGAATGGCTGAAATATATTTGCTGTCTGAAAATGGAGTGGCTGAAAGAAGGAATGGTGTGATACAAACCATGAAAGATTCATTGCTTGTTGATGTAAGCAGGAGTAAAATATACTGGGGGGAAGCCATGAAGACAGCAAATTATATAATTAATGGGATATGGAGTGTGGCAATCAAGAAAACACCATATTTCATGTTACCTGGAAGGAAACCCTCTTTGGCTCATCTAAGGACATTTGGCAGTTATGCCTGGGTGGATATTCCAAAAGGCACCGGGAGAAAAGGACAAAGAAAGGCCAGGAAGTGTAGGTTTGTTGGGTTTCAGCCAGGATCCAAAGGGTATAGATTACAGATGTAACTAGAAAGGTAGTTATTTTAAGATTTTCTAGTTTTGCAGAGTAGAATAATTGGAATAGGGTGCATTCTAATCATGAAGTGTTCATATCAATGCATAGCACTAGTTTACAGGTAGGAGAGACAAAGGAGAGACAGGAGAATGGGTCAGAAGTATATATAGGAGAGGATAGACCTGTGATAAAAAGTGAAAACACAGGAACAGATAATATCGAGGAGATCTGAAAGGAGTGATAAAGGTATACCTCCTGAGTGGTTCACTGTAAATGAGGTTAGAGTATTTAGTGTTTGGTATGAGCCACAAAATTACCAGGATATGTTGTCATTGCTTTGGTAAAACAACATTGGTAAAACAAGAAAAATGGAAGGATGCTATGTAGATAGTGACTGAGCAAATGATATACAGGATAGAAAATCAAACACAGGGTTTGTAGTATTGTTTGCTGACTCTGTAATTGGATGGAAATCCAGAAAACAACCTTCAATAGCACTCTCTACTGCTGAAGCAGAATTCATAGTATTGTCCGAGGCTTGTCCAGAAATAACCTGGTATGTACAATTGCTAAGAGATGTAAATGTGAATGTAAAAGACGCTGTACTAGTGTTTGAAGACAATGTTACATATATATAAATGACAACAGGAGATCACATTGGAAACAGGAGTAAACATGTAGACATCAAATACTATAATGTTAGGGAGGCTGTAAAGGAGAAATTGATAAGATTATAGCAGTGTTCTACTGTCCGTAATACAGCTGATATATTAACAAAGCCTGTATCTGTGGACAAACATTAGGAATATGTTAAAGCATTTGGATTATCAACTGTTCAGCTTTAAATGGGAGGAGTGTTAAGGTAATGATTTAATAGCTGACCAGCTGTTGTAAGGCTGCTATAAATGCTGATGCAATCACACCTTTTCTGTTTTTTATGAAAAAAGTGGATTTTTAGCTCTGATAATGCTGAAGACAAATATTTATAATGGTTCTAAGATTTTTTAAACAAATCTTACTTCAAATATTGATGAAATATGCATGACATGCACATTTTTATATTCCTATAAAGTTTTATAATTGATTATATTAAATATAAAACAAAGTGTATAGTGTTAAAATGCAGTTTATTTCAATATTTCTTTTTGTGTTTTTAAGGTAAAATACTTAAATAAAGAGACATTCCACTTTAAAAATATTTTATGTTTCTTAGTGTTAAGGTAATGATTTAATTACTGCTGTTGTAAAGCTGCTGTAAATGCTGATGCAATGAGAATGAGTTAACAGGGGATTGCTGCTTTAAGACTGAGGTTGGGTCAGCAGGGTTATTGCTACTTTAAGAAGCTGTCTATATAAAGGTGGACATGAGAGGGCATCTCTCTCTCCTCATGTTCTATCTCCATTGTAGTTCTCTGTACAGAGTAAAGAAAATTGATTGCTTGCCAGATATTTATATACCATGTATATGTATGTATATAGCTGTCTTGTATATAAACCACTGTTAAAAGACAAAGCCTCTGTGTGCAGTGTTTTGCTCCTGGGTTGTCTTACAATAGTAGTCATGCTGCAAACACTCTGAACATTTTAAGAAACACTGTATAGTCCATGACATTTTCAGGAAGGATTTTTTTTTTTAAAGTAATAACTATACAATGGAAACTGTATTTTTACATGCTCCTTTGTGCATGTAAAGTATTTTGACAATTGAAGATATGTAGAACCAATGTTTCTGGCTTCAAAATATCACTGTCTGTTCCAAATAAACATTAAAAACATCACTCAAACTTTATATCAACATTTGTTAGCTATCTCAAAATCTTTAATAATTCTTTTTGCTTGGATTACTTATTTTTTCTTAAACCAAAATCATTTATGGAGCTAGTGAATTTCATTTCTATTCAACATAATGTTTTTGGTGTTTTACAAAATGGCTAACATAAGAGTGCTCGTTAGGGCAGGTTTGCCATATATTCATGGACCTTTATGAGAGTGGATAGAAGGGCACATATCTAAACAAGGCATGGGGCTAGAATCATTTTTGTTTTCCAAGTATATTGATGCTTAGGCCTAAGTTAATTTTCAGAGCTTTGAATGTTTTTGCATAACAGTTAAGTCAATCTATCAAAATAGTGTCACTACTGACCCTACAATTGAACCACTTCTTTGAAACAGATCTTTAACTTTGATCCATGATTTCTATAAATCATGAATGAGTTTAAGCCCATGTCACACTGCCCAACAGATGCAAAAAGGACACAGTGGACGAGCAAAATGTTCCATCCGTTGTTATCCGCTCTCAAAAGGGGCAAAAATTTGCATAACTGGAGCGGATACCACGGACGCATGAAGGACGCAGGGTGGATGCAAAGCGGATGGGGAATGGAAGCCCAGCAGATGGAAGTGGATGGGAGCGGATGGCAAATCCGCAGGGCTTCTGGGGGGCCTCAGCAAAGCGGATGCGGAATGGATGAAGCGGATGCAGAGCAGATGCACATCGGATGAAGCGGATTCACAGTGGATGCACAGCGGAAGCCTAGCGGATGCCTGGCGTTAATTGCGCATGTGGGGAGGATGCATTGTGTCAGCCCGCAGATATAACAGAAGCAGTTCGGAAGCAGGTCACCATTCAGAGGAAAGACCTGCTGCCGGAAGGATTGGCTGCCTTGCCTGCCCTGCCTGCATGTCTGCCTGCAAGCCTTCCTGCCAGCCTTGGTGCAAGCCTCCCTGCCAGCCTTGCTGCCAGCCTTGGTTCCTGCCAGCCTCCCTGCCAGCCAGCAACCCCACAACCATGCGGAAGCACAGCAAGCCTCAGCCATCTGCTGCCAGCCCTTGCAAGAGGGACAGGGCTACCATCCCACCCCCTCGCCCTCACTCTGGTTCTGCTGGGGCTTCTGCAGCATGGGCTCGCTCTTCTGGGGCTGGGGCTTCTGCTGCTTCTGCTTCTGGAGCAGCTGATGACAAGCATTCCAGCACCAGCCACCTCCACAGCACCTGGACCCTTCACCCCTGAGACTGAGCGACCAAGAGGAGTGCCAGAGACTCATTTTTGTTTTATAGCTTGTTGTTAATAAAGTCTATTTTTGATTCACACACTTGCTTCATTTCTTTTTTTTAATAAAGTCTTGCTGGAAACTTTTAGAAATGGTTTAAGCCTTTGCTTGCTTGTGGGATGGGAAAGGATAGCTTTGGAATGGGTTAGGATACCTGTGGGATGGGTAATAGCTGTGGGATGGGTTAGGATAGCAGTGGGATAGATAAACCTCCAGTGCAAGCATAGTGGGACTGTATGGTCCATCCTCCCAGGTGCCACACCTATGGCCCTTTATTATCAATAATGATATAATCAATCATCCACACATGTCAACATAAACACAACTCTTTATTAAATGCCCTGTTCATTGTAGGCCAACCAAACATACATGGCCCAATCTCATCCGTGTGATGAGACAGGCTGAAGGAAGCATCCATTAAGCATTTACCATCCTGTCTTGCCACTCCACTGCTCCAGCTGGGGAGTTGCACCAGTTTTTCAGGAGGTTGCGCTGCTTCTTCACCTCACGTGAGGCTCTGTTGGGGCCTTGCACATCCTCAGTGTCAATCAGGTTTTGCCCTTGCCTCCATTCCCCAGTCCCCATTGCCTTGTTCACGGTCCACGAGCCTGTTCTGCAAGACTGGGTAGCGGGTGCGCCTGAGATTGTGCAGGATGCAGCAAGCTTCCACGATCCTCCTCATGGTCTCTGGGCTATGCTGCATGGTGGTGAGAAGTACCTGAAACCTGTTGGCCAGGATGCCAAAGGCATTCTCCACCACCCGTCTTGCCCTGAACAGCCTGTAGTTGAAGATCCTCTCTTCACGGGTGAGGTATTTGGAGGTGTAGGGCTTCATGAGGTAGGTTCTGAGGGAGAAGGTGTCATCCCCCATGATGAAGTAGGGCACATCTTGCTTGCGGTTGGGCAGCGGGTCTGGATCTGGGAAGCCCACCATGAGGTTGCGTTCCAGCTCCTCCTTGAGGTGACTGGTGTTGTATACCTGGGCATCTGAAGATGAGCCGTTGCCTGAAGCATCGATGTACATGAACTTGTAGTCAGCATCGACCATGGCAAAGAGGATGATGCTGAAGAATCCCTTGTCGTTGAGATAAGTGGAGCCCAACTTCGTCGGAGCTTTGCAGGCCACGTGCTTGCCATCTATGGCTCCAACGGTGTGGGGGAAGTTCCACCTCTGATACCACTGCTCTGCAACTTTCTTCCATCCTTCTTCATTGGAGGGGCACTGGAGGAGCTCCTCCTTGTATTCTTCGATGATGGCCTGCACCACTTCTCTGACCACAATGCTGATGGTGTTGTGTGGCACCCTCCAGCCATACTGCAGAGTGAGTGCCACCTTGAGCTCAGGTTCCAGGCTGGGCTGGAAGTTGGTGTTTGTCTTGGTCAACCTGGGTGTCAGCTGCTGCACAACTTCATCAAACATGGCTGGAGGCATCCTCATGAAGTTCTGGAACGCCCGAGTGTTTTCGCTCCTGAGCTCCACCATCAGCTTGTTGTACAGTCCGTCCTCTGCTCTTCTGGCGAACCATCTTTGGACCCAGACTTTTTTTGGGTGCCTCCTTTTCTTCCCATAGTAGAGTTCACAGAGCCTGTAGATGGTTTCGCACTGTTGCAGAAGGATGGTGGCTGCCAAAGGACTTTGTCACAATCCACGGTGGAAGAGGAAGAGTCAGATGAAGGCTGCAGAGGTCTGCACAGCTTGGCTGCTGTTCTGAAAGTGAGATGCAGGCAAGTGGTCCCCCTTTTTATAGGCAGTGTAGGTGTCCCTTTGCATCCTCTAGGCATCCTCTAGGCATCCTGCAGACATCCTTAATATCCGAGATAGGTCCCCTCTGCGAACGTTGTTTCCGTTTTAAACGCTTTGTTTCCGCTTGGCATCCGTTCTGCATCCGTTCTGCATCTGTTCTGCATCCGTTCCACTTCCTCCCTGCGTCCGAAAGGAGGCGAGTTGCACGGATGTGGAGCGGATGCCTGGCGGATATAGCGGATGTGTAATGGATGCGTAACGGATGCGGATGCGTAGCAGATGCAGAACGGACGAACTGGATACATTTTCCGCACAAAAGTTTTGAGCAGCCCAAAACTTTCTGAGCAGATGAAACGTCAATAAACGGATGCTGGACGGATAGAGAGGAAGGCAAACGGAGGCAGTGAGTACATCACGTTTTCAAACGGATGGCAAGGTTTTTTGTCCGTTTTACATCCTCTTTGCATCCGTTGGTTCACTGTGCCATGGGCTTTACAAAAATGACATCAACTGATTTCAGTATATCATAAGATGAATGGCATAAATCAGGATATCTTCTGTTTTAATTGCTCATTGCTGCAGAATATCATCAATCCTGTTTCCTGACAGTCAAAATAATCACTCATTTCACCTATGGTATTCTTTTTTCTTATTATGACAGTTCCTTCTCTTGCAATGAAATCTTTGAAGACAAGTAAAGTAGCAATTGTACACTGTACAATACACTTCTGGATTCTGGAAAAACCCAGCTATACATTTTAACAATCTGCACACTAAATGATTGATCTGATTACTGAAAACAGACTCTTTGTTAGTAAAAAAAAAAAGAAACCTGTCCATCTTGTAAGCATGTTCCATTATAACATTACACCAATGTTTTGCCAATGTCAAATAAGGATGGTGGGCTGAAAGCAAGTTAGATATGTCAACACGCATACATACATTGAAAAATGCTTTCTTTTTGAAGAGGTTTTGTTAGTTAGATTGGATGCTGAATGAAAAGACCATTTGTTTCAAGTGTTTATATTAAGATTATACAGGTTTTGTGCAAACTTCCCCAACTTCACCTCTGCCCTTCTAATGTAGTTACAGACGGACACACGGACACAGGGACACATGGACACACAGATAGAGATAGAGATAGAGATAGAGATAGAGATAGAGATAGAGATA
>BLBF01000019.1:15610664-15622062 GCA_015471245.1 Laticauda colubrina | reverse complement strand
TAATAATAATAATAATAATAATAATAATAATAATAATAATAATAATAGCAGCTTATCCATTTTAATAAACCTTACTAAACTTTCCTTATTAAATCAATCCTTTTATATTTCCATATTTCCAACTTCTGTTTTTATTGGCTAGCCATTGAAAAAATTAGTTCAAAAAATATTCAGTTTCTTCCTTTTCCTTGATTTTAAATGTTAATCTATCCATTTCTCCATGTTCTAATATTTTTAATTACATTTTCTTCTGTAGGGATCTCTTCACTTTTCCATTGTCATGCAAATGCAATTCTACCTGCAGTTAGTCCATATAAAATCAAATATATATTCCCTTTACTATATTTCCCCCCAATAATAATAATTCTGGTTTTAAGTCTATATGTTTCTTTATCATTTTTTCCAATCATGTATGTATTTTTGTCCAATATTTTTGTCCTTTGGACATGTCCACCACATATACCATTGAGAAAAAAAAATAAGAAATCCAAGAAGAAACCAGCTTGGCTGCACAAAGATCTCTCTGGCAAATTGAAAGAAAAAAAGGAAAAGGACAAAAAATGAAAAGAAGGACATACAACTAAGGCAAAATATCAGCAGATAGCCAGAATCTGCAAAGACAAAGTCAGGATAGCAAAGGCTCGGAACAAACAAAGACTTGCAACAAAAGTCAAACATAGTAAAAAAAAATTTCTTCCAACATATAAGTAACAAGAAAAAAATCAAGGAAACAGTTGGTCCACTAAAGAGAGAAGACGGCAAGGAAGTAACAGGCAACAGAGACAGCAGAACTGCTTAATTCATTCTTTGCATCGGTCTTCATTCAAAAAGAAACTATAGCTCAACCCACTAAAAACATAACTGTAAAAGACACACCAGAAATAAAAGTTAAAATAAGCAAAAAAAAATAGTAAGGGAACACCTGTCTGATCTTGATAAAAACTGATGGATTACATCCCAGAGTTTTAAAGGAACTGGCAGAGGTCATCTCAGAACCACTGCACCATATCTTTCAAAAATCCTGCAGCACCGGAGAACTACCAGAGCACTGGAAAAGAGCCGATGTGGTTCCCATCTTCAAAAAAGGAAAACAAAACAGACCCAGGAAACTATAGACCAATCAGCCTAACATCAGTACCCAGGAAGATACGGGAAATGATAATGAAAAGCAGACCTGCCAACATCTAGAAACAAGTAAAGTAATAACTAGCAGTCAGCATGGGTTTGTTAGAACAGATCATGCCAAGCCAATCTTATTTCATTCTTCAAAATAGTGACTAAATTAGTAAATCAGCAAAATTCTGTGGACATGATATATTTAGATTTCAGCAAGGCATTCGATAAAGTAGACCACAAACAACTTCTTAGTAAGCAAGAAAAAAGTGGAATAGATAGCACCACCACTAGATGGATTCACAACTGGCTGGCAAACCATACTCAACGAGTAGTCCTTAATTGGTCTAAGTCTATATAGAGGGAAGTAAGCAGAGAGGTTCCACAAGGTTCTGTCTTAGGCCCCGTACTCTTCAATATCTTCATTAATGACTTAGATGAGGGAATAGAAGGGGAACTTATCAAATTTGCAGATGATACTAAGCTGGCAGGAATAGCTAACACCCAAAAAGATAGGTTCAAAATCCAGATGGATCTTGATAGACTAGAATACTGGGCCATATCAAAGAAAATGAAATCCAATGTAGAGAAAAGTAAAGTCCTACACTTAGGCAAGAAAAACCAAAAGTACACATACTGGGTGAAACTAGGCTCAATAGCAGTAACTGTGAGATGGATCTTGGAGTCTTAAGGCCCTGTCACACTGGCCGAAGGATGCAAAACGTTTGTAAAAAGGACACAGCGGACGAGAAAAATGTTCCATCCATTGTTATCCGCTCTCAAAAGTGCCCTGAATTTGCATAACCAGAGTGGACAACACGGAAAGAAATGGACGGGGGGAGGACGTAGGGCGGATGGAAAGCGGATGCTCCACGGAAGCCGAGTGGATGGAAGCGGATGGGAGTGGATGGCACATCCGCAAGGCTTCTGGGGGAGCGCAGCAAAGCAGACGTGGAACGGAAAGAGCGGATGCAGAGTGGATGCTGAGCGGATGAAGCGGATGAACAATGGATGCCGAGCAGATGAAGCGGATGAAGAGCGGAAGCCTAGAGGATGCCTAGCGGATGCAGAGCGTTCACTGCGCATGCGGGGAGGATGCATTGCGTCAGCCCCGCAGATATAAAGGGAAGCAGCTCCCAAGCAGGTCACCATTCAGAGGAAAGACCTGCTGCCAGACACAGCTCTCCAGCCAGCCAGCCAGCAACCCAACAACCATGGGGAAGAAACGGAAGCCTCTGCCATCTGCTGCCACCCTGGCAAGAGGGAGAGGGCCACCCTCCCACCCCCTGGCCCTGACTCTGCTTCTGCTGGGGCTTCTGCTGCTCGGGTTGACTCTTCTGGTGCTGGAGCTTCTGCTGGCACTGCTCCTGGTGTTGGGGCTTCTGCTGGTGCTTACTCTGCTGGCGCTGCTCCTGGTGCTGGTGCTTCTGCTGGTGCTGACTCTGCTGGCGCTGCTCCTGGTGCTGGTGCTTCTGCTGGTGCTTAATCTGCTGGCGCTGCTCCTGGTGCTGGTGCTACTGCTGGTACTTACTCTGCTGGCGCTGCTCCTGGTGCTGGTGCTTCTGCTGGTGCTTACTCTGCTGGGGCTGCTCCTGGTTCTACTGGTCCTGCTGGTGCTTACTCTGCTGGCACTGGTCCTTGTCCTGCTGGTGCTCCTTCTCCTGCTCCTGGTCCTGCTGGTGCTGCTGGTGCTCCTGGTCCTGCTGGTGCTGCTGGTGCTGCTGCTGCGACTGGTCCTGCTCATCCTGCTTTTGCTGCTACTGTTGTTGCTGCTGCTGCTGCTGCTGGTGGTGGTGGTGGTGTGGAGGAGCAGCCCCTACAACATCGAAGCCCCTCTGATGAGGGCCCATATGGCCCTGCCAAAGGGAGGAAGAGGCAGACGTGTGAACGGGAGAGGAGGCAATACAACATAGAAGAGGAACATGAGGAGGAGGTGCTGGAGTGGCTGACGGAGAACAAGTATCTATGGCGGAAGGGACACAGGCTCTATCGAGACACCAAAAGGAAGCAGGCTGCTTGGAGAGAGAAAGTGGAGAGCCTGGGCTACACTTCGGAAGTGCTCCTTGGCTGGTGGAAGCACATGCACACCTGGTACGGGAAGCTGCACCTCAAGAAATCTGGCCAGGCCACGGTCAAGCTGACGGACCGAGAGACCTACGTGATGGCCAGGTGCAGCTTCCTGGAGGGTGAGGTCCGCCACCGAGGAGCAGTCCCTCTCAAAACCCTCTCTCTCAGGCAGCCTGCTGAGAGCCAGTCCTCTTCTGGCCAAGAGTCAGCTCCTGTGTCCAGGCAGGTATCTGTGGAGCATGCCACGATGGAGACCCCCCGACAGCTGTACTACCCCTGGCAGAGCACGTGGAGGACCCCCTGATGCAGTGGGAGAAAGGAGACGGCTCTTCCACCACAGCCCAACCTGCATCCACCCCCAGCTCCACCTCCACAGAAAGGCCGAGAGGCAGACCGGAGGGGCAGAGCCACACTGTCCTGCTGGAGATAAGAGACACCATCAGGAGCAGTGTAGATCTCCTCTCTCAGCTGGTACACACCAACGCCCCATCCTCCAACCGCAAGCCCTTCCTCGCATAGGTCAACCAGACCCTCATGAACATGTCGGAACCCCAGTACCAGGTGGTGAAGGACAGGATCACCGATCTTCTTCACAACCCTCCAGACCAAGATGAACCGGCTCCCACCCAGTTCAGGCCTGCTCCTCCACCCCAGGTGATGTCACTGTCCTTCCAAGGTTTTCCACAGGCCCTACCCTACCAAGGCTATGGATACCAGGAGGTCCAGCAACACAGGCAACCCTTCCCAGTCCAGGCACAGGTACATCGGATGCCACCAGTGCCACTGATGCCCCCGGAGGGGCAGAGCCACACTATACTGTTGGAGATAAGAGACACCATCAGGAGCAGTGTAGATCTCCTCTCGCAGCTGCCACCCATGCCACCAATGCCACCCACGCTAGTCCTCACCCAGCTGCAGACCAGACAGCCCCACTACACTGCTTCTTCCTCCACCCCACAGCCAAGCCTGGCCTTAGTACATCTGTCATCGGTATTGGGGCTGACACCCCATGTCATGGAGGAAGGGGCTCTCAACATCATGGGGCTGAGCCAGCTGTCTGAGAGCTTCCTCAACACACTGTCCCCTGTTGTCCTCTCGGGGCCAGGCACCCTAGTGGCGCTTCAGACCAGCACTCCAGCAGCAGCCACCTCCACAGCACCTGGACCCTTCACTCCTGAGACTGGGCATGCCTCCGAGTGACCAAGAAGAGTGCCAGAGACTGGGTGGCTACCTGTTGACTTTATTTTTGCTTTGGACACTTGACTTGGGTCATTTTTCTTTTACAGCTTGTTATTAATAAAGATTATCTTTGCTTCACACACTTGCTTCATTTATTTTAGTAAATAAAGTCTTATTTTAGTAAATAAAGTCTTAAAGTCTTAGAAATGGTTTAAGCCTTTGCATGCTTGTGGTATGGGAAAGGATAGCTGTGGGATGGGCAGGGATACCTTTGGGATGGGTAATAGCTGTGGGATGGGCAGGGATACCTTTGGGATGGGTAATAGCTGTGGGATGGGATGGGATACCTTTGGGATGGGTAATAGCTGTGGGATAGATAAAGCTTCAGTGCAAGCATAGGGGGACTGTATGGTCCACCCTCCCAGGTGCCACACCTATGGCCCTTTATCATCAATAATAATGTAATCAATCATTCACACATGTCAACATAAACACAACTCTTTATTAAATGCCCTGTTCATTGTAGGTCCACCCAACATACATGGCCCAATCTCATCCGTTTGATGAGACAGGCTCAAGGAAGCATCCATTAAGCATCTACCATCCTGTCTTGCCACTCCCCTGCTCTAGCTGGGGAGTTGCACCAGTGTTTCAGGAGGTTACGCTGCTTCTTTCCTTCACGTGAAGCTCTGTTGGGGCCTTGCACATTCACAGTGTGTATTACGTTTCGTCCTTGCCTCCATTCCCCAGGTTCCATGTCCCCATTGCCTTTTTGGAGGTCCACGAGCCTGTTCTGCAAGACTGGGTAGCGGGTGCGCATGAGATTGTGCAGGA
Organism: Laticauda colubrina; assembly: GCA_015471245.1. NCBI lineage: Eukaryota > Metazoa > Chordata > Lepidosauria > Squamata > Elapidae > Laticauda > Laticauda colubrina. Next base: position 15,616,869 of record BLBF01000019.1, on the reverse strand, counting down.
TGCAGCAAGCTTCCACGATTCTCCTCACGGTCTCTGGGCGATGCTGCATGGTGGTGAGAAGTACCTGGAACCTGTTGGCCAGGATGCCAAAGGCGTTCTCCACCACCCGCCTTGCCCTGGACAGCCTGTAGTTGAAGATCCTCTCTTCACAGGTGACGAGTCTGGAAGTGTAGGGCTTCATGAGGCAGGTTCTGATGGAGAAGGCGTCATCACCCATGATGAAGTAGGGCACATCTTGCTTGTCATTGTGCAGGCGTTCTGGATCTGGGAAGCCCATGATGAGGTTGCGTTCCAGTCCCACCTTGAGGTCACTGGGATTGTATACCTGGGCATCTGAAGCTGACCCGTTGCCTGAAGCATCGATGTACATGAACTTGTAGTCAACATCAACCATGGTGAATAGGATGATGCTGAAGAAGCCCTTGTAATTGAAATAAGTAGACACTGACTTGGCTGGAGCTTTGCAGGTCACGTGCTTGCCATCTATGGCTCCAACGGTGTGGGGGAAGTTCCACCTCTGATTCCACTGCTATGCAACTTTCTTCCAGCCTTCTTCAGTGGAGGGGCACTGGAGGAGCTCCTCCAGGTATTCTTCGATGATGGCGTGCACCACTTCTCTGACCACAATGCTGATGTTGTTGTGTGGCACCCTCCAGCCGTACTGCATGCTCCTGTAGGTGGTCCCTGAGGCCAGGTGGCGCTGAGTCAGTGCCACCTTGAGCCCAGGGTCCAGGATGGGCCGGAAGTTGGTGTTTGCCTTGGTCAACTTGGGTCTCAGCCACTCCACAACTTCGTCAAACATGGCTGGAGGCATCCTCATGAAGTTCTGGAATGCACGAGGGTCTTTGTTACTCAGCTCCACCATCAGCTTGTTGTACAATCTGTACTCTGCTCTTCTCACTATCCATCTTCGGACCCAGACACTTCTTGGACGCCTCCTTTTCTTCCTGTAGAACAGTTGAAAGAGCGTGTAGATGGCTTCGCACTGTTGCAGAATGATGGTGGCTACCAAAAGGACTGTGTTATGATCCTTGGTGGACATCAATGGATGCTGTGCAAGAGCAAGAGCCAGATGAAGGCTGCAGAGGTCTGCACAGCAGGGATGCTGGACTGGAAGTGATATCCAGGTGAGTTCCTCCTCCTTTTTATAGGCAATATAGGTTTTCCACTATGTGTCCTTTTGCATCCTCTAGGCATCCTCTAGGCATCCTCTAGACATCCTTAGTATCCAAGATAGGTCCCCTCTGTGAACTTTTTTTTCCATTTTAAATGCTTTGTATGCGAGCTGCATCCGATTTCATCCTTTCTCCCTCCGTGCTACTAACGCTTTATGTCCGTTCCGCATCCGTTTCGCTTCCTTCCTGTGTCCGTTTTCCGCTGGAGTGGATTTGAGTTGCGCGGATGCGCAGTGGATGCCTAGCGGATATAGCGGACGCGTAACAGATGACAACGGATGTAGAACGGATGTTCCCTGTATGCGTTGTGGATGCAGAATGGACGTGTTTGATACATTTTCTGCTCAAAAGGTTTTGAGCAGCTCAAAACTTTTTGAGCGGATGGAACCTCAGTCGACGGATGCTGGACGGATAGAGAGGATGAAAAACGGAGGCAGTGAGTACAGAACAGATGAATTGCGTTAACCAATGGATGGCAAGTGTTTCTCTCCATTTTACATCCTCTTTCCATCCATTGGTGCAGTGTGACATGGGCTTTAGTGGACAACCAGGCAGCAGTGTGCAGCAGCCACCAAAAAAACTAATGTAATCCTAAATTGTATTAACAAAGGGATACAGTCAAGATCAATGGAAGTACTAAAACCATTCTATTAAGCCTTAGTAAGACCACACCTAGAGTATTGCATCCAGTTTTGTTCACCACATTATAAAAAAGATGTTGAGACTCTAGAAAAAGTACAGAGAAGAGCAACCAGGATGATTAGGCGACTGGAGATTAAAACATGAAAAACGTTTACAGGAACTGGGCTTGGCTAATCTAATGAAGTGAAGGATCAGAGGTGACATGATAGCAGTGTTCCAATATTTGAGGGGCTGCCATAGAGAAGAGGGATACAACCTATTTTTCTTAAGCATCTGAGGGCTTATACAAGAAACAATTGATGGAAACTGACCAAAGAGAGAAACAACCAAAAAATAAGGGGAAATTTTCTGAAGCGAGAATAGTCAACCAATGGGACCAGGGGAGACATGATATCAGTTTTCCAATATTTGAGGGGCTGCCACAGAGAGGAAGGGGTCAAGCTATTTTCTAAAGTGCCAGTAGGGCAGACAAGGAATAATGGATGGAAACTGAACAAGGAGAGATTTAACCTGGAAATAAGGAGAAACTTTCTGACAGTGAGAACAATCAACCAATGAAACACCTTGCCCTCAGAAGTTGTGAGAGCGCCATCACTTGAGATTTCAAGAAGAGATTGGACTGCCATTTATTAGAAATAGTGGGGGGATTGGACTAGATGACCTACAAAGTCGCTTCCAACTCTGATTATCTGTTATCTGATATATAATAACAGAAACCTGGTGTCTGACTGCATTTCCAACTTTTAGCAGACATGTGCTTAAAAGTCTTTGTCAATCTTGTGGGTGAAAAATGCCATCAATTTTAATACTTAATAAGAAACTATATAGTTTCTTTATTATTTTTTCATCTGTCCCCAATAGTATCCAATCCAGTGTTTCTAATTATAAAAATGCCATGTCTTGGATATCTAGCTTGTATTTGCAGATGTAGCCACCATGCTAGATCCATCCCTTGGCTTTGCAATTCCTGACTGATTTTAAGTTCTCCTTCCTCATTTAAGATATCTTTATAAATTACCATTTTTTCCAAATTAACAATATTTGGATGCATCATGGAGAGCCAGACTGGTATTTTTCTGTAGTTTTTTATTTTAACTTTTTCCCATACCAAGAATAGAGTATTTCTCACATGATGTCTTTGGAAATATCCATGTCCTGTATTTTTTGCATACTATAAAAAGGAGTGCCAACCTAATTGTAAATCATGTTCCTCCAGCAACAGTAATCTTCTATCCTCAGGTTTATCCATTCTTTCACCCACATTAAGTACAGATGCCTAGGAATGCAACTCCCAGTCCGGTAAGCCAAATCCCCCATTACTTTTAGAGTCTTGTAACATTATCAGTCTTATTCTTGCTCCTTTCCCTTGCCAGATATATTTCAAAATTATTTTATTCAGTTCCTCAAAATATTTTTTGTCTAATTTTATTGGAATTGAAATAAAAAGAGCAGCTTCATATTCATTTTTCTAGTAGCTATTTTTCCTCCCATTGATAGTTGCAAGGTTTTCCATTTCTCCAAGTCCAATTTAATTTGTTGCACTAACTTTATATAGGTATCTTCTTTAATTGTTGTACATCTTGCTGTTAAGTAAATTCCTAAATATTTCACTTTCTTTACTATCTGGAGATCTATTTTCTTTGTCAGTTCATTTTTCTGTTTCTCTGTAAAAATTTTAACTAGTATTTTTATTTTTTTTTCTTTATTTATTTTCAGTCCTGCAAGTTCTCCATATTCTTCTTTTTAGTTTGGGACTGGTTTCTAATGGTTTTTTTCAGATGAATACCAGGTCATCTGCAAATGCCTCCAACTTACATTTTTCTTTTTTTTTTTTTTAATTTCCATCCCTACTATTTCTGGATCCTGCCTGATGATTCTAATTAACACTTCCAATGGACATCCTTGTCTAGTGCCTTTTTTAATATATTTTATCACTTTATTAGCAATCACTTTTGCCTTTTGAGTGGTATATATTGACTTAATCATACTTATAAATTTTTACCAAAGTCCATATATTTTAATTGTTGCATCATGAATTGCCAGTTTACATTATCAAATGATTTCTGGTTGTCTAGAAAAATCAGTGCCAATTATTTTTTGGAATGTGTTTCATAATACTCCATGTCTAAAATAATTCTCACATTATTTTTAATTTGCCTTTTTGATAGAAATCCATTTTGATCCAAGTGCATAACCTCGTTCAAAAATCTCTTGAGTCTTTCAGCTGTTATTGAAGCAAATACATAATAATTTGCATTTAAGAAGGATATTGGCCTATAATTCTTTATCTGTATTAAATCTGAGTCCTCTTTAGGGATTAAGGTAAAGTTTGCTACCATCCATGTAAGTGGTATCTTATCTTCTAACAATATTTCATTACACATGTCTAACATTGACAAGTTTAATGTATCTTGTAAATTTTTATAAATTCCTACTGGTAATCCATCTGGTTCCAATGTTTTATTATTATAAACAGGGGTTGGATCCCTTCCAACTCTGTTATTTTATTCTATTCTATTTTTTTGTCTTTTAATCACATCTACTAATTCCACTATTGTTATTCTCTCATGTAGCATAGTCTTCACCGTTTCAGGAATTTTTGGCAATTTGGCTTTTTCCAAGTATTGCATTATTTTTTCCTCAAAAACTTTTTGTTGGTCATATAACTTCCTCTGGAATTCCTGGATTACTTTCTTTTTACTTTTATTTTGATACTGTAATGTTCCCTTCTCATTTTGTAGTTTAATTATCAGATTATTCTCTTTCTCCTTTTTCAACCTATAAAGTTAAATCTGGATGAGGAAACAGAAATAGTCTTATGACGATAATCAGACAACTTAGAAAAGCCCCCAAACAGCTATTAAATCTCTGGAAAAACCTGTAAAAAAGTTACCATAGGAAAAACCAATTAAATGATCCAATTAAAAAAGTCAACTTCTACACCTAATTATCTTAACAAACAGGAAAAATGGAACTATAAATAAGCTGGCAGACCTGCCCTAGTCTCATGTCTTAGGGAAATAAAACTTTCAACCCTATTTGAAGTGAAAAGGCACTTTTAGCTGTCTCAATGGCTATCTAACACAATTTCCAAGATAGAATGCATGGAAATGTTATCTGTAGAAGGCTAACTTCAAGAAGAGAAGGTTATTGAATTTATCTCTACTTATTGACTTACCCAAAACTTTTGTAAACCACTATTGGAAAAAGAAAGGTGTAATAAATGATACAATTATCCCCAAAAATCTTTAAATATTTATTACCTGCCATATTCTATGGCATACTCCATGGCATATGATATTTCTGTTTTGGTAATACTTCATACATTGACCTAACTAATATTGATGTCAAACCCGAAATTGCTTATAATAATGCTGTACTGGGAAACTATGTACTGGGAAAGTAGTACTGGGAAACACCTTTCCAAATCAATACTGGGATGGAGTTTGTTCCCATGGCTGAATTGCCCACCCCCACCCCCATCCATGTCAGTAATGGATGGATGGACACAATTAAAGACTCTTGGGAAAACACAAAATAGGCTTTGAATCAGGCAGCACAGATTCAAAACGTACAAGCTGACAAACACCATTCCCAGGAGCCACAATTTAAAGTGGGGGATAAAGTTCATTTGTCAATGAAATATTTAAAGTTACATTTACCTTCTAGAAAATTAACTCCAAAATTTATAGGGCCTTTCAGATAATAAAAGTAATAAATCCAGTAACTGTGAAACTTAATCTCCCTAGGTTATTGGGGAAGGTATTTCACAGTAGTTTATTAAAGCCAGTTGTTGATTCTTCCTTGAGGCCAGCAGAACATGCACCCCTGAAGCCTTTGTTCATTGCAGGGCATGAACATTATGAAGTTAAAAAAATTTGGATTCTAGGATTTTTGGGGGGAGTTACAATATTTAATTTATTACAAAAACTATCCAATTTCACAAGCGACTTGGGTTAATAGCTGGAAAGTAAATGCTGATAGATTGGTGAGGAAATTCCATGAAAAATATCCACACAAGCCAAAAACGAATTCTGTGGGTAGCAGAGGTGGTTAAAATGTGCATTGTATGATTGTGTTTAACCTAATTTTAATCTTTGTGTATTTTATGTTGTTGCAGGGATTTCTTTTCAAATGAGGGAGTGCAGCCTGTCAAGCCCAAAATTGACATATGTGTAGCCATTTTAGTTAGTCTTGGTATATATTCTTTTTCTTACTTTCTCTGTAACAGTCATGGGGAGAAGGGTTTTGGGCTTGCCATATTCCTAAGAGGGGAGGAGTGGAAATAAGGAGAGTGTTTTGGCTAGGTCATTTTTCTTCCTGTGGGAAACGAGCTGTCCATGTTCTGTATGTAAAGTGGATGACTCCAAATCTACAAACCTGATTGG
>BLBF01000019.1:15502105-15605664 GCA_015471245.1 Laticauda colubrina | reverse complement strand
TTTGTTGTTGGAACCCGGTCTACCTCGTGTGTTTTCCGAACAAAACAGTTGAGCCCCTTGAAGTGGAGATTTATGATATCAAGCAACGTTGAATTGCTTCTATGGGAGAATGTGACTTTTGGGGGAGTGTTTCTAACTTGTAATATTGTGGGGTAATTCTGAGTTTTGTCAGATCTGGAATTACCATGGACTTTGCCAATTAGATACTTTCCTAAATAAAATAAATCTTCTTTGAAGATAGACTTTGTTCTTTTCTTTTTATATGGATTTCATCACTTGGAAACCTGACATTTGATACAACAACAAGCTGGATTCAGATTTCAAGTACTTATTCTATAATAGGAAAATATTGCATTGTGTTTGATACTCCAAAAAGTTTTAAGGCTGGAATAAGATTGTTTATCTCTTCAGTACTGAAGAAGGACTGTTATGTTTTACGCTAATATAGATATAGAATTCATCAATGACAGAAAATCTGGGGCAGTCCCAGACTTATGGGCATCAGGGTTCCTTCCCTTTTTGTTCGTGGGTGGGGGGAGTCTTTTGTTGGGTTCTTTAAAAAGTGATATGGTACAAAATATTATTTTGATCTTCCAGTATTTCCCCATTTGTCTCCAAATAGACCAATTTTCTAAAGTCCAAAGTTAGGCGTCAATGTGACCTATGGTTATTCAACTAGCTTGAACTAGGTATAGTGATGAAAAGAGCGATCATTTAATATTTAGGCTGCATAAACAGAAAGATAGAATCAAGATTACATGAAGTGTTAATACCACTTTATAATGCCTTGGTAAGGACACACTTGATGTTAAGACTCTAAAAAGAATGCAGAGAATAGCAACAAAGTTGATTAGGGAACTGGAGGCTAAACCTTATAGAGAACAGTTGCTGAAACTGGGTGTGTCTAACCTGATGAAAAGAAGGACAAGGAGCAGGGGTGGGATTCAAATTTCTTAACAACCAGTTCTGTGGGTGTGGCTTAATTTGTGGGTGTGGCTTGGTGGTCATGGGACTGGCTGGGCATGACTTTGTGGTCATGGGACTGGCTGGGCATGGCCAACTTGACATCACTTACATCAAGGGGCACTTTTCCTCACCTGCTCATAAGTGTGAAAAATAGTCATAGGTCACTTTTTTCAATGCCATTGTAACTTTGAATGGTCACTAAATGAACAGTTGAAAGTCAAGGATTATCTCTACAAAAATACATAAAAGCTTCTTTTCTTACAAAAAGCTGCCCAAATACCAATCATTAGATTAAAAAATACCTGCAAGCCAGGGTTACAAATCAGGTAGGTTGCTAGAGCACCTTGAGGAATTAAAATAGATAAAATACAATGACAACTATCAGCAGCCAATTCTTGCTCATAAAGTGAAACCCTTTAGCAGAGAGGTCATTTAAGCTCTCAAAAAAGAGCATACCCAGGAGAAGCAATCCTTAGATCCATTTACACCACTTAAAGACACCAGCTGGTCTCACTCACCTCACAAGATATCCTAAAAAAATAATCCAGATTTAAGGAAATATCACATGCCCCCCAGAAAGGCAGTAAAAACATAAGTGCCAAGCTTGTATCCTACCTGTCAGAAGTACACCCCAAAAGGACAGTGCCAGATATGCCCTCACCCTTCTTGTCCTCTTCCTCCTCTTCTTTGTATTGGGTTGCCCCTCTAGCATAATCATCCAGCTATTAAACTGGTATCATCAGTATATTTAAGGTTCTTGATGATTCTCTCCATTTTTCATTCCAGTTTTTACTTCTTGGCTCCAGCATTTTTGTCATATATTCGGTATATAAGTTAAATATGGTATAGTATTTAATGGTATCTAATTTTCCTGTTCTGTTCCTTCAATAAGCAGCTGTGGTGATGTGATAAGCCCTATTTTTAAAGAACATCTAGAATTTATTGTAGTTGTCACTGTTAAAAGCCTTAATATAAGCTTTCAATAAAGCAAAAATATAAAGTTTTTTTTCAATACTTACTTGCCTTTCTCATTATTTGCCTTCTTCTGAATCTTGCACTGTTAAGGGCCTGTCAGATTGGCCGATGGATGCAAAACGTTTGTAAAAAGAACACAGCGGACGAGAAAATGTTCCATCCATTGTTATCCACTCTCAAAAGTGCCCTGAATTTGCATAACCAGAGCAGACAACAATGGAAAGGAATGGACGGGGGGAGGATGTAGAGGGGATGTAAAACGGATGCTCCACAGAAGCCTAGCGGATGGAAGCGGCTGACACATCCGCAGGGCTTCCAGGGGAGCAAAGCGAAGCGGACATGCAGCGGAAGGAGCAGATGCAGAGCGGATGCAGAGTGGAAGCCTAGCGGATGCAGAGCGTTCACTGCGCATGCGGGGAGGATGCATTGCATCAGCCCTGTGGATATAAAGGGAAGCAGCTCGCAAACAGGTCACCATTCAGAGAAAAGACCTGCTGCCAGACACAGCTCCAGCCAGCCAGCCAGCCAACCAGCCGGCCAGCAAACCAACAATCCAACAACGATGGGGGAGAAGAGAAAGCCTCTGCCATCTGCTGCCAGCCCTAGCAAGAGGGACAGGGCCACCCTCCCACCCCCTGGCCCTGACTCTGCTTCTGCTGGGACTTCTGCTGCTCAGGTTGACTCTTCTAGTGCTGGAGCTTCTGCTGGCGCTGCTCCTGGTGTTGGGGCTTCTGCTGGTGCTTACTCTGCTGGCGCTGGTGCTGGTGCTGGTGCTTACTCTGCTGGCACTGCTCCTGGTGCTGGTGCTTCTGCTGGTGCTTACTCTGCTGGTACTGCTCCTGGTCCTGCTGCTCCTGCTTGTCCTGCTGGTGCTGCTTGTGTTTCCTCTGCTGCTGCTGATCCTGGTCCTGCTGTCCTGCTGGCACTGCTGGTGTTTCCTCTGCTGCTGCTGATCCTGGTGCTGCTGGTGCTGCTGGTGCTGCTGGTGCTGTTGGTGCTGGTGCTGCTGGTGCTGCTGGTCCTGCTTTTGCTGCTACTGTTGTTGCTGCTGCTGCTGGTGGTGGTGTGGAGGAACAGCCCCTACAACCTCGAAAACCCTCTGATGAGGGCCCATATGGCCCTGCCAGAAGGAGGAAGAAGAATACACGTGAACAGGAGAGGAGGCAATACTCCATCGAAAAGGAACATGAGGATGAGGTGCTGGAATGGCTGAGGGAGAACGAGTATCTATAGTGGAAGGGACACAGGCTCTATCGAGACACCAAAAGGAAGCAGGCTGCTTGGAGAGGGAAGGCAGAGAGCCTGGGCTACACTTTGGAGGTGCTCCTCGGCTGGTGGAAGCACATGCACACCTGGTACGGGAAGCTGCACCTCAAGAAATCTGGCCAGGCCACGGTCAAGCTGACGGACCGAGAGACCTACGTGATGGCCAAGTGCAGCTTCTTGGAGGGTGAGATCCGCCACCGAGGAGCAGCCCCTCTCACAACCCTCTCTCTCAGGCAGCCTGCAGAGAGCCAGTCCTCTTCTGGCCAAGAGTCAGCTCTTGTGTCCAGGCAGATATCTGTGGAGCGTGCCACAACAGAGACCCCTCCCGACAGCTGCACTACCTGTGGTGGAGCGTGAGGAGGACCCCCTGTCGCAGTGGGAGCAAGGAGAGGGCACTTCCACCAGAGAACAACCCACATCCACCCCCAGCTCCACCTCCACAGAAAGGCAGAGAGGCAGACAGGAGGGGTAGAGCCACACCGTCCTGCTGGAGATCAGGGACGCCATCAGAAACAGTGTAGATCTCCTCTCTCAGCTGGTACACACCGACGTCCCATCCTCCAATCACAAGCCCTTCCTCACCTATGTCAACCAGACCCTCATGAACATGTCAGAATCACAGTACCAGGTGGTAAAGGACAGGATCACTGATCTTCTTCACAAACCTCCAGACCCAGCTGAACCTGCTCCCACCCAGTCCAGGCCTGCTCCACCACCCCAGGTGATGTCACTGCCCTTGCAAAGCTTTCCACAGGCCCTCACTTACCAAGGCTACGGCTACCAGGAGGTCCAGCAGCACAGAAAGCCCTTCCCAGTCCAGCCACAGGTACATCATATGCCACCAGTGCCATCGATGCCACTGATGCCACCGATGCCACCCACGCCACCGATGCCACTGACAGCACAGATGCCACCCATGCCACAGATGCCACCCACACCGCAGATGCCACCCACACCTCACCTCGCTCACCTGCAGACCAGACATCCCCACTACACTGCTCCTTCCTCCACCCCACAGCCAAGCCCGGCCTCAGAACATCTGTGTACCATCGGTGTTGGGACGGACACCCCATGTCCTGGAGGAAGGGGCTCTCAACATCACAGGACTGAGCCAGCTGTCTGAGAGCTTCCTCCACACACCATCCTCTGATGTCCTCTTGGGGCCAGGAACCCCAATGGCGCCTCAAACCAGCACTCCAGCAGCAGCCACCTCCACAGCACCTGGACCCTTCACCCCTGAGACTAGGCATGCCTCAGAGTGACCAAGAAGAGTGCCAGAGACTGGGTGGCTACTTGTTGACTTTATCTTTGCTTAAGACACTTGGGTCATTTTGCTTTTATGGTTTGTTATTAATAAAGATTATCTTTGCTTATCACACTTGCTTCATTTATTTTATTAAATAAAGTCTTGGTGGAAACTTTTAGAAATAGTTTAAGCCTTTGCATGCTTGTGGGATGGGTTAAGATAGCAGTGGGATGGGCAGGGATACCTTTTGGGATGGGTAATAGCTGTGGAATGGGTTAGGATACCTGTGGGATGGGTAATAGCTGTGGGATAGATAAGCCTCCAGTGCAAGCATAGTGGGACTGTATGGTCCACCCTCCCAGGTGCCACACCTATGGCCCTTTATTATCAATAACAATGTTATCATTCATCCACACATTTCAGCATAAAAACAACTCTTTATTAAATGCCCTGTTCACTGTAGGGCCACTCAACATACATGGCACAATCTCATCAGTGTGATGAGACAGTCTCAAGGAAGCATCCACTAAGCATCTATCATCCTGTCTTGCCAATCCACTGCTCCAACTGGGGAGTTGCACCAGTGTTTCAGGAGGTTGCGCTGCTTCTTCCCTTCATGTGAAGCTCTGTTGGGGCCTTGCACATCCACAGTGTCAATCTGGTTTAGCCCTTGCCTCCATTCCCCAGGCTCCATGTCCCCATTGCCTTGTTGGAGGTCCATGAGCCTGTTCTGCAAGACTGGGTAGCAGGTGTGCATGAGATTGTGCAGAATGCAGCAAGCTTCCACGATCCTCCTCATGGTCTCTGGGCGATGCTGCATGGTGGTGAGAAGTACCTGGAACCTGTTGGCCAGGATGCCAAAGGCATTCTCCACCATCCGTCTTGCCCTGGACAGCCTGTAGTTGAAGATCCTCTCTTCATGAGTGAGGCATCTGGAGGTGTAGGGCTTCATGAAGTGGGTTCTGAGGGAGAAGGGGTCATCCCCCATGATGAAGTAGGGTACATCTTGTATGTCGTTGGGCAGGGGGTCTGGATCTGGGAAGCCCACGATGAGGTTGTGTTCCAGCCCCTCCTTGAGGTGACTGGCGTTGTATACCTGGGCATCTGAAGATGAGCCGTTGCCTGAATCATCGATGTACATGAACTTGTAGTCAGCATCGACCATGGCGAAGAGGATGATGCTGAAGAAGCCCTTGTATTTGAAATAAGTGGACCCTGACTTGGCTGGAGCTTTGCAGGCCACATGCTTGCCATCTATGGCTCCAACGGTGTGGGGGAAGTTCCACTTCTGATACCACTGCTCTGCAACTTTCTTCCAGCCTTCTTCAGTGGAGGGGCACTGGAGGAGCTCCTCCAGGTATTCTTCGATGATGGCCTGCACCACTTCTCTGACCCCAATGCTGATGGTGTTGTGTGGCATCCTCCAGCTATACTGCATGCTCCTGTACATGGTCCCTGAGGCCAGGTGGCACAGAGTCAGTGCCACCTTCAGCCCAGGGTCCAGGCTGGGCCAGAAGTTGGTGCTCTGCTTGGTCAACCTGGGTCTCAGCTGCTCCACAACTTCATCAAACATGGCTGGAGGCATCCTCATGAAGTTCTGGAATGCACGAGGGTCTTCATTCCTCAGCTCCACCATCAGCTTTTGTACAGTCCGTACTCAACTCTTCTGGAAATCCATCTTCGGACCCAGACACTTCTTGGCCACCTCCTTTTCTTCACATAGAACAGATGAAAGAGCCTGTAGAGGGCTTTACACTGTTGTAGAATGATGGTGGCTACCAAAAGGAGTGTGTGATGATCCATGGTGGAGATGATTGAATGCTGTGGAAGAGCAAGAGCAAGAGCAAGGCTGAAGAGGTCTGCACTGCAGGGCTGCTGGACTGAAAGTGAGATCCAGGTGAGTTCCTCCCCCTTTTTATAGGAAATATAGGTTTTCCGCTAGGTGTCATTTTGCATCCTCTAGACATCCTGCAGACATCCTAAATATCCGAGATACGTCCCCTCTGCGAACGTTTTTTCCATTTTAATGCTTTGTATTTGAGCTGCATCCACTTTCATCCTTTCTCCGTCTGTGCTACTAACGCTTTGTGTCCTTTCTGCATCCGTTTCACTTCCTCCCTGTGTCCATTTTCCGCGGATGTGCAGCGGATGCCTAGAGGATATAGCTGATGTGCAATGGATGACGACGGATGTGGAACGGATGTTCTCCGTATGCGTTGCGGATGCAGAATGGACGTGTTGGATACATTTTCCGCTCAAAAATTTTTGAGCAGCTCAAAACTTTTTGAGTGGATAAAATCTCAGTCGACGGATGCTGAACGGATAGAGAGTTTGAAAAACGGAGGCAATGAGTACAGAATGGAAGCATCGCGTTAACCAATGGATGGCAAGTGTTTCTCTCCATTTTACATCCTCTTTCCATCCGTTGGTGCAGTGTGACATGGGCTTTACCTTTTCATAACAGATCATTGTATAATGAAGATGGATGACAGAAGTGATGAAACTCTGTTTACTTTACAGGAAGGGCCTGTTGATCAGTACAGCATTTTGGAGATTCATCATCTTCCTGAAGGCACATTTGATATCTAGCATCATTTTTTTGCACAAAAATTCCTTCATTCAGGTTTTCAAAAGATAACTTAAGCTTGTTTGCATTCTATTTAGCAGCTTTTATTGTTCCGCCTTTTAAAATTTTTAATGATTTATATTAATTCATTATTAATCGATCCTAGCAGTGAAGAACAGTGAGGTATAAATATTCAATACCACAAAATTTTTTTCCAAACTGTGAACATTATAAAACAATATTGATGATGTGCTACTGTTAATTATCATACACTCTGATTGGCTTCTATAATATGATTTACCACTTCTACATAAAAATAGCACTTTTTAAAATTTGCTTTGGCATTTTATGCTTTCATTTTTTGTTAATACCTCTGGTAATTACAAAACACAACTTGCATTCTTTATATAATAAGAAATAAATAGCCATTTTCTGAAATATATCTGAAGTGTTACCTCTCTTTCCTTTTTTTAAAATAATGTTGAAAAATGCTAATAAGATCTAAGTTACTTTGTCAGAGAAAAACACAAGCAAAGTATCACCACAAATTATCAGTGCCTCAGAACTGGATTATTAGTTCCTAGAATATCAAATCATCCCTCTACCTACACTAATTCTGCTGGATGCAGTCCCATTGATTCAATTATGGCTGATGCAATAATCAAAGACTACAATACAAACAAACAAGTAAATAAAGGAGAAGGATGAGAATCAAAAAGCTTGCAATTTTATGATGCTGAACTGATCTAGTAAACATATTTCCTAATTTTGGATTTAGACAATTTTTAATGATCAAAATAATTATCTTTGATTTCTATAGTACAGTGTTGGTTATTTTTTCAAAACCTCTTTGGTGCATTTATGTCCATAGCAGGACTGAAAAGTAACTATAGGTAATTGTTACTTTTTTGATACCTTGTATTTCATTGAAGAACTCCAGGGGCACAAGGGATGATTTATCCTGCTATTGTTGCCTACGGATTTTGCAAAATAAACTCAAGAGAAAAAATGGCCAGGTATCACACAGAGGGCAATCATTGAGGCTCTCATCGAGAAGACAATAAGTGGCAGCAGCACATCCCGGAACTTCATCAGCAGTGGCAGCCTAGGCCAGGCCAGGAATTGACTTGACTAGGGCTTGCTTTCAGGCTCACTCACCCAGGGAGATCAGGGCCATAGTGGAAGGCAGGCAGCAATGGCGGGTGAAGGCAAGATAGCAATGGTGGACAAAATGAGGCATGACTGGATGTGGTGGGGTGAATGGGCAGGTGGGGTGGGGCATGGCCAGCCAGGCACACAATTTGCCGGTTCTCTGAACTGCGCAGAATCATAACAACAGTTCTACTGAACCAGTCTGGACCAGTAAAATCCCACCCCTGACTCAGGGTGACATGATAGCAGTGTTCCAATATTTCAGGGGCTGCCATGAAGAAGAGGGAGTCAAGCTATTCTCCACAGTACCTGAGGGTAGGACAAGAAGCAATGGATGGAAATTAATCAAGGAGAGAAGCAACTTAGAACCGAGGAGAAATTTCCTGACAGTTAAAACAATTAATCAGTGGAACAACTTGCCTCCTGAAGTTGTAAATGCTCCAACAATGGAAATTTTAAAGAAGAGATTGGATAACCATTTGTCTGAAGCGATGTAGAGCTTCCTGCCTGAGCAGGTTGGACTAGAAGACCTCCAAGCTCCCTTCCAACTCTGTTCTATTCTGTTCTGTTCTGTTCTATTCTATTCTATTCTATTCTATTCTATTCTATTCTATTCTATTCTATTCTACAGTTCAGTACAGTACAGTACAGTATAGTATAGTACTCTATTCTACCCTACTGTATTCGACTCTAGTTAAATGTTAAGGGTATAGTTATGTGAAGGTGTAGCTAAATACTTTAAGGGTATACCTAAATAAGGTTTGCCCAGATCACATGTGTCTTTTTGAAAATATTGAAATACACTTACAACACTAACCTGTTCTTGTATTAAATATTAAGAAGCTCTGAATAGTGGCATCTATACTGCTAATTATGTCCAAAATATAAATGAGCTTGTTATAATTATTAATAATTATTTCCTTAAGCTAACTTTCATTCCAGAATAGCAAATTAGCTTGATAGATAAATATTGACCTGAATTTTAATTTAGATCAATTAACTATTTTTAGGCAAGCAATATGGGCAAGTAAAAACATCTTCAGATAAAAGTTTCTAGTATAAATAAAAGTATTTATTTTAAATAATGATATGCACAACAGCATGCAAAAGTATGCAAAAGATTAACTGAACTGAGCATAATCCTTTGATTGATCTAAATGGATTCTGGAGTATGTTCTTTCACCATTACAGCACAGATAATGTACTATATCTATGAATTCGTGAGAGATATAACATATGTCTCCCCGGTATATATTTGGAATGACGGTAAACAAACATTGGAGGAGTTTTATGATATACCTTTAACTGTTTCTTGTAATGCTGTCCAGATCTTCTTTCCTTTCTGTTTAGCTTCATGCTAGGATATCCTATTCTATGCTATCACATGTCCTTTATTTTGTATACCTTTATATTACTGTATGTTAGCATTTCCATTTTGGTACATTGTTATAGCATCCAAAATTTCTGATCAAGATTTTCTTAGAGTTATGTCATAAGTTTTCTATTTGTATGAAATCATTCTGGCATGAATAGGCATGAAATCATACCTATTCTGATTCACATAGCATCATAATGAGGCCTTCAAAAACTGAAAAAACATTAAAAATGAGTTTTAAAAAAGCAAATGATTTCTTAATGGTGCATTTTCTTGTTTTATGCCATCTTTTTTGTTGAAAGGGTTTTCAAGTTAGAATAGAGAACTAAATGACAGAGTCAAACTTATGGTTTGTTTGATTTTATTTATTTGTATTCCTTATTCAATGAGGAAGCAGAGAATTGGGGAAGAATAACTTCTCTGTTTATAAATGCTCTGTTCTATGATCCCCATTATAATCTTCCAGTGGCAACATGTATTTTGAAAATATTGTCAAAAATCATTCTGAACATCTATAAAAGAAATCACAACTTTGCCAAAACTTCAAACTAATATGAACATATATAGCTGTCTTTTAAATGTTGGGCTGATAAATATTTATGATAAATGATAGATTGATTGATAGATGATAGATAGATGATAGATAGATGATAGATAACAGACAGTCAGACATTCAGACAGATTAAAAACTAAATCCATAAGGTATTGTTGTTTAACTCCTCTTCTTTTCTTCCTCCTTTTCCTCTTGGTATATTTCTAATGGCATATACTGTACATAACAAGGAACAAGTTTCTATTTGCTTTTGGCATGTTTAAAATATTTGGCAACTTCATTCCTTTTATTTATGTCTTTTGAAAATAGTAATGTAAAAGACACAACCTCTTCTTGTCTCTTGGAAACCACAATTCTCATTGATTTTTTTAAAAACAAAAGTTTATTCTACAACATCAAAAAACAGCTACACAATATTTATATTTGTGTCACACATTTCTGTAGCAGTTGAAATATATAATAAAGATCACCGTTATTTTTATGTGAGAGAATAGAAACTGTGTGTATTTATTCATGGAAACTTTGAGCTTGATTTCCTTTCATTAAAGTTGTTTCAGCCTAATTGAGCCAGAGGATCCTTGATTGTGCTTTTAATTACATCTATCTGGATCTATCCCAGAAGTATTGCACTTCTGTTTTTACACAAGACTTATAAAAAAGTTGGTTACAGTTCAGCTAAAATTAGTCACAATTAAGTCCTCTTCAAATAATTGGGGAAAAATTAGTCATGACCTTTAAGACTTGAATTTTGATGAATGGGATCCAGAACTTATTTTATCTAGAGTAAAAAGATCAAAATTAATGGTCCTACAGATATCAGTAAAACTAGACTCTTTGAATACATTTCTAATCACAATTGTATTATGTTAAATTAATGAATAAGAAATATTTAACTTGAAGCAATTCCTGTGTTTCTCAAAGTCAAGAAACATGTTTCAACAAATAGCCCAAGGGCTTACTAAGAATAGCTATTGATAAAAAAAATTAAAATCTTAAAGGTTTCTAAAGATTAAATCCTAGATTAAATTACCCAGGAGAAGGCTAACAGCTTCCTGGTGACTATAGCAATTAGATTTATTAACAATTAAACTTGATCACCATTGAGTATACAATGAACATTGTAATAGCAATTGATATTATATTGAGATAGATTATATTTCAAGTTTCAATGGAACAAATTCAGTTTTTGTATGGGACACTTATACAAGATACTACTAATTGTTGTCCAAATGGAGGGGTGTCAAACCCAAGGCCCATGGGTCAGATCTGGTCCAGGATTACTTAGATCTGGCCTGCGGGGCCACCTCATCCAGCACTCTGCCACAAAAACAGAGCTTGGCCCTCCCAAGCTCCATTTTCAGCTGCCACAGTTTCCTTAGATCTGGTGCTTAGATCTGGTCCATGGGACCACCCTAGAAAAAGTGAAGGACTGGCCCATGGTGTCTCAGCCTGGCCCAGGCTGACAGGGTGATAATTTACAGCCTGGTGGTAGCTGAGAGTGTGCTGGAAAAGGCTATGGCAGCCACAAATGGAACTCAGGAAGGCCAAACTCTGTTTTTCCTGGCAGCATGCTGGAAGGGGTCATGGAAGCTGAAAATGGAACTCCGGAAGGCTCAGCACACCACTCCTGAGCTCCATTTTCACTGGCAGTATGCTGGAGAAGGCTGTGGCAGCTGAAAACAGAGCACAGGACAGGTACTCAGAGCCCCCCAAGCTTCATTTTTGCTGGAAGATTGCAGTAAAACAAATTATTGGAAAAAGAGGCATTGAATATGCTGATAAGGAATGAAGCCTTGGAATGAAGGTGGGGCCAGGATCATTAGGGAGTGGACTGCTGCCTTCAGAGATTGTGGGGGCTGGCAGCAGCAATGAGGAGGTTCCTGAGGAGCCTGTGCCAAGTGTGCATGCACACAGGGTTGCTCACAGGAAAGAGCAGCTGCAGCAGCATGGGCAACTTGGGAGTAAGGCTGAAAAGTAATGGCCCCTCCTTCAAGAAGATAAAAGCCAGCTGTGAAATGAACATTTTTTGTAGGAAGTAAAAACATTTTAAAACACAAGCCTTTGTTGGATATTTTAAAACACAAACCTTTGTGGACATTGCTGTACCTTAAGTTGGTATTTGAAAACTCCTATGTTGTAAAATATTTCTTATCTGTTATTCTTGGCAGCCTTGCATAGTTTTGGCAAGGCTTGTGCTTGTAAAAGTTAATTAGTTTGCAGCAGTTTTTTAACCAGGGATTCATAAGAATCATTAAAAGGTTTCTGTTCCCTTTAGTTCATGTTTGTTTTATTGGAAAAGGGTTTGGGTCAGAACAGTGTGACGTAGAAGGGAACACAGGGTCATATATGACCATTGTGTCCTGACCAACAATTAAGAAGGCAGTCCTGGGGTTAGCTAAAAATTACTTGAAGCCCCAGAAGATGTTGTTAAAAGACTATATAGAAAACAGCATCCTTGTCCTAGGGAGTGGGTCCTTCCAAGTCAAATGCAAAAATTTTGTTGGACTGCTCCAGCTGACTGTGGTCAGCTGACTACCAAGCCTGCACAGGGTAGAATGGTTCAATGACCTGGGATTGGGAGTGACCAGCATTCACACCATCCAAGATGACAGCATCAAGGAGATGATCACAGAATTTGTGGATGTTTTCTATGGCAGCCTAGGCAAGTATAGGGGAATGCCTATCTCTTTGAACCTAGACCCCGGTGTTGAAGTCACAATGGGTCCCTTTTGCTTTCTGGCCCAAAATTAATAGTCAGTTTGATAAACTAATTGCCCAGGGGTTTTTGGAGCTGGTTGATCATGCCAAATGGGAGACCCCAATTGTCATGCCAATCTAGCCAAATGGATCAATCTGCATTTGCATGGACTATAAATGCATGATCAACAAGGCATTACAGCATAGTATAGTGCCTATATCGTGCCAGTTGTACAGCATCTATTGCATTCCCTAAGAAAGGGCAGAACTTTTTCAAAACTTGATCAAGCCCAAACATATCAGCAACTGCCAGTGAACAATGCCACCACAGAGGTACAAATCATTGTAACACACAGAGGGGCCTTCAAATGCCACAGGCTACAATTCAATGTAAGTGTGGCACCAGGACTTTTTCAAAGCATAATGGAACACCTCCTACAGGGCATTTCAGATGTGATATCTTGTGCTGATGATGTTCTTGTGTCTGTGAACATCAAAGAAGAACTAATCTACTGACTAAGGACAGTCCTGAATAGTTTCAAAAAGTTGGTCTTAAAGTAAAAAAAAAGAAAAATGCCAGATAGTAGTGCCACAAGTTGAATTTCTAAGATATTTAATTGAAAGCTCAGGAATACACCACCTCCAATAACAACATCAAAGCTATTAAGGAAGCCTCCATTCCAAAAAGCCAGACAGAATTCCAGGCATTCCTAGGCCTGTTAAACTTTTATAGTATTTTTTGTGCCACAGAAGGCGACAGTTGCTGAATCGCTACACTGATTGTTAGACAAGAAGGCAAGATGGACCTGGGTACAAAAGGAAGTCTCTGCCTTTGCCACAGTTAAAAGACTCTTGTCATCTGATAGAGTTCTTAATCAATACTATGAGACTTTGCCTCTTATCTTAACATGCAATGCCTCTCCATTTGGCATTGTGGCTGTGCTCAGCCACCAGATGCCAAATGGGACTGAGACCCTAAAAATTCTAAAATCTTATCATCTGCTAAACAGAACTTCAGCCAGCTGGATAAGAAGGCACTGGCTTCAGTGGCAAGGGTCAAGCAGTTCCACAGATAGCTATACGGGAGAGATTTTGAATTGATGACTGACCACAAATCGTTCCTAGGCATTATTGTGGGCAGTGGTGGAATTCAAATTTTTTTACTACCAGTTCTGTGGGTGTGGCTTGGTGTGCATGGTAGGGGAAGGATACTGTAAAATCTCCAGTCAGAGGTGATATTTGCTGGTTCTCCAAACTACTCAAAATTTCCACTACTGGTTCTCCAGAACTGGTCAGAACCTGCTGAATACCACCTTTATTTGTGGGGACTGCCCTACCCTGAACATTTTATCATCATGAATGATGAGGTGGACAATTTTCTTGGCAGCATATAAGTACACATTAATACACTGACCGGACGAAACCCTTGGACACGCCAATGTCTTCATCTGGTGAGCATTCCCAGAACTTGTGGAGGACCCTGCCCCCATGGCACCTGTGTTTCTCATCAAGAGTTTTGCCTCCAGCCCAACAACATCGGCCGAGATTGCGGGATATTCAGCCCAAGACAAAACTTTCTCAAAAGTTCTGACCTGGGGATGGAGGGGTGTGTGGGGGAGGGCAATAGAAATTGAGTTCAAACAATTCAAAGCATGACAACATGAATGGTCAGCTCATAAGGGATGTTTGTTATGGGGGGATTGAGTTGTTGTACCTTATAAACTAAGGAAGCAAGTACTAGAGGCACTGCACATAGGGTATCCTGGCATAGTTAGAATGAAGGCATTAGCCAGGAGCTATGTATGGTGGCTGAACATGGATAGAGACATAACAGAGTGGGTTGCCACATGCCCACCATGCCAAGAGTCCAGGCCTGCACCACCTGCTGCCCTGGCACATGAATGGGAGACCTCCAAAGCACCCTGGTCAAGGGTGCACATTGATTTTGTGGGTCCAGTCCAAGGGCAGACATTTTAATAGAGGTAGATGCATACTCAAAATAGCTTGAGGTAATACTCATGACCTCAACAATGGCAGAAGTGGTCATTTGAATATTACGGAAACTTTTCTCCACCCACGGCCTATTGGACATTTTGGTCTCAGTCAGCAGGCCCCAATTTAGACCAACACAATTTGAGTTCTTCCTAGCTAAACTAGGTATCTGACATGATTTGATTGCTCCATTTTGTCTGTCAACCAATGGTCAAGCGGAGAAAATGGTGAGGTCAACCAAGGAAGCCCTAGTGAGAATGGGCCCAGGAGACTCGCAAGCTAAAGTAGACAAATTTCTTCTCATACAGCACATAACCTGTAGTGCCACCACAAACAGTAGCCCAACAGGATTACTAATGGGACAAAAGCTAAGGTAATAACTAGACAGATTACACCGCAAATTACAATGCAGAGGCACCCACAGATTCAATTAGCCAGCATTGGTCATTTGGTTTAGGGGACCTAGTCTACATGGGTCCCTGACATGGTGATCACATTTACCGGTTCCCATTCTTACCAAGTAGAATTACCAGTAAAATATGAAGAGCCTTGGTGGCACAGTGGTTAGAGTTCAGTACTGCAAACTACTTCTGCTGCAGCCAGCTGCCTGCAATTTGGCAGATCAAATCTCACCAGGCTCAAGGTTGACTCGGCCTTCCATCCTTTCAAGGTGGGTAAAATGAGGACCCAAAAATAGTTTAGAGACAGCTGTAAAGCACTATAATAAGTATATAAATCTAGGTGCTATTGCTATTGCTATATGGAGGAGGCACATAGACCAACTATGTGGCCAGTTAGGGATCCCTGCCCTCAGAAAACCTGAAGAGAATCTGACATAGACAACCAAAACACATACAGAATTTGACCTACAAACAAATAATCCCACAGGCACCAAGCTTAAACCCGACTAGGCAATGCATACACTCACCCAAAAAACCAAGAATCCAGTGAGGAGTTCTTGGGACAGCAGTTCCGGTGGAGTCAGCCATGCCCCAGGAGGATTTCCAGGCATTTCCATTTATTGACTCCAAAGTGGCAGCAGACCTGACTGCCCAGGTGGTCCAACTGGGCTGTGCAAGTCAGGTCACACCCACCACATCCTGCCTACCTGTGTGACTATGTCAGCTGAGCTTCACTGATTGGTTAACACCCTTTCCAAGAGGGGAGGGGTGTTGATTATGCTGATAGGGAGTGAAATCTTGACATGAAGGCTTCACTCAAGTCCGCCTTTCAGGCAGAAAAAATAATAAGTTAAAATGATTGGTCATCTATCTGGCAGGAAAATAAAGCAACATCATTGGCTGGGCTGCCAGACAGCCCTTTAAAAGAGGGACCACCTAAAACAGCCAAGCCAGTTCATTGTACTGATCTACTAAATAAAGAGCTGTAGTCATTACCCTGAGTGTTCTGCCTCTTCACTCGACCCCAACTTAACAAGTGGCATTTGATCATAAGGCAAGGAAGCATTAAGAAATGTTTCCTCTTGGATTCCCAGTGGCACTTCCATCGAAGACAGATCGGAGTCCATGATGGTGCATGGCTTCAATCCATGCTTTACCTGTTGGAGGGTCCCAAATGGGACTGGATTGACCCTGGAAGGGTGGTGAAGAAGGAGAAAAATGCCTACTGGATTGAGGGGAGCCACATCTCATCTCCCTGGCTAGGAACATTCCCCTCAAAGAAAGGCTATAGAGACAGTCTTTAATGGCTGCCCTGAAGATGGGAAGCTATCTGGCAATTAAGTTGTTGCTGGAGCAGTGAAGTGGTGAGTGGTGTGTGACCAGGCAAAATACTTTGGACTTTTCAAGGCAACCCTGGGAAACAGAAGGAAAGAGCCTTCGTTTAAAGATTGTGGAAGCAGTGATTGGAAAGAAAGAGGAAAATTGTAAGGTAAAAAATTTTGGACTATAAAAGGACTTAAATGGAAGTGATACTACTCAGATAATTTTTTTTAACAATAATAGAATAAGAAACTGAATTTGGATTACTATACAGAAATTGGCACTAATTAGGCATTGATTAGAATGCTGATATTGATCATACTTAAAATATATAACAGCCAATGATTGAAAATTAGCAGAGTTCATGCAAATATTAAAAAAGAAGAAAATTGAAAGGTGGAAAATGAAAACTGATGAGCACACCTAATGGTTAAAGGAATTATTTTTTCTTTGTCTATGAAAAATTACTGGTGTAGTAAAGGTGTGAATTGGAAATAAAATAAAAGACTATAATATAACAATAACCTCAGAAACACAAAAAAAGACTACAGCAAAGGGAAAAGTGAAGACATTATGTTGGGATTGCTTTGTGGATTGGGATTGTGATAAAGAAACAGAAGGATTAACAACAGTTTCTGATGAATGGACATTTTTGGCAATGATTAAAGTAAAAGACACTGGTTTTTTTTAAAAAGATACTGAATAATTTAAATGGCAAAATGAATGAATTGTGCAAAGAATTCAGATCAAAGTGTGAGGGGAATAATAAAAGAAAGCATGGAACTATGGAATATATTGGCAGAAAAATTAGAATGGTAATGCAGCTCACAGAAGAACAAAGAAATCCTAAGGAGGAGGAGTTAAAGAAAGAGGAAACCATCTCAAAAGAGCAAAAAGAACAATGGACATTGCAAAAAGACATGAAAGGAATTAAAACTAAGACTTTAATGACAGACATGATAAACAAAAGGGAAAATATTTCCAAGACTAAACAAAAGAAGAAGCCATACAAGTAGAAACTGCAAAAGAGAAATGAGTGGGGGGGAGGGAAATAATACTAATAAATCATGAATAATAACAGGGGGGAAAAGAGGAATTAAGAGAAAGGACCAGAAAAGCTTAAAAAAGAGAAAATAGAAGAAATTACAGGGTTGAGAGACTAAGAGACTATGATTAAAATTAAAATAGAGGGGGAATGCCACATAGAAATGTATGTTAGAAATATAGATTGGGGAGGTTTGAAGTTTAAAGATTATTGGGAATTATTTTAAAAAATTAAAAAATAAGCTTAATTGGAATTAAAGGGGGGAATAAGAATTCACTGCAAGAATATAATTACATGATTAGAAAAATTATTATAAAGTAGAAGACATGATTGTATTGTTATTAAATCTTTTTTCTTTTTTCTATATTATATTAAATATGAAATAGAAAATGCAATTGATTATATACATGTTATTAGAAAAACAAAGAATATGGTAAATTACAAATGATTATATTGTAAAGTATCTGAAATTAGATTACTATATTATGATTAAAATGATGATGAATGGAAATTAAATATAATTCCATATGTAAAATTTGGTTAAATGGAAACAAAGAGGGAAAATGAAATGGTTATACAAATATTTTAGGAATAAATGTAAGACTTATTGTAGATCGGGGGAAAATACCATGTGGATCCTGAATAGAGGAAAAGAAACATAAGCATATAAAATACCATGTGGATCCTGAATGGGGGAAAAAGAAACATAAGCATATAAAATAGTAAATAGGGAATTAGTGTTGTTAATTGTAAGGTAATATTTAAGAATGATTATATTGATATTAGTTTTCTTTTCTTTTTGTTTTTTGTTTGCTATACATCAACTTTAAGAAAAATAAAAGAAGAAAACATGTAAAATAAAATAGGTGGTAAGATGGAAATGAAAAGGGAATAAATAGTGAAGGATGGACTTCCGGTGAGACTTCCTCAGTGATATACCGAATCCATAATCATCCGCAGTTTCAGTTCATGCTCTCCATTGAAAGGCCCCGATCTACTTAATTTGGGGCTGAAGCCACCCTGTAGTGAAGGTGGTGAAGAAGGGGGAGACCACCAGCTGGGTTGAGGGGAGCACATCTCCCCTCCTTGGCTTGGCATTTACTCCTCTCCAAAGACAGCTGTAGCAGTGATCTAGATGGCAATCCTGAAGAGGAAGGTCTGATCAGACAAGCAGGACTGGAGAAGAGAACAGCTTGAGTGACCAGGCTAAGCAGTAGCAACATTTAAAAACAAGATACCCTGGAATTAAAATAATTAAAAACTTTTAAGAAAGATTTTTAAAGTGGCGGCAGAGAAGATGAAAAAAAGAGGGGTTAATTTGACAGCTAAAAGTGGCTTTGAACTGGTAAAAGGAATTAATCATGCACTTTTAAAGGATCTTTAAAGGATACAAAGTAAGTGAAATCTTTCTACAAAATCTTGCTGGAAAGTAAAAGTGGAGCATTGAACTTTGAAATAAAGAAAGAAGTAAGAAGAAACTGTTCTGGGATTATTTGGTGACTTTGGAGATTTTGGATATTGGCTTGCTAGATAAACTAATTAAATTAACTTCGGGAAATAATTTTCAGACTGTGGTTGCTTTAAAGTATTGGTTAGAAGTGGTTAAAGATGGCAGAACTTTTTCTGGAACTGAAAATGGAATTTAAAAATATGAAAGAAAAGCTGCAAGTGAAAGGGAATATTTGGCTATGTTCTACAATTTGTAGAAATGGTGGTTTTATAATATAAAGAACAACAAGGAGTGCCAGAAGAAAAAGAGCTGAATAAAGAAGAAACCATCTTTAATAAACAAATAAGGCAACAAGGGTTGAAGAGAAAAGGGGGGAAAAGGGAAATAAGAATTGGAGATTAGAGAAGGTAATTAGAAAAGAGAAAAGTTTGAAAAATAAATAAAATGTAAGGGAGAAGCAGAAAAGAGAATTACAGAAGGAAGCTTAAAAGAGGGAGGGGGACAAAATTGGAGTGAGAAAAGGAGGGGAAAAATAAAGGGAAAAAGAAATTACAAGAATCAGAACCAGAAAATAAAGAAACATGGGAACCGAACAAGAATAAAAAGGAACTGTCTATTTAAAAGACACAGAGGCAATGGTTTAAAGAAAAGCTGAGAGAGGATTCTGCAAGGTGACAAGGGATAGTATAAATATATTAGAAATAATAAACTATGTAGAAAATAGGAAAATATATGTTATTAAAGTGAAAGATTGAAACTGGTATTGCTTATTAATGGAATGCTTACAAGCAGTTAAATTAAATATAGAAATAAATGGAATAAAGGTGAAAGAAAGAAAAAATATGAGAAATGTACTCGTTAAAATATGGAATTTGATTGAAATGAATTATGAGGATTATTATAAAAAGATTACAAGGTGAAAAGAGAGGCATGAAATATATTTAAGGATTTATAAAACATAGTTGAAATGAAATATGTGAATGGTTGTAATGAGATCAATATCAGTTTCTAGGATGAATTTGAATAGATTATTTTTTTCTTTAAAATTTAAAGTGTGACTTCTGGTTTGGGCTTCTTCAGCGATGGACCAAAATCGCGATCGTCCGTGGTTTTGATCCATGCTTGCTACTGGAGCACCCCGAGCTGCCCAGATTCAGGGCTGAAGCCACCCCATAGAGGTGGTGAAGAAGGGAGAGCCATCATCAGGGTTGAAGAGAGCCACATCTCTTCTCCTCAGCTGGCCATTACTCCCTTTCCCAAAGGCAGTTGCAGCGGTGGTCAGAAATGGCCACCTCGAAGAAGAACCTGATCAGACAAGATTGTGCTGGAGGAAGTTTAAGGGAGAAAGTTTGACTGACCAGGTTGAATGGAGAACATCTATTTAAGGTACCTGGAACCTGAATTTTAAAGACTAATACTATTCCTAAAAAAGATTTTAATCTGCAAAAGAAAAAGGGAAAGGAAACGGAATTGGCTTTTTTTCCTCTAACACCGACAGTTTTACTGACTTGAAACATTAAGAAAAAGAGATTTGAATAAGAAATTGATACTAATCCACTTTGACATTAATAGGCTATTTCTAGCTGAATATAAAGTGTCAAAAGGATAAAGATTCTTGGATAATTTAAAAACTTTTTTTAAAAAAAAGAAAGAAAGAGTGGACGAAAAAAGGAAAAAAGAAGATGGAATCTGGTAAATGGAGGAGACCACCTGGAATTTAAAAAAAAAATTGATAGTGGAATTTTAGCAAGGCTTGCAAAAGATACATTGTAGTTGAAACTTTGTTACAAGATAACAAAGCCCCTGGAAAGAGAAAGTGAAAAAAGAAGCAAGAAACAGTTTTGGATTATTGAATGATTCCTGGAACTTGGGAAAAATGTACAAAAATTAAAGGTATTTAAAAGACACAGAGACAATGGTTAAAATTTAACTTAAGGAGAGGATTCTGCAAAGGTGCATGGGATAGCATTGTTATATTACAAATAGAAAAGGGTTAGAAAATATGTTAGATGATTAAAGTGATAGAAAAAAATTCTACTGATGTGTAATGGAATATTGGTAAAGAGAATAAGGCTATTGATTTAAAAAGAACGTTTAAAAAAACTATAAAGAAACATGAAAGATTTTTATCAGTTGACAAGATGATAATAACTTTATTGACTACTGTTAATAACTATTGTTTGGGTTTTTATATAAAGACAGTAATAAGTAAAATATGAAATATAGACGATTAAAGTGAAAGACAACTGATATTACTAGGTAAAGTTTGTTAAAAGAAATAGAAATGTAAAAGATTGTTTATTAATATTAATGGCAGAGCTGTACTTGAATAGAATAATTATTCAATTTACTATTGTTATACATATATACACAGCTATATATACATATATATATTTGGGAAAAACTAATAGAGAATATACAAAGTAGTGGTCAGATATGAAATTAAATATGAAAGATAACTATGTAACTGAGATTATATCTGTATGGAGATGTGAAATCCTGGAACCATGATGTTTGCTTAAAAAAAGGATATTTTATTTTTCTTTTGTTTTGTGAAAACTCAAATAAAATTTTATTAAAAAAAAATATATTTTAGGATGAAAATGTTTTTGTTACTGGAATAATGTATGGAAAAACATAAAGCAAAAATTTATTAAAAGGAAAATGGAATAGATAATGTTTTGATATGAAACTAGATAAAAACCTGGAAATGTAACTATGACTAGGTATGTGTAAAATACATACATATATATAAAAATGTGTAAAACATAAAAAAATATTTTGAGAAATGTTTCCTCTTTTTTTCATTTGAGCACCCAAGAAGGGATAGGAAAGGAGAAGGGGAAAGTAGAAAGACAAAGAAAAAGAAGGAAAAGTGGGAAGAGAGCAGGAAAGAAAAAAGAAGGTTAAGGAAGAAGGAAAAAAAGAAAAAATGAAGAGGGAAGGAAAAAGAAGAAAATATAAAAAGGAAGGAAGGAAGGTGGGACGGAGGGAGGGAGGAAGAAAGGAAGGAAGATTATAATGAGAGGGAGGGAGGTTTTGAGAGAAGTCCTGCCACCAGCAGCCCTGATACCTTTTCACCATTCCCTTGTCTCCTCTTCCTGATGTCTCCTATTGCTTTAGTTGCTTGCTCTGGTTGGATGCTTTGATTTCAAAGCCGGGTCTCCTTCTGTGGGCCTCCCTCTGACCCACAAACTTTACCCTCCTGCACACACCATGAGCAACCTGGCCAAGGAGAGTGAGCATAGCAGCAGCAGCCTCAAGGAGGAGATGAGCGCAGCTGGGCACCCCCTCAGGGAAGCAGGACTGGGCTGATGGCCATATCTCAAAAGTACCTTTCTTAGAATAGTAACTGGCACATCTTTGGAATTCCGAATCTGAAAGTTTTCGGGCTTTCCACAATTTCTCAAACTACAAATCTATCCCCCCCTCGCCGTCATCACATCACATGGCACAATCATGATCCATCCAAAAGTAATATTCTTATTTTATCTTGTGCCATACTCAATGACCTTGAACTAACAAAAGAATTTTATTTTGTCTACTTAGAGCTACTCAATTGAATGCACCCCACCCACTTTCTCAAGCTTGTGGCAGTGTGGAATATGGCTTCCAAAGCTGACAGGCATCTCCCCTTGAGAAAATCACCTCCTGAAAGAGATATTAAACAAAACACAAACAGGGGTTAATATGATGCCTTTAACCCCCTTCCCCCCTCGAAGGGGTCTCTTTGGTTTGTCAGGGAATTTGTCAAGGAATTGGTAAACCAATCTATATGCATGTACATCCGAACTTTTTACCCAAGTGGCATCTGAGAAAGGATAACCTTTCCACAGCACCAAATATAATCTAGAATTGAGGATTTTCTTTATTTCATAATGTGTCTCACCCTGTACGATTAAAGGTTTGGGAGGAGCTGCTGGTATCAGCCTTAGATTTGACCCCACAACAGGTTTCAATAAACTATTATGGAACACTAAGTGTATTTTCCCCAACAGTGGAGGGAGACTTAATTGGACTTGATTACTGGATTGAAGTCCAAAAGGCATGACTTTGAATTGGAAGCTACCCAGAGGGCAGTTAGAAGCAGTTTTCCACTCATGTCCCTCTTTGATGTGGTAAGCTTCCCTGAGATCCAGCTTGGTGAATATCTTGTCCTTCGACAGGTGGTTCAATAAGTCCTTCATAAAGAGGAGAGGGTACATGTTTTTGACGCATACGGTGTTCACGCCTCTAAAGTCAACACACAATCTCAACCTGCCATCTTTCTCCTTAAACAATAAGGGGGCCACTTGTCTTGATTTGGCAGGCTCAATAAAACCTTGTCCCAAATTGCTGTCGATGTATTTGTTTAATTCAGTCATTTCAGCAGGCATCATGGAATACATCTTTGGTTTTTGGTAATTTTGCCCCGATCTCTAATTCTATGGTGCAATCAGTGGCTTGATGGGGAGGTAAAATATTGCACTCTTCTTCACTAAATGTTTCAGCCAAGTCTTTGTATTGGTCGGGTACCTGGGGTTTATCTAGGAGAAGGTGGGATGCCATGGATGCTGGCTTAGGCTCTGGGTTCAACCTGACTTTGTAGTGGGTGGAAGAGGAGGCAATGGGACCGGTCCAATGAGGATTTTTCCATCCTCCCATTTGATCATCAGGGCCCATTTGTCTAGCTAAGCAAGTCCCAGTATGATTGATTCTGACATCTTGGGGGCCACTATGAAGCGTATGAGTTAGTGATGGGCCCTAATTCCATCTTGATCAATTCAGTCATTTGAGTGGCTGCCCCCCCCCCCCAATTAAGGTTCCATCCACTTGCTGAAATCTGACTGGGCGTTTTAGTTGGTTAGTCTTTATACCCAATTGTTTAACAATGGGGAGTCCAATAAGACATCTAGAACACCCAGTATCAATGACAGCTTCCAACTCCCCAGCCTCCCCCATGTTTGGTACCACTAACTTGACCTTGACTGTAAAAGGTATGACAGGATCACTCACCATTGGGGCATCTTTGCAGGGCAAGTTCTTGGAGACGTGGTAGCGGTCTGGTGGTCTGTTGCTCCCATCTGTGCAGAGGGGGCTTTCCCAGCTGTGTTTGGCAAACCCGCCCCTGGCTGGAGGTCTTTCTTGATTCTTCTAACCTCTCACAGCTGGATGAAACTTTGACTGCAGAGCTTGTGGTACAGGAGCAGGGACCAGACAGTCTGCTGCTCAATTGCTGGCTTGGCCACATCGGAAACAATTTGGCTGATCTGGTTGGCAGTCTCCTAGCCACAATTCTCTTAAGTAGGGCTGCCAGAAAGGATTTCCTGTGTGGGTTGATGCTGCAATCTAAGCTGAGGGATGTGACATACCATGATTGTAAGGTCTCTGGGATTCCCCTAATTTCACAGGCCTTCTTTACTTCTGAATCAATGGCTTTTTTAAAATAGTGCAAAGTTATTCTTTCAGGCCAATCCATGAGGTTGCTTGTGACCCTTCTAAAGTCCCAAGTGAATTCTGACAAGGGTTGCTTGACTTGCCTCATTTCCATTAACTTCTCTTCATTCTCTGCTAACCTGTCAAATCTGAGTCTTAATAATTGAATAAATTCATTTACATCATGTAATTCGGGGTTTTGTTCATTGTGTAGTTGGGCCACCCAGTCTGAAGCATCCCCTTCTTTCATCCTATTTGTTATGGCCATAAGCAAATCATGCTCTGTGGCATATTGATCTCCAAATTGTTCTATATGAGATTGGATTCGAGTGAGGAAGTAATTGAAATGTTCATGGCAGCCATTGAATACAGCCTTAAAGGGTATTTGGTCTGGCCTGGGTCGTGGTTGTGGAAGTGGCACAGGCCAGGTCCCTCCAGGTTGTACTGGAATGAAAGAAACTGGCCTGGTGGCATATGTAGGCTGGGTAGGCCCCTTGTATCCTGGCTGGGTGGTGCCTCTCTGGAATAGGGGTCCTTGTGGCCTTGCTGCCAGTTGGGGCTGCATTTGTGGTTACCAGGAGGAACATGGGTGTGACCTGGTTCCCTGGTCGGGTGGAGGGGAAGTGGCTGTTCTCTGTTGTCTGGGCAACCCCCCTTCAGACCAGGGCTGTGTTGGTGCTGGCTGCCATTGGCATTGAATCCACCCCTGGATAAAATCCCCACCCTGGAGGAATACTCTGCAGGGAGCAAAATTCCCTTTGGAAAATGAGGGGATTGCCTCGGAGGCTGCAAAATACCTCTGTCAGTTGATGCATCTTTCTGGCTTCCTCCAACTGACATCTGTATAGTCTCCTCTCTCCAATCTGACAGAATAGCAATCAGCCTGGGGCTTGGGAAAGATTTTTCTTCAAACAGCTGGGTTCCCTTTGGATTATAACAACTTCTTGAGTTGAAACACTTTGATATAGCTGCCAAATCTCTTTCCTCTACTGTCATTCTGAAACCATCCATCATCTCCTCCAAACAAGGGCTGGCAGATCCAATTAATGTTCCGGAGGGAGGGCTCCCATATTCTCCCCCCTGCATATCTCCAACTTTGGCTGATTGTTGAACTTTCTCCATCTCTGGGAAAAGAACTCCGGGGTATCAGCCAAGCCCCTTCAAAAAATAAAAGTGGATTTTGGGAAATAAATGTAAGCCATCCAGAAAGTATCCATGATATCAATCACTCCAAGACATTTTCTCTCCAATTGATTTATTTAGAAACAGATCTGGTATGTCAAAGGAAATTTTCCAAAGTGAAATTATTTTCGTGTATTACACAGAACCCACCATCTCTCCTCCCTTCTCTCCACCCACTTCTACACTTCATACATCACAAGAACCAATTAACTGCAACTGGAATTTCTTAATACAACATACAGAATAACTTTGAACTTTTCAACTCCTCCACATACCCCCTTCCATGAAATGTGACAGCTGAATTTTAAAACTGACATTCCCTCCTGAACTTAGAAGTAAACTGTTCACCTCGGTCTGAGATTACTCTATGAGGTACTTCATGGAGCCTATAGATATGCTTCACGGATAGTTTTGCAAGTTTCTTAGCCAAAGGTAGTCTGTTACAGGCTGTAAAGTGGGCTTGTTTAGAAAATAAGTCTATAACAGTCCAAATTACATTATTTCCTTCACACTCAGGTAACTATGATAAAGTCCATCATGATTTCTTCCCATGGCTTCATTGGTTCAGCTACTTGTTGAAGGAGGCCAGGGATTTTTCCAGTTCTGTGTTTCATCATGGCACAAATTGAGCAGCTTTTCACATTGTCTTTGACATCAGGTTTCATTTTTGGCCACAGAACCATCTCCTGACTAAATGCAGGGTTTTTAAGAACCCAAAGTGTCCCCTCAACCACAAGTCAGAGCTACATTTCAGTACCATTAGTCTTAGAGCATTGGGTACGTAATTTTTTGTCCCTTTCCAAGCCAATCCTTTGTTCATTGTCAAATCGGTTTGATGTTCAACAAATCAGGGATCAGTCAAAAGGGCTGCTTTCAACTCAGTTGTCAATTTGTCTTCTATGTGTCTGGGACTGCATTTGGCTTGGCCTTGGGTGGTTACTTGGCCTGCAGGTTGGGCTTCTGATATCATAGTTTGCACTACCTCCTCCTGGCGACTGTCAAATTGAGGTTTCCTCAACAGGGGATCTTCCAGTATGTTTTCCCCCTTGGGATGTATTTCATATTAAAGTTGAATGTCTTGAAGTATTGAGCCCAGCGGACTTGTTTAGGTGATAACTTTCAACGTGTCTTGAGAGCCTCAAGGTTCTTATGATCAGTCCACACCTCAAAAGGTTCTTTTACTCCTTCCAGGAAATGCCTCCAAGATAGCAAAGCCCATCACAGTGTAAACACTTCTTTTTCCCAAACTGCCCACTTACGCTCTGTGTCTGTCAACTTTTTGGACACATAAGAACAAGGCAATAGCTGGTCTTGAGAGTTCTTCAGGAGAAGAATCACCATGACAGCCACATCACTAACATCAGCTTGGACTATAAAAGATTTGGTCGTGTCCAGGTGCTGGAGGATGGGATCAGTGGGAAATAGGTGTTTTAAATTTTCAAAAAAATTCTGACAGTCCATTGTCCAAAAAAGTGGTTGATTGGGTTTGGTTTGGTCAGGGAAGGCCCAGTTTTCAATAACTGTTAAAATGAGGGTGACCTTGGCAAATGAAGGAATAAATTATCTGTAGAAATTTGCAAAACCCAAAAAGCTTTGAAGTTGTTTAAGTGTTTGGGGGGGGGTTGCCAGTCTAGTACCACTTTCACTTTTCCAGGGTCCATCTCAACCCCCAGGTTATACACTCAGTAGCCCAGGTTATCCAGTGACTCTTTAGGGAATTCTCATTTTGACAGCTTTACATATAACTTGGCAGCTAGAAGTTTTTTCAGCACTTGTCTGACCAATTTGACATGTTCTTCAATGGTTTTGCTGAATATAAGAATGTCATCTAGATAGATGAGGATGCCTTTGTATAGATGTGGATGTAACACTTCTTTGATGAGTTGTATAAATTCTGCGGGGGGGGGGGGGGGTGGAGTTCAAAAGGCATGACTTGGAATTGGAAACTACCCAGAGGGCAGTTGAAGGCAGTTTTCCATTCATCTCCCTCCTTTATGCGGACTCAGTAGTAAGCTTCTCTCAGATCTAACTTGGTAAAGACAGTGGAGACAGGTGATTTAATAAGTCCTTTATGAGGGGGAGGGGGTAGATGGTTTTTATGCACACCCCATTCATGCCTCTAAAATCCAAGCATAAATTTAAACCACCATCTTTTTTCTTTAAACAGTACTGGGGTGGCCAACCTAGATTTGGCAGGTTCAATGAAACTTCTGTCCAAATTGTTATCAAAGTATTTCCTCAACTCAGTCATTTCAGCTTGTGTCCTGGAATACATCTTTAGTTTTGGCAATTTTGCCTCAGGTTCCAGCTCCATGGCACTATCAGTGGCTCAATGAGGTGGTAAAACATTTCATTCCTCTTCACTAAAAACCTCACCCAAGCCCTTGCATTGTTTAGGGACTTGGAGCACACCTGGAGTAGAGTCTGAAGTGGTGGCTGCTACTTCTGGTTGTAGATCCCTGTTAGGTGGCAGTTTCTCTGTGGGAGGAAGGAGTCAGTGGGCCAACCCCAATTATGATTTTTCAGTATCCATCTTCCCACTTGATGGTAGGGGCCCATTTATCCAGCCAAGCAAGTCCCAATATGCAGATTCTGACATTTTTGGAGCCACTACAAAGTGCATGAGTTCACGGTGTCTGCCCATCTCTATTTTGATTAACTCTGTCCCGTCTACTTGTTCAAACCTGATTGGGCATTTCAGGTCTTTAGTCTTCATGCCTAATTATTCAACGATGGGGAGGCCAATCAGGCATCTGGAACACTATTATGGCTTCTATCTCCCCTGACTCCCCCGTGTCAGGCACCATCAACTTCACTTTGATTGCAAAAGGGGAGATGGCAGCACTTACCATGGGACTGTCTTCTTCATCGGCTTTCTGGGAAGAATTTCTTGGGTTGGAAGTTTATTGCTCCCTTCTGTGTGGAGGGGACCCTTTATGGTGTGTCTAGCAAACCAGCTAGTGTCAGGGGGTTTCCATGGATTTCTTTGACCTCTGGTGGCTGTACTAGGCCTTGGTTATGGAGCTTGTGGATCAGGTGCAGGAACCAGACAGTTGACTAATCTATGACCATCCTGGCCACATGAACAGCACTTTATCATTCTTGTGGGTCAGGTAGGAGCAGCTTAGCAGGTCTGGTCAGAGGCAATCTGGCCACAGCTCTCCTAGGAGGCCCTTCAGGAAGGGTTTTTTTGTGGGTTGATTTCCCTGTCTAGCCTGAGGGACATTGCATAGCAATCTTTCAGAGTCTCGGGTATTCCTCTAATGTTGCAGGCTTTTTAAACTTCTGGATCAATGGTGTTCTTGAAATAGTGCAAAAGTATTTTTTCAGGACAGTCCATAAGGTGGCTTGTGGCCCTTCTAAAGTCCCATACAAAGTCTTGGAAGAGTCACTTGTCTTGTTTCATTTCCAGAAGGGCCTCTGCAGGTTTGCTCCAAGGGGTGGCTAAATTGGTACCTGCTGTGAGGGGGCTGTTTGTTGCATTCTTCTCCGCAATGGGAAGAGGGGGGGTGACTGCCTTCTGCTGCCTGCACGGATCCCTTTGTTGAGAAGGGATCACTGCTTCTCTTTGGGGCCAGGGTGCTCCTGAACCAGATGGTGCAACAGGTGCTGGCATTCACTGGCACCCACCGTTGACTAGGAAAAAATTCTCACCCTGGAGTAATACTCTCTGCAGGGGGTAATCTCCTTTCTGGTAGTGGAGGGGGGAGGGCTTGGTGTTCATAACATACCCAAGATAGCAACTTCTGTCTCTCTCTTTTTTTTAATTAAGAATTTTTATTTTTAAACAAACATACACAAATGAAACATAAAACCATCTTCCAGTTACATACAGTTTGTTACAAGTCTTTGGTGTTTCATCTCTGTAGTCTGCACTTCAATCCAGAACTACAATCCAGAATTGTATAAATTCTCATATTATACTATCTATATATATTATCATTGTTAATCATTTATTTGACTATAACTATTATTCCATCATTTTATGTGAGATATTCAGCATTTTAGATTAATTTATATTATAACATTCCTTAATTCTATTATCCTTATATTATAAAATTATCTAAAATATTTCATTTCCATATTTTTATCTAACCATTGATAAAATAAATCCCAGATCTTGTCACATTGTTTGTCTCCTTGTTCTCTAATTTCAAATATCAATTTACTCATTTCAGCACATTCCATTAGTTTCTTAATAACTTCTTCCTGCATTGGTATTTTCTCATTTTTCCCATTTTTAGCAAATACAATTCTAGCCGCTGTTAACACATTTACAATCAAGTATTTCAATTCTTTACTGTATACTTCTGGTAAAATACCCAATAAAAATATCTCTGGTTTCAAATCTATATGCTTTTTTGTCATTTTTTCCAACCACATGTGGATTTTAATCCAGTATCTTTTAGCCTTGACACACATCCACTATACATGGTAAAATGAACCAGGTATCTAATGACATTTCCAACATTTTTGGGATTTATTCTTGAACATTCTTGCTATTCTTGTCGGGGGAAAATGCCACCTGTAAAACATCTTATACAAATTTTCTTTATATGCTGTTGACATTGTCATTTTATAATTTTGAGACCACAATTTTTGCCATTTCTCTAAATCAATACCATATCCAAAATTCTTCCCCCAAGCAATCATAATTTCTTTAACTTGTTCTTCTTCTATTTTAATTTCTAGTAAATATCCATACAATGTTTTAATCACCTTTTCATCAGTACCTGTCAAAATTTTATCTAAGTCAGTCAATTTATCATAGAAACCTTCTATTTTAAAATCTTTATCATATCTAGAATATATTTGTGCATTTGAAAACCAATTTATCCTTATATCTTGTTCTTCTAGTTCTTCTAATTCTTGCACAGATTTAAGTTCACCCTTTTCATTCAATATTTTCATTCAATATCTAACTGTTTGCTCCATTTTTACAGGGTATGAAAAAGCTTCAATAGTTAATACCCAGACTGGAATTTTTAAATAGTGTTGTTTTTTAATTTTCTCTCAATTTAATAACAAAGTCTCTCGTTTGTAATGTCTCCTAAAATACCCATGTGTTTTTAATCTCTCTTACCATAGGAAGGCATGCCAACCCAACAACAAATCATGTCTTTCTAGTGTCAATAATCTAGTATTTTTAGTGTTATCCATTCCTTGACCCACATCAAAGTTGTCAGATATACTTCAACACTATTTTATTCAAATCTTCAAAATAATCTTTTCCTAACCTAATTGGAATTGTCTGGAACAAGTATAAAATTCTAGATAATATATTCATCTTAATTGTTGATATTCTCCCTATTAATTATAGTTGTAAATTTTTCAACTTTGCCTAATCTGTCACAATCTGTTGTTTGAGTTTTTATAATTGTTCTCTTTAAGTGTAGCACATCTTCCTGTCAAATGTATCCCCAAATACTTAACCTTATTTGTGACCTGGATCTTCAAAACTTCCACCAATTCAGGAGGGCGGAGTTGGGGTTGCGACAATATGGCATGCAATCTTGGAGGTCCAAAATCACTGCCAATATCTTTGCTCCTGGACGGTCCAATTGGATCTAAACCATCCCAAAGAGATGGCAATTGTAAAGAGCACATTCTGTCAATCCCAGGGATATCGCAAAGTCTTGGTAGATCCAGGAGAAGCTCTTTTTGCCAGTGGCAAAGAGGCAGTCATTAAAGCTGCTTCAGTTGAGACAGCTTCAAGACAGAAGGGAACAGAAAGAGAGATTGTGCCGGTTTGGTGAGAATCTTTTTTATATATATTTTAAGACTTGAAAGGACACCCTAAAGAAAACAAAGAATCTGTAAAAGTTTTGACAGAAGTGATTAAGTGGTGATTTTAAACAAGGATGTCAAAGTAATTTTTTTTTTTCTTCATTGTTGGATTTTTATATATGATTTTATATTTTGAAACTGGACTGATTTATTTTTCTTCTTGTTATTTATTCTTTTCTCCTTTTTATTCTATGACATATTAAGCTAGAGATTCTTTTTTAGTGATTTTTTAAATCCTTTTTTTCTTTTTTAATTAATCCTTATTATATTCTGCTTGGAAAAGGAGAGGGGGGAAGTGAAAGCTAAAGAAACTTTGTAGCACTGCCAACTAGAGGCTTGGAAGTATTCTGTTTTTTCTTTACCAGACAAAGCTGAGAAAGAATTGAGACTGTTTCAAGGATATTGCCTGGTTGATAAGATAGAGG
Organism: Laticauda colubrina; assembly: GCA_015471245.1. Classification (NCBI taxonomy): domain Eukaryota; kingdom Metazoa; phylum Chordata; class Lepidosauria; order Squamata; family Elapidae; genus Laticauda; species Laticauda colubrina. The sequence goes on along the minus strand of BLBF01000019.1, from coordinate 15,573,851 downwards.
GGAGAGCATGGGAGAATATTATTGCAGGTGCATCAACAGTGCAGTTTATAGTGCAGCTATCAACAGCTGGAGTCTGGTGCTGAAACTTAGGAAAAGAAAAGGTGATAAGTTTTTGGGGAAGAGAGAAGAGAACTATAATAAGAGTCTTGGATAATTAAACAAAGTGCAATATGCTCTTTTTAATTTTTTTTAAGCTGTACTATCCCGCCTCATCAGTTTATCTTTTTTTTCTGGAAATAGATATTTGGACTTTTGGCTTTTTGGAACTTGGCTTTCTGGAACTTGTCTACTTTTCATATTGGTTTCTTTTTGGTCCATTTTTATATATCTTTTTATATTTAAGATCTCTTAATTGGATTAAGGTGTTGCAGAACATGAAAAACATACTTTTATATATATTTTTATCACGATTATTCATTCTTTGCAGCCCGATATAAAATGATCTATGGACCAGTACTGGTCTGGGGCCCGGTGGTTGGGGACCCCTGGATTAAGGCATACAAGAGTCTGAAGAAATCTTTTTTTCCCCCTTTTTGCATTTTAATTATTATTCCTATTTGTTTTTTTTGTTTTTTTCCACTATTTTTACTTGGAATTGTAGCTGGTTATTTTACAACTGGATTAAGGTCTAGAAGAATTTGAAGATTTTGAATTTTTCAAAATGAGTATGAAGTTAACAGCTCCTGGTTCTTCGACTTTTGCTTCCTCCTCTCCACTATCTGGAGGACAACACTCAATACAGAGAATGTTAAAGCAAGAAAAAGTGACCCTGCAGATGATTATGCAAGGAATTCAAAATATTCAAACAAGATCAGAGAATATTGAAAAGAGAACAGAGAACATTGAACAGGGAACATTGAACAAAGAACAGAGACCACTGAACAAAGAACAAGGAAAACTGAACAAAGAACAGGGAAAACTGATGAAAAAGTGGAGAACATCCAACAATTGATGATGAAGTATGATGAGAGGCTCCAAGAAATTGAAGAAGAAGGTAAACAAAGAGTGTTAAGCCTGGGTTCCCCAACCAGGGTTAGGTAGACAAGCTAAACAGAATGTGCAACATTAGTCAGATAGGCACACAGATAAATGAGTGAGCTAAGCTTGTATGTTTATTAACATACAGTAAAAATAACAGATACGCTTGTGTTATCAAGAATATAGTTTATTCCATTATAAGTTAATAGCATAGTCAAAATAACAGTCCAATATTCATTTACCATGTAGTCAGTCCATTCAGGGGTATTCAGTTAGCAAAGTCCATGTAGAATATCCGATGTCAGTTCACATAAAAATCAGTCCTTTGTTGTCTCTCCCGTTTGAGCTATGCAGTCTTGATTCCAAGCAGTAATCAGGGATCATCAAAGCCAGAGAGAGTGCGAGCAAGCTGTAGCCTTGCTACTTTTATTGTGTTTTCATAGCCACTCCTTTAATTGCTATTTCACAGTTAAAGCTGCAGACACTCTAACATACACTAACTATGATTCATAGTTATTATTTCACCTAAACCAGTTAGGGTGAACAATGTTATCCCTAACAAAGAGATAAGAAGATTGGAGACATTGATAACAGATTAACTGTGGTTTAACAAGATAAAAGTGGTTATGCTGAGATGGGAGATGGACAGTTCAGAATTTTATCTTAGATTTCAAAATATAGAGGAAGAAAAAGGACAAAACTTAGCTGAGATAATGACAGAAATACTGGCAGAAGCTTTGGAAATAACTCAAGAGAAGATGATGGATGGAATAGATGAGGTTTATCAAGTCTTTACAAGATCTGCAATGAGAAATAGTTTCTCAAAAGAAGATTATATCAGATTTACAAAGAAAGCCATTAAAACGCAAATTCTGCAAGTGGTGAGAGAGAAAACATTGAAATACAAGGATAAGGAGATTGTGGTCTTGAAACAAGTACTCAAAAGAGTGAGAGAGATGAGAAGATAATACTGATTCTTGACCAAATTTCTACTTAAAAAAGAGGTGAATTATAGATGGCTGATCCCAGAAGGTTTAATGTTCACATGGCAAGAAAAGAGATACAGAATTGATTCAATTGAAAAAGCTGAATCATTTTACATAGAATTTTTTAAAGAGGAGAAAGAGGCAGAAAAAGAAATTTCATGAATTGAATTCCAAGAGGACTACCAAATGACGACCGGAAAAAAGAAGATACAGTAGGTGGAAAGGAGGAAGCCAAGGAACAATGCGAACTAAGATCAATGAGAGCTGTTAAACCTAACGACAAAATGTAACCATGGAAGAAAAAAAATTAATCATAATCAATATAAATGGACTTAATTCAACTGTTAAAAGAAGGAATTTTTTTCATAAATTAGAGAAATTAAAATTTGATACAATTTGTCTACAAGAAGTACATATCAAAAAGCAACATGAACAATTGCTGAGACAGCCAAAATTAGGGAAAATATTTACCTCTTTGACACAATGCAAAAAAAGAGGAGTGGTCTTGTATATTAAAGATATTATCCCAATGAAATTGATATATATTGATGATGATGGAAGAATACTAATGGTGAAAATAATAGACAATAACATAAAAACACTCCTGATTGCAATTTATGCCCCAAATGATAATCAAGAAGAATTTTACAAAAAATTACACATGAAAATAATTCAACTGGACTATGCCAATATAGTTTTGATGGGAGATTTCAATGGAAATGTAGACAATAAACTGGATTAAACAGCACAGAAAACAACAAAGCAAAACAGAAACACTCTCCCTAATTTTTTTTTTAAATGGTGGATGAAATAAACTTAAAAGATACATGGAGAGAAAGAAATGCTAAAACTAAACAATACACTTTCTATTCAAATAGACATTTATCATGGTCCAGAATAGATATGATATGGATGTCAACAAAATTGTTAACTAATATTCAAGAAGTAAATATTGAAACAAGTACTTGGGCAGACATAAACCAATGACAATTAAATGGAAAGGACAAAGAAGAAGATCTAGATGGATGTTAAATAATACTATTCTAAAGGAAAAAGACTTTGCACAGTGGATGGAGAAAGAACTGGCTCTTTTCTTCAGAGAAAACAAAAAAGAAGTTACATCAATCCAGAATGTATGGGATACAATGAAGGCATATGCCAGAGGCTTGATAATAGATTATACAAGGAAAGAAATACCACAAAAAGATTAGCCTCTAAGGCATTAGAGAATGAGTACAAAGGACTTGAAAAAAAAGTTACAGAAAATGCCACAGAAAAAGGATACCAAATTAAAAATGGATATAATTAAATGGATATAATTAAGAATTAGAGGTGCTAAACAGAATTACTTTGAAGATGTAAATAAACCAGGAAGATGGCTAGCATATAAACTGAGAAAGGAGAAAGAATCAAGGAAAATTTTGCAACTAATAGATGATCAAGACCAAGTTTGCTATGGTAGCAGAGAGAAGGAAATCATAGAAGACTATTATGAGAAATTATACATACAAAAGAATATTGATGAAGAAAGAGTCAAACAGTATTTACAGGATGCTAATCTACCCCAGATACCTAAAGAGATTGAACCAATGTTAGAAAGCAATATAACAATGATGGAGTTAACTGAAGCACTTAAGAAGCAAAATAATGGAAAGGCGCCAGGCCCAGATGGACTTCTGGCAGAATTTTATAAAACATTACAAGAATTGTTGAATCTTTCACTCTTAGAAGTTATGAATGAAGTTATGTTAAAGAAGAGGATACCTAAAACATGGTTAGAAGCTTATATTACACTTATTCCAAAAGAGGAGGCCGATCCATGACATATTAAGAACTCTAGACCTATCTCTTTACTAAATGCAGATTATAAAATTTTTGCTTCAATATTGGCAGAAAGACTTAAAAATATTTAAACAGTTTTATTCATCCTGATTAAAATGGATTTCTGCCAGAGACAAATTAAAGACAATATGAGAGTAATTTTGGACACTTTGGAATATTATGAGGCTCATCCTGAAAAAGAAATGGCTTTGATATTTCTAGATGCACAGAAGGCATTTGATAATGTGAACTAGTGATTCATGGTGTTACTGCTGGAACAGATGGGCTTCACTGAAGAATTTACTCAAGCAATAGAAGCTATATATCATAAACAAACAGCAAAAGTAATGATAGAGGGAGAATTGACAGACTCTATTGATATAAGAAAAGGAACAAGACAAGGATGCCCACTGTCACCTTTGTTGTTTGTGTTAATGTTGGAAGTGCTAAATAGAAATATTAGAGATGAAAAGAATATAAAAGGGATGAAAATTAAAAAGGAAGAATTTAAATAACAAACATTTGCAGATGATCTGGTTTTCATTTTAGAAGACTCACCAGAAACAGCATCAAAATTGATGGAAAAGATAGAGACATATGGAAAGGTGGCTGGTTTGAAAATAAATAAAGATGAAACAAAGATCCTGACAAAGAATATATTATCAAGACAAAAAGGAAGAACTGACAGATCTATTGAAAATCCAGGTCATGAATAAGATCAAATACCTGGGGATATATTTGACAGCAAGTGCAGTACACAAAAAGAAAATAAACTTAAGCTTGTAAATAAACTTATATTAAACTTAAGCAGCAGATAGTTCTAGATTTGGCAAAATGGGAAAATTTACAACTGTCATTATTAGAGAGAATGAATATATTACCCAGAATTTTATATTTGTTCCAATCAATTCCAATTAGGCTTGGAAAAGAATACTTTGAAGATTTAAATAAAATTGTGTTGAAATATATATGGCAAGGTAAGAAGGTGAGAATAAAGTTAAAACTTTTGCAAGATGCTAGAAGAGGAGGATTTGGCTTGCCGAATTGGGAGTTGTACTATCAAGCTTCGAAATTGATGTGGGTAAAAGAATGGATAACTTTAAGAAATAATAGATTGTTGACATTAGAAGTACATTATCTGTTGTTGGAGTAGCATGCTTTTTTATGGTATAAAGGAACTAAAAGAGAGGGGTACTTTAGAAGACATTATATACGGGAGTATCTGTGGTTAAACTGGGAGAATATACTCAAAGACAATGTTATACTAAAAGACAATGTTATTTGAAAATTCCAGTCTGAGTATTGAAGCACTTTCTTATTCTATAATATACAAAAAGGAAGTAACCGTTAGATATGCTGAAATATTGAATGAAAAGGGTGGACTTAAATCTATGCAAAAACTAGATGAATTGGTTTTCATATGCGCAAATACATTCAGTGTATAAAGATTCTAAAACAGTAGGTTTCTATGATAAACTGACTGACTTAGATAAGATTTTGACAGGTACTGATGAAAAGGTGATTAAACATTGTATGGATATCTATTAGAAATTAATCTAGAAGAAGAACAAGTTAAAGAAACTATGATTGCTTGGGGAAAGAATTTTGGATATGGGATTGATCTAGAAAAATGGCAAAAACTGTGGTCTCAAAATTACAAAATGACAATGTCAATAGCATATAAAGAAAATTTGTATATTTTACAGGTAGCATTTTCCCCTGACAAGAATAGCAAGAATGTTCAAGAATAAGTCCGAAAAATATTGGAAATGTCATCAGACATCTGGCTCATATTACCATATGTGGTGGACATGTGCGGATGCTAAAAAATATTGGACTAAAATCCACACGTGGTTGGAAAAAATGACAAAAAAGCATATAGATTTGAAAGCAGAGATATTTTTATTGGGAATTTTACCTGAAATATGCAGTAAAGACTTGAAATACCTGATTGTAATGTATTATCAGCGGCTAGGTTTGTATTTGCTAAAAACTGGAAAAATGAGAAAACACCAACACAGGAGGAAATCATTAAGAAAATATTGGAATGTGCTGAAATGAGTAGATTGACATTTGAAATTAGACAACAAGATGATAAACAATTTTATAAAATTTGGGATCTATTCTATTAATGGTTAGACAATAAAATATAGTCATGAAATATGTAGATTTTCAGAAAATAATAAATATATAAAGATGTATTTTTTTCTTGTTATATCTACAAAATGATTTTAGGATAGATTTGGGATGATAATATGAACCCTCATAAAACAAATTAAGTAAAATATGATTATTTCGTAAAACATGAATGAATAAAAGTAAAGTCAAATTATTGATTAATAATGATATTAATGTATTTAATATTTGATTGAAAATATGAGAGTATATACAATGTAATTGTAACTGAAGACTACAAAATGGAAGCACAAAACAATTTGTAAACCAATTGGCACGCTGTATATATATGGAAGATGGCTTGATGTTTTTATGTTTTGTTTATTTATGTTTGTTTGAAAAACCAATAAATTTTTTTTAAAAAAAGAATTGATATTCTCTTTTCATCTCCCTCACTTCTTGGTACTTGTTTCAGGACCACAATCTCCTTGTCTTTATATTTCAATGTTTTCTCTCTTGCCATCTGTGGTATTGTGTTTTAATTGCTTTCTTGGTAAATCTTATGTAGGCTTCGCTTGATAGCTTGTTTCTCACTGCATATCTTGAAAAAATTCAAAACACCTCATCTATTACATCCATCATCTTTTCTTTGGCTATCTCCAATATTTCTGCCAGGATTGCTATCATTATTTCTGCCAAATTTTCTCCCTTTTCTTCTATATTTTGAAATCTGAGATAAAATTCTGATCTGTCAAACTCCCATGCCAACAGTCCACTCTTGTCTTGTTCGACCACACTCAATCTGCTGTCAATATCTCCAATTTTCTTATCTTTTTGTTCATCTTTTTCTTCAATTTTTTGAAATCTGTCCTCATATTTCATTATCATTTGGTATATGTTCTCAATTTTTTAATCTATTTTTTTCTGTTCTGTTCAATATTCTCTGTTCTCTTTTCAATATTCTCTGTTCTTACTTGTATTTTTGAATTCCTTGCATAATCATCTGCAATGTCACTTCCTTTTCTTTTTCATGCTCCTTTTCCTGCTGCATCATCGTCTGTACTGATCATTGTCCTCCAGATGGTGAAGAAGAGGAAGTTGGTATTGAAGAGCCATTGGCCATTATCTTTCTACTCATTTCTAAACAATTGATAAACTATACAATAGCTGAGAGGTACAAGGTCTTCAGGCTCTTCTATACCTTAATCCACTTATATAAAGGCCAAATATAATCCCACATTGCAGTAAAAAAATAAAATAAAACTCTTTAGGTTCTTGTATATCTTAATCCGTTTATATAAAAGCCAAATATAATCCCAAATAGCAATAAAAACTCTTCAGGTTCTTATATACCTTAATCCAATTAATTCTAATTAGTTGAGAAAAATTTGACAAATCAGTCACAATAAAAAATAATAATAGAATTATTCAGGTTCTTCTATATTTTAATCCAATTAAGTGGAGTGTAATGAACCAAACAGAAAAAAAGGTAATATTAGTCAAATAGAAATAAAGTTAATAAAGAAAAGAAAAAAGATAAAAAAGGAAAAAAAGAAAAAAAGAAAGGAAAAAGACAATATAAGAGAAAGAAAAAGAAAAAAAATCTATTCCCTTAAGAAAAAGGAAAAAAATAACAATAAGATAAAAATAATTCCCATCCAAAAGGCCGCGGTCATGGATGTCAACTGAAAATAATTAAATGGGGGTGGGGGGGAGTAAAGAAAAAGAAAAAAAGACAGGCTTTCTTTCAGAAAAGGGAAAGAAAAACACACTGCTACTATATAATGTATAATTTAACAAAAGGCTCTTTTATTAAATTCCAAACAAATTTTACAGCTCTCTTTCCAAGGTCACTACTGTCTACTGTCTTTCAACTCCAAGCTTTCCTTCAACTCCAGACTCCAGTCACTGATAGTATCTCAGAGGAGCACCTGTAATAACATTCTTCCATGCTTATCCCTCTATCTTAACAACAAATAGACTCAAAGTGCTTGAAGTTAAGGCTAGGTCCCACTGGCCGATGGATGCAAAACGTATGCAAAAAAGGACACAGCGGACGAGCAAAATTTCAGGGGTGGCTCCATCTGTTGTTATCCACTCCAAAAAGTGCCCCAAATTTGCACAAGCAGAATGGAAAAGAATGGAAAGGAACGGACGGGGGTAGTATGTAGCAGGGATGTTAAATGGATGTTCGTAGGAAGCCTAGTGGATGACAGAGGATGGAAGCGGATGACACATCCAAAGGGCTTCTGGGAGAGAATTGCGAACTGGACGCATCACGGATGACGTGGATGCATCACGGACGCCTATAGGAAGCAAAGCGGATGCATAGCGGATGCAAAGTGTTCACTGCGCATGCGGGGAGTATGAATTGCTTCAGCTCCATGGATATAAAAGGATGCAGCTCGCAAGCTGTCAGCATTCAGAGGAAAGACGTGCTGCCACAGACATCTTCGAATAACACCATGGTTCGTCAGTCAGGGAAGAAGAGAAAGCCTGTGCCTACTCCTGCCAGCCCTGGCAGGAAGGACAGAACCACTATCCCACCTCCTGGCACTGACTCTGAAGATGCTGGTGCTGGTGCTGCTGGTGCTGCTGGTGTTGCTGGTGCTGCTGCTACTGCTGCTGGTGCTGCTGCTACTGCTGCTGGTAGTGCTTCTCCTGCTGCTGCTGCTGCTTCTCCTACTGCTGGTGGTGGTGCTGCTGCTGTGGTGGACCAGCCCCAAGGCCCTCAAAGCCCTGCTGCTCAAACCCCTGAAGGCCCTGCTGCTGAAGCCCCTGCCAGAGGGAGGAAGAGGCAAGGGAAGGAGAAGGTAGACAGGAAACAGTACACCCTTTCTGAGGAGCATGAGGAGGAGGTGCTGGAATGGCTGAGGGAGAACGTGTACTTGTGGAAAAAGGGCCACAGACTCTATCGCGACACCAAGAAAAAAGAGGCAGCTTGGAGAGACAAGGCAGAGAGCCTGGGCTACACTGCAGATGTACTCCTGGGATGGTGGAAGCACATGCACACCTGGTATGGCAAGCTACACCTGAAGAAATCTGGCCAGGCCGCTGTCAAGCTCACTGACCGGAACATGTATGTCATGGCCAAATGCAGCTTCCTGGAGGGTGAGATCCGTCACTGAAGAGCAGCCCCTCTGACAACCCTCTCCCTCAGACAGCCCACAGACAGCCAGTCCTCTTCCAGCCAGGAGACAGCTACACTGTCCAAGAAGGTGTCTTCGGAGGGCCCATGGCAGAGATGCCCCTGAAAGCTGCACTCCCCATTCCAGAGGATGTGGAGGATCCCCTTCACAAATGGAGCAAGAAGCGACAGCCACCAGAGATCAACCCACCCCCACCCCCAGCTGCACAGGATGCAGGCAGAGAGGCAGACTGGAGGGCCAGAGCCACACTGTCCTGTTGGAGATCAGGGACACAATCAGGAGCAGCACAGATCTTCTCTCTCAGCTGGTCCACAGCGACATCCCATCCTCGAACCGGAAGCCCTTCATCACCTACATGAGCCAGACCCTGAGGGACCTGCCCAAGGCCCAGTACCAGGTGATGAAGGATAAGATAACAGCACTTCGGCACAACCCTCAAGGCCCAGCTGAACCTGCTCCTACCCAGTCCAGGTCTGCTCCTCCACCCCAGGTGATGTCACCGCCTTTCCATGGCTTTCAACTGCCCCTCACCTACCAAGGCTATGAGTACCAGGACTTCCCACAGCGGGGGCAGACCTTCCCAGTCCAGGCCCAGGTTCATCGCACGCCACAGATGCCTCACCTCACCCAGCTGCAGACCAGACAGCCCCACTACACTCCTCCTTCCTCCACCCCACAGCCAAGCCCGTCAATGGACAATCTGTTATCAGTCTTGGGCCTGATATCCCAGGTCCTTGATGAAGGACCTCTCAATCTCACGGGACTGAGTCAGCTCTCTGAGAGCTTCCTGAACACACCATCCCCTGTTGTACTCTCGGGGCCAAGCACCCCAATGGTGCCTCAGACCAGCACTCCAGCCACAGCCACCTCTACAGTCCCTGCCCACTTAACAGCTGAGACCATGGACATGGCTTAGAGTGACTGAGAATAGTGCCAGAGACTGAGTTGTTACTTGTTCACTTTATCTTTGATTAAGACACTTTACTTGGTTCATTTTGCTTTTTTAATAAAGTCATGAAGTTTACTTAAGACAGTTATGAATAAAGGTTATCTTTGCTTCACACACTGGGTTCATTTTTTTTACTTAATAAAATGTTTGAAAAAAATGGTTAAGCCTTTGCATGCTTGTGGGATGGGTAAGGATAGTTGTGGGATGGATAAGGATAGTTGTGGGATGGGTAAGGATAGTTGTGGGATAGGTAAGGATAGCTGTGGGATAGATAAACCTCCAGTGCAAGCATAGTGGGACTGTATGGTCCACCCTCCCAGGTGCCACACCTATGGCCCTTTATTATCAATAATAATGTAATCAATCATCCACACATGTCAACATAAACACACTTTATTAAATGCCCTGTTCATTTTAGGCCCACCCAACATACATGGCCCAATCTCATCATTGTGATGAGACAGGCTGAAGGAAGCATCCATTAATCATCTATCATCCTGTCTTGCCACTTCACTGCTCCAGCTGGGGAGTTGCACCAGTGTCTCAGGAGGTTGCGCTGCTTCTTCCCTTCACGTGAGGCTCTGTTGGGGCCTTGCATGTCCTCAGTGTCTATCAGGTTTTGCCCTTGCCTCCATTCCCCAGGCTCCATGTCCCCATTGCCTTGCTGAAGGTCCATGAGCCTGTTCTGCAAGACTGGGTAGCGGGTGCGCATGAGATTGTGCAGGATGCAGCAAGCTTCCACGATCCTCCTCATGGTCTCTGGGCGATGCTGCATGGTGGTGAGAAGTACCTGGAACCTGTTGGCCAGGATGCCAAAGGCGTTCTCCACCACCCGCCTTGCCCTGGACAGCCTGTAGTTGAAGATCCTCTCTTCACGAGTGAGGCATTTGGAGGTGTAGGGCTTCATGAGGTAGGTTGTGAGGGAGAAGGCGTCATCCCCCACGATGAAGTAGGGCACATCTTGCGTGTCGTTGGGCAGGGGGTCTGGATCTGGGAAGCCCAAGATGAGGTTGCATTCCAGCCCCTCCTTGAGGTTACTGGCGTTGTATACCTGGGCATCTGAAGATGAGCCGTTGCCTGAAGCATCGATGTACATGAACTTGTAGTCAGCATCGACCATGGTGAAGAGAATGATGCTGAAGAAGCCCTTGTAGTTGAAATAAGTGGACCCCGACTTGGCTGGAGCTTTGCAGGCCACGTGCTTGCCATCTATGGCTCCAACGGTGTGGGGAAAGTTCCACCTCTGATAACATTCTTCTGCAACTTTCCTCCAGCCTTCTTCAGTGGTGGGATAATGGAGGAGCTCCTCCACATATTCTTCGATGATGGCCTGCACCACTTCTCTGACCACTTTGCTGATGCTGTTGTGTGGCACCCTCCAGGCATACTGCATGTTTCTGTATGTGGTTCCAGAGGCCAGGTGCCGAAGAGTCAGTGCCACCTTGAGCCCAGGGTCCAGGTTGGGATGGAAGTTGTTGCTTGGCTTCGTCAACCTGGGTCTTACACGCTCTACAATTTTGTCAAACATGGCTGGTGGTACCCTCATGAAGTGCTGGAATGCACGAGTGTCTTCATTCATCAGCTTGTCATACAGTCCAAACTCCATTCTTCTCCCGATCCATCCTTGGACCCACACAGCTCTTGAATGTCTCCTTCTTCTCCTTGTGTAGAAAAGGTGAAACAGTCTGAATAGGGCTTGGTTCCGGTGTTGAATGATCGCAGCTACCATAAGGACTGTGTGATGATCCATGGTGGAGAAAAATGGATGATGTGGAAGAACAAGACCTAGGGTGAAGAGTTCTGTACACCACGGCTGCTGGACTGATACTGAGATCCAGGTGATTTCCTCCCTCTTTTTATAGGAAATATCGGTTTTCCACTAGGTGTCCTTCCACATACTCTAGACATACTGCAGACATCCTAAATACCTGAGATACATCCCATATACAAATGTTTTGTCCGTTTTAATCCTTTATATACGAGATGCATCTGCTTACATCCTTTCTATTTCTGTGCTACTAATGCTGTGTGGACGTTCCGTGTATCTTTCATTTCCTCCCTCTTCCCATTTTCAGCTGCAGCAGATGTGAGTTGAAGGGATGTCCAGAGGATGCCGAGAGGATACAGCAGACGTTTAACGGATGATTACGGACATCGAACGTTTGTTGCCCGTATATGTCGCGGATGTACATCGTACGCGGCGGAAAGTTCATCCGCTCCAAAAGTTTTGTGCAGCTCAAAACTTCTTGCGTGGATGAAATCTCAGTGGAAGGATGCTCGATGGATAGAGGGTATGAAACACATATGCAATGAGTACACAACGGATGCATCGCATTTTCCAATGGATGGCAAACTTTTTTGTCTGTTTTACATCCTCTTTGCATCCATTGGTGCAGTGGGACATGGGCTTTAAGCACCTGCTCTTGTTATTCAAATTTATCCAACACTCAAAAGAGAGAGAAAAAAAAACAATGTATCCAAGCCTCTGGGTGGCAGTGTTACTTATTGTCCTCTACTTTCTCTCCTCTTGTATCCAAAGCAAAAGAAAAGGAAAATTGAGAAGTACTTTTAAAAATAAAATCCATTGGAAACTATACAATAAAACACTAAAAAGAAAATGGAAGAAAATCTATCACCTGAAAAGGATTATAAGAGGAAAAATAAAAAGTCCAATTTAAAATTGAAAGGTGTATGTGAAGAATCCAGTTATAAAAAAAAAAGACACTAAGTTTGACTTGAGACTTAATCTCGCAGCTTAGCCTTTTCTGTCTTCAATTTGAACATTTCTTTTAGCCCCTTAGGGTATTCTTTCAAATGATAGAATTTAAAAAGTCTCACTCTTTAAGAAGAGTGAAGAGATTTAAAGAATCTCACCAGACCAACACACTTTCTCTCCTGCTTTCTTCTTCCGTTCCAAAGCTATCCCAATTTCAGCAGCTTGTGCCTGCCTCTCTGCTGCTGGAAAAAAGGGCTTCTCCTGGATTTACCAGGGACTTTGCGATGTCCCTGGGATTGACAGGATGAACCCTTCTCTCTCACCATCTCTACGGATGATTTAGGTCCGAAAGGAACGTCCAGTGGCAGAGATATCAATGGAGATCTTGTAGCTTCAAGATTGCACATCTGTATTGTCGTGATGTCAGCCCCTCCCCTGATGCTGTCAAATATTGCTGTGCACCCCATTTGTAAGCTTGACTTAGAAAACTTCTGTAGAGGTTCTAAACAAAGCAGTTTACTGGGAAAATATTGCTCCTTTTCTAAAATAATAAAACCAGAGATGCTGGGTGAAATGTATTTTTTTCTGATCATTAATATCTAAAGTGAATAGCCATTTGAAGTGCTAGGACTGTTGACCTGAGCAAAAGTGTCAGAGTGTTTGCAGCATGACTATTATTATGAGACAACCCAAGAGCAAAACCCAGCACACAGAGACTTTGGCATTTAACAGTGGTTTATATACAAGACATATACAGAAATACACATGGTAAGCAAATACCTTACAAGCAATCAATCTTCTTCTTAACTCTACATAGAGAACTCTGCAATGAGTACTGGACAAAAGGAGAGAGAACACACCCTCTAATGGCTGCCTTATATAAACTTATGTGGACTAATTCTTCGTCTTAAAAGAGCAATACCCATTTTATGTTGATTCATTCTAATTGCATCAGTCTTATATTGCATCAGCTTCACCACTGGTCGGCTCTTAAATCCCAAGATCTTAACACTTGTCCCATTTAAAGTTGAACAGCAAATAATCGAATTGCTTTAACTTAAGCCCCTATCACACTGCACCAACGGATGGAAAGAGGATGTAAAATGGAGAAAAACACTTGCCATCCATTGATTAATGCGATGCATCTGTTCTGTACTCACTGCCTCCATTTTGCTTCCTCTCTATCCGTCCAGCATCCGTTTATTGACGTTTCATCCGCTCAGAAAGTTTTGAGCTGCTCAAAACTTTTGAGCGGAAAATGTATCCAATGTGTCGGTTCTGCATCCGCTAGGCATCCGCTAGGCATCCGTTCTGCATCCATTACGCATCCACTATATCCACCAGGCATCCGCTGCGCATCCGCGCAACTCCATCCGCTCCAGTGGTAAACGGACGCAGGGAGGAAGCGGAACAGACACGGAACAGATGCAGAATGGATGCCTAGTGGATGCAGAATGGAAACAAAGCATTTAAAACGGAAATAACGTTCGCAGAGGGGACCTATCTCGGATATTAAGGATGTCTAGAGGATGCCTAGATCATGCAAAGGGACATGATCCAGGGGAAAACCTATACTGCCTATAAAAAGGGAGAGCAACTCATCTGGATCTCACTTTCAGACCAGCAGCCCAGCTGTGCAGATCTCTGCAGCCTTCATCTGGCTCTTGCTCTTCCACAGCATCCAGTCATGTCCACCGTGGATCGTAACACAGTCCTTTTGGCAGCTACCATCCTTATGCAACAGTGCGAAGCCATCTACAGGCTCTGTGAACTCTACTACGGGAAGAAAAGGAGGTGGCCAAGAAGCGTCTGGGTCCGAAGATGGATCACCAGAAGAGCAGAGTACAGACTGTACAACAAGCTGATGGTGGAGCTCAGGAACGAAGACACTCGTGCATTCCAGAACTTCATGAGGATGCCTCCAGCCATGTTTGATGAAGTTGTGCAGCGGCTGACACCCAGGTTGACCAAGGCAAACACCAACTTCCGGCCCAGCATGGAACCTGGGCTCAAGGCAGCACTCACTCTGCGCCACCTGGCCTCAGGCACCATGTACACGAGCATGCAGTATGGCTGGAGGGTGCCACACAACACCATCAGCATTGTGGTCAGAGAAGTGGTGCAGGCCATCATCGAAGAATACATGGAGGAGCTCCTCCAGTGCCCCACCACTGAAGAAGGATGGAAGGAAAGTTGCAGAGCAGTGGTATCAGAGGTGGCAAGCACATGGCCTGCAAAGCTCCAGCCAAGTCAGGGTCCACTTATTTCAACTACAAGGGCTTCTTTAGCATCATCCTCTTCGCCATGGTCGATGCTGACTACAAGTTCATGTACATCGATTCTTCAGGCAACGGCTCATCTTCAGATGCCAAGGTATACAATGCCAGTCACCTCAAGGAGGGGCTGGAATGCAACCTCATCGTGGGCTTCCCAGATCCAGAACCCCTGCCCAACGACTCACAAGATGTGCCCTACTTCATCGTGGGGGATGACGCCTTCTCCCTCATAACCTACCTCATGAAGCCCTACACCTCCAAATGGCTCACCCGTGAAGAGAGGATCTTCAACTACAGGCTGTCCAGGGCAAGGCGGGTGGTGGAGAACGCCTTTGGCATCCTGGCCAACAGGTTCCAGGTACTTCTCACCACCATGCAGCATCGCCCAGAGACCGTGAGGAGGATCATGGAAGCTTGCTGCATCCTGCACAATCTCATGTGCACCCGCTACCCAGTCTTGCAGAACAGGCTTGTGGACCTCCAACAAGGCAATGAGGACATGGAGCCTGGGGAATGGAGGCAAGGGCAAAACCTGATAGACACTGAGGACGTGCAAGGCCCCAACAGAGCCTCACGTGAAGGGAAGAAGCAGCGCAACCTCCTGAGACACTGGTGCAACTCCCCAGCTGGAGCAGTGGAGTGGCAAGACAGGATGATAGATGATTAATGGATGCTTCCTTCAGCCTGTCTCATCACACTGATGAGATTGGGCCACGTATGTTGGGTGGGCCTACAATGAACTGGGCATTTAATAAAGTGTTGTGTTTATGTTGACATGTGTGGATGATTGATTACATTATTATTGATAATAAAGGGCCATAGCTATGGCACCTGGGAGGGTGGACCATCCAGTCCCACTATGCTTGCACTGGATGTTTATCTATCCCACAGCTATTACCCATCCCAAAGGTATCCCTGCCCATCCCACTGCTATTCTTACCCATCCCACAGCTATTACACATCCCACAGGTATCCCTGCCCATACCACTGCTATCTTAACCCATCCCTCAAGCCTGCAAAGGCTTAAACCATTTCTAAAAGTTTCCACCAAGACTTTATTAAAAAAAAGAAATGAAGCAAGTGTGTGAATCAAAGATAGACTTTATTAACAACAAGCTATAAAACAAAAATGAGTCTCTGGCACTCCTCTTGGTCGTTCAGTCTCAGGGGTCCAGGTGCTGTGGAGGTGGCTGGTGATGGAGTTCTCGTCTGATCCCCCAGATCATCAGCACTTCCAGAAGCAGAAGCAGCAGAAGCTCCAGCCCCAGAAGAGCGATCCCGTGCTACAGAAGCCCCAGCAGAACCAGAGTGAGGGCCAGGGGGTGGGATGGTGGCCCTGTCCCTCTTGCCAGGGCTGGCAGCAGATGGCTGAGGCTTTCTGTTCTTCCCCATGGTTGTGGGGTTGCTGGCTGGCAGGGAGGCTGGCAGGAACCAAGGCTGGCAGGAAGGCTTGCAGGAAGGCTGGCAGGAAGGCTGGCAGGCAGGCATGCACCAAGGCTGGCAGGAAGGCTGGCAGGCAGGCAGGCACCAAGGCTGGCAGGTAAGCATGAACCAAGGCTGGCAGGAAGGCAGGAACTAAGGCTGGCAAGTAGACAGGCACCAAGGCTGGCAGGCAGGCATGAATCAAGGCTTGCAGGCAGGCAGGCACCAAGGCTGGCAGGCAGACTGGCTGGCAGGGAGGCTGGCAGGCAGGCAGACAGCAAGGCTAGCAAGGAGGCTGGCAGCAAGGCTGGCAGGCAGGCAGACAACAAGGCTGGCAGGGAGGCTGGCAGGGAGGCTTGCAGCAAGGCTTGCAGCAAGGCTTGCAGGCAGGGCAGGCAAGGCTGTCAATCCGTCCGGCAGCAAGTCTTTCCTCTGAATGGTGACCTGCTCCGAGCTGCTTCCCTTATATCCACGGGGCTTACACAATGCATCCTCCCCGCATGCCCAATTAACACTAGGCATCCGTTAGGCTTCCGCTGTGCATCCGCTAGGCTTCCACTCTGCATCCGCTTCATCCGCTGTGCATCCGCTGTGCATCTGCTTCATCCGTTCCACGTCCACTTTGCTGAGGTCCCCCGGAAGCCCTGCGGATGTGCCATCCGCTCTCATCCGCTTTCCATCTGCTCTGCGTCCTCCCCGCGTCCATTCCTTTCTGTGTTATCCGCTCTGGTTATGCAAATTTTTGCCCCTTTTGAGAGCAGATAACAACGGATGGAACATTTTTCTCATCCGTTGTGTCCTTTTTATTAACGTTTTGCATCCTCTGGGCAGTGTGACAGGGCCTTTAGTCCTTATCCTTTTCCACAGATACAGGCTTTTAACATAGGGGTCACCAATCTTTTTGACCTCAGGACCACCAAACTCATAATTTTAGATCCCAGGGACCACTAACCAGTTCTGTGGGCATGGTCTAATTTGTAGGTGTGCCTTGGTGGTCATGTCACTGGCTGGGCATAGCTTGTATGTAAATATTATAAATATTTATATAAATATTGAACTTTTATTAAAAAAGAGCAATTTTTACCCAAAATCAGGCAAAGCAGGCAAGATGAGTTGCTCACAGAATCACAGATTCATTCAGAGATCTACCTATCTGCCATTGGCTAGCTCAGTCTGTCACATAAAATTTGCTAGCAAGCAAACTCACAAAATTAATTTACAATACACCATGCATGTAAATATTGATTTTTTTATTTAAAAAAAGAGCAACTTTTTTTGGCAAAAACAGGAAGGCAAAGCAGGAAGGCAGATTGAGTTGCTTACAGAATCATTCAGTGATCTAGCTATCTGCCATCAGCTAGTTCAGTCTCTCAAATTTGCTTGCTGTGAGTCTGCACTGAATTTGCCTGCAAGCAAAACTTCAGTCCTAAGGGAGGTTCAGCTGTGCTGAGCCGAAGATCTAAAGATTAGATAGAAAGCAAGAAATCCAACCATTTCCTGCTTCCTAGCTAATTTAAATCTCCCGGCACAGCAGAACAGATGATGGTTGGAAAAAGGAAAAATAGCAATTTAGCAGACAAGTTTATTGGGTAAGGAGTGAGTGGGCGGGGAGGGTTCCCGCGGGCCATGTGGGTGGCGCAGCCTTGTATTTCTGCACAGCCTGGATTTGTGGGGGTGCTCTGGGCCCACCAAAATTTTCTCTGTGGCCCCCCAAAATTTTCTCATGTCCCACCAGTGGCCCACGGCCCACCGGTTGGCGACCACTGTTTTAACACATCAGTTTATACTGGTACATAATTACTGGTACTACTGATAATACTGGTAACTGGTAATACTGGTACATATTACACATATACATTTATATCCTTTCACAAATCTACATATCATGTTAATTCCAATTATAGTGTCAGCAGACAGTATTACAAACCATGTGCACCTAACCATGCTTTATTATTGTGTAACACCATCTGTGTCCTACTCCATTTTTCCTTTCTGATAATGACATCATCTCATGGCAACTTTGGAGTTCATACCTGACACCGTATGCTCTAACTTCACTTGCAGTGAATGATTCAGGAGGAATACCTTTATTATTCCTCTCAGATTTCCTTGGTATTATATGTTCCTGCATGTCTGTTACAGGACTCTCCTCTTCTATATCAATATCCCCTGTATCTTCACATTTTATCACAGGTCTATCCTCTTCTAGAGGTATACCTTTATTACTCAGGAGGTATACCTTTGTTACTTCTTTCAGATCTCCTTGATATTATCTGTTCTTGCATTTCTGCACTTTCACTTTTTATCACAGATCTTCTATATGTACTTCTGTCCAATGAACTATCCAATGAACCACATACACCTTGTGTGCCTCAGTAAATGTCATTCCTCTTTCTTCTAACTCAAAGAATTTCATTCTCATATTCTGCAGATGTGTGGACATACCCTGGTTTCAGCTGTGCTTTATACAGTCTCTTTGTCAGCAACACCTTACTACATGCAGTTTCTCTCATGTACACATACTCCCAGCACTCTTTCACAGACTGAAGAGCCCTCACATGTATCAACTGGCTGTCCTGTAAAGCCAGAATTATACTGGCTAATGCCTTTTCATTTTTCCTCTGGTCCCCATCATCCAGGACTGTCGGCAGATTAGTAACAATCAACCACAACTCTCCTCTCCATCTTCTCATTCCAGGAGAGGTAGTTTGTCTCATTCAGCTGAGACACCAATAAACCTCATCCCATTATGCCGATGGAGTCCATGTTACCTGGTTTCCTTCACAAGCTACTAACTATTATTAAATCATGTCGCACAACCCCTCTGGCTTTGGTGCAAGCTCCCACTGGGTTTTTCTCTCTCTCTAGGCTCTCCAGTCATTCTGGCCTTCTATTCTGGGCCCATAACCTGTCAGAGTGTTTGCAGTGTGACTACTATTGTGAGAAAACTCAGGATCAAAACACTGCATACAGAGGCTTTGTCTTTTAAAAGTGATTTATAGACAGCTATATACATAAATATACATGGTAGGAAAATACCTGCCAAACAATCAGTTTTCTTTACTCTGCACGGAGAACTACAATGGAGATAGAACATGAGGAGAGAGAGAGATGCCCTCTCATGGCCACCTTCATACAGACAGCTTTTTAAAGTGACAATAACCTTGCTGACCCAACTTCATCTAAAGCGGCAATACCTTGCTGACTCATTCTCATTGCATCAGCATTTAAGCAGCCTTACAACAGCAGTAATTAAATCATTACCTTAACACTAAGAAACATAAAATATTTTTAAGGAGGAATGTCTCTTTAGTTAATTATTTTACCTTAAAAATGCAAAAAGAAATATTGAAATAAACTGCATTTTAATACTATACAATTTTTCAAATATTTAATATAATCAATTATAAAACTTTATTGGAATATAAAAATGTACATGTCATACTTATTTCATCAATATTCAAAGGAAGGTTTGTTTGAAAAAAACTCTTAAAACAATTATCAATATTTTCTTCACCATTATCAGAGCTAAAAATCCACTTTTTCATAAAAAAAGAAAAGGTGTGATATTTGAACTTAAAGCTCATCTTCTTTAAGCCCATGTCACACAGCACCAATGGATGGAAAGAGGATGTAAAATGGAGAGAAACACTAGCTATCCGTTGGTTAACACGATACATCAGTTCTGTACTCACTGCCTTCGTTTTCCAAATTCTCTATCCGTCCAGCATCTGTCTACTGACATTTCATCTGCTCAAAAAGTTTTGAGCTGCACAAAACTTTTTGAGTGGATAAAGTATCCAACGCGTCCGTTCTACATCCACTACGCATACGGGGAACATCCGTTATACGTCCGTCGTTATCCATTACGTGTCAGCTATATCTGCTAGGCATCCACTGCGCATCCGCACCAGCAGAAAACGGACACAGGGAGGAAGCGAAACGGACGTGGAACAGACACGCAGCATTAGTAGCACGGACAGAGAAAGGATGAAAGCGGATGCAGATCAAATACAAAGCATTAAAATGGAAAAAACGTTTGCAGAGAGGACCTATCTTGGATATTTAGGATGTCTGCAGGATGCCTAGAGGATGAAAAAGGACACTGAGCGGAAAACCTATATTTCCTATAAAAAGGGGGAGGAACTCACCTGGATCTCACTTTCAGTCCAGCAGCCCTGCTGTGCAGACCTCTTCAGCCTTCATCTTGCTCTTGTTCTTCCACAGCATCCAGTCATCTCCACCATGGATTGTCGCAAACTCCTTTTGGTAGCCACCATCATTCTACAACAGTGTGAAGCCATCTACAGGCTCTTTCACCTGTTCTACACAAGGAAATGGAGGCGTCCAAGAAGTGTGTGAGTCCAAAGACGGATCGCGAGAAGAGCAGAGTACAGACTATATAACAAGCTGATGGTGGAGCTGAGGAATGAAGACCCTCGTGCATTCCAGAACCTCATGAGGATGCCTCTAGCCATGTTTGACGAAGTTGTGCAGCGGCTGAGACCCAGGTTGACCCAGGCAAACACCAACTTCCGGCCCAGCCTGGACGCTGGGCTGAAGGTGGCACTCACTCTGCGCCACCTGGCATCCGGGACCACGTACAGGAACATAGAGTATGGCTTGAGGGTGCCACACAACACCATCAGTATTGTAGTGAGAGAAGTGGTGCAATCCATCATCGAAGAATACCTGGAGGAGCTCCTCTAGTGCCCCTCCACTGAAGAAGGATGGAAGGAAATTGCAGAGCAGTGGTATCAGAAGTGGAACTTCCCTCACACCATTGGAGCCATAGATGGGAAGCACGTGGCCTGCAAAGCTCCAGCCAACTCAGGGTCCAATTATTTCAACTACAAGGGCTTCTTCAGCATCATCCTCTTTGCCATGGTCGATGCTGACTACAAGTTCATGTACATTGATGCTTCAGGCAACGTGTCTGCTTCAAATGCCCAGGTATACAATTCCAGTCACCTCAAGGAGGGGCTGGAACGCAACCTCTCATGGGCTTCCCAGATCCAGACACCCTGCCCAACGACACACAAGAAGTGCCCTACTTCATCGTGGGGGATGACGCCTTCTCCCTCACAACCTACCTAATGAAGCCCAACATTTCCAGATGCCTCACCCGTGAAGAGAGGATCTTCAACTACAGGCTGTCCAGGGCAAGGCGGGTGGTGGAGAGCACCTTTGGCATCCTGGCCAACAGGTTCCAGGTACTTCTCACCACCATGCAGAATCGCCCAGAGACTGTGAGAAGGATCGTGGAAGCTTGCTGCATCCTGCACAATCTCATGAGCAGTGTTGCAGAACAGGCTTGTAGACTGCCAACAAGGCAATGGGGACATGGAGCCTGGGGAATGGAGGCAAGGGCGAAACCTGATAGATACTGTGGATGTGCAAGGCCCCAACAGAGCTTCACGTGAAAGGAAGAAGCAGCACAACCTCCTGAAACACTGGTGCAACTCCCCAGCTGGAGCAGTGGAGTGGCAAGACAGGATGGTAGATGCTTAATGGATGCTTCCTTCAGCCTGTTGCAAAAAACTGATGAGATTGTGTCATGTATGTTGAGTGGCCCTAAAATGAACTGGGCATTTAATAAAGAGTTGTATTTATGTTGAAATGTGTTGATGAATGATTAAATTGTTATTGATAATAAAGGGGCATAGGTGTGGCACCTGGGAGGGTGGACTATACAGTCCCACTATGCTTGCACTGGAGGTTTATCTATCCCACAGCTATTACCCATCCCACAGCTATCCCTGCCCATCCCACTGCTATCCTTATCCATCCCACAAGCATGCAAAGGCTTAAACCATTTCTAAAAGTTTCCACCAAGACTTTATTTACTAAAAGAACTGAAGCAAGTGTGTGAAGCAAAGATAATCTTTATTAATAACAAACTGTAAAAGAAAATGACCCAAGTAAAGTGTCCCAATCAAAGATAAAATCAACAGGTAGCAACCCAGTTTCTGGCACCCTTCTCAGTCACTCTGAGGCGTGCCCATAGTCTCAGGGGTGAAGGGTCCAGGTGCTGTGAAGGTGGCAGTGGCTGGAGTGCTGGTCTGAGGCTCCATTGGGGTGCCTGGCCCCGAGACGACAACAGGGGATGGTGTGTAGAGGAAGCTCTCAGAGAGCTGGCTCAGTCCTGTGATGTTGAGAGCCCCTTCCTCCATGACATGGGGTGCCAGTCCCAAGACCAATGACAGATGTGTAGTGGGGCTGTCTGGTCTGCAAGTGAGCGAGGTGAGGCGTGGGTGGCATCTGTGGTGTGGGTGGCATCTGTGGTGTGGGTGGCATCTGTGGCATCTGTGGCATCGGTGGTATCAGTGGCATCAGTGGCATCAATGGCATTGGTGGCATCTGTGGCATCTGTGGCATCGGTGGCATTGGTGGCATCTGTGGCATCAGTGGCACCGGTGGCGTGCGATGAACCTGTGCCTGGACTGGGAAGGGCTGCCTGTGCTGCTGGAGCTCCTGGTAGCTGTTGCCTTGGTAGGTGAGGGCCTGTGGAAAGCCTTGGAAGGCCTGTGACATCATCTGGGGTGAAGGAGCAGACCTGGACTGGGTCGGAGCAGGTTCAGCTGGGCCTGGAGGGTTGCTCAGAAGACCGGTGATCCTCTCCTTGATCACCTTGTACTGGGATTCGGACATGTCCATGAGGGTCTGGTTGACATAGGTGAGGAAGGGCTTTCTGTTAGAGGATGGTATGTCAGTGTGTACCAGCTGAGAGAGGAGATCTACCCTGCTTTTGATGGTGTCCCTGATCTCCTGCAGGACGGTGTGGCTCTGTCCCTCCGGTATGGCTCTCTGCCTGCTTTCTGTGGAGGTGGAGCTGGGGGTGGGTGTGGGTTGGTCCCTGGCGGCAGTGGCCTCTCCTTACTCCAACTGCATCAGGGGGTCCTCCATGTGCTCTGCCATAGGGAGTGCAGCTGTCGGGGGCATCTCCATCGTGGGACACTCCAGAGATGCCTGCCTGGACACAGGAGCTGACTCTTGGCCAGAAGAGGACTGGCTCTCTGTGGGCTGCCTGAGAGAGAGGGTTGTCAGAGGGGCTGCTCCTCAGTGGCAGACCTCACCCTCCAAGAATTTGCACTTGGCCATCACATTGGTCTCCCGGTCAGTGAGTTTGACTGCGGCCTGGCCAGACTTCTTGAGGTGCAGTTCCCGTACCAGGTGTGCATGGGCTTCCACCACCTGAGGAGGACTTCTGAAGTCCATCCCAGGCTCTCCGCCTTCTCTCTCCAAGCCGCCTGCTTCCGCTTGGTGTCTCGATAGACCCTGTGTCCCTTCCTCCAGTGGTACTCGTTCTCCCTCAGCCATTCGAGCACCTCATCCTCATGTTCCTCTTCGATGGAGTACTGTCTCATCTCCCTATCACGCGATTGCCTCTTCCTCCCTCTGGCAGGGCCTTCTGGGCCCTCATCAGTAGGGCTTTGAGGTTCTAGGGGCTGGTCCACCACACCACCACCACCACCAGCAGCAACAGCAGCAGCAGAAAAGCAGCACCAGCAGCACCAGCAGGAACAAAAGCACCAGCAGCACCAGGAGCAGCACCAGCAGTGTAAGCACCAGGAGCAGCACCAGCAGAAGCTCCATCACCAGCAGAATCAGCACCAACAGCAGAAGCCCCAGCAGAAGCAGAGTCAGGCCAGGGGGTGGGATGGTGGCCCTGTCCTTCTTGCTAGGGCTGGCAGTAGTAGGCACAGGCTTCCTCTTCTTCCCCATGGTTGTTGGCTGGAGATGTGTCTGGCAGCAGGTCTTTCCTCTGAATGGTGACCTGCTTGCGAGCTGCATCCTTTTATATCCACAGGGCTGACCCAATGCATCCTCCCTGCATGCGCAGTGAATGCTTTGCATCCGCTAGGCATCCGCTAGGCATCCGCTAGGTGTCTGTGATGCATCCGCTCCTTCAGTTGCACGTCCGTTGCATCCCCTTGAAGCCGTGCGGATGTGTCATCTGCTTCTATCCGCTTCCATCCTCTAGACCTTTATGGAGCACCCACTTAAGGCCCTGTCACACTGCCCAACGGATGCAAAACGTTAGTAAAAAGGACACAATGGATGAGAAAAATGTTCCATCCATTGTTATCCACTCTCTGAAGGAGCGAAAATTTGCATAACCGGAGCGGATAACACGGAAAGGAACGGACGCTGGGAGGACACAGAGCGGATGGAAAACAGATGCAGAATGGAAGCCTAGCGGATGGAAGCGGATAGGAGCGGATGGCACATCTGCTAGGCTTCCAGGGGATCTCAGCAAAGTGGACGCGGAACAGATACAGTGGATGCATAGAGGATGCACAGCGGATGAAGCGGATGCAGAGCGGAAGCCTAGCGGATGCACAGTGGAAGCCTAACGGATGCCTAGCGTTAATTGCGCATGTGGGGAGGATGCATTGCGTAAGCCCCGCGGATATAAGGGAAGCAGCTAGGAAGCAGGTCACCATTCAGAGGAAAGACCTGTTGCCGGATGGATTGACAGCCTTGCCTGCCCTGCCTGCATGCCTGCCTGCAAGCCTTGCTGCAAGCCTCCCTGCCAGCCTCCTTGCCAGCCTTGCTGTCTGCCTGCCTGCCAGCCTTGCTGCCAGCCTCCCTGCCAGCCTTGCTGGCTGCCTGCCTGCCAGCCTTCCTGCCAGCCAGTTTGCCTGCCACCCTTGGTGCCTGCCTTCCTGCCAGCCTTGGTTCATGTCTGCCTGCCAGCCTTGGTGCTTGCCTGCCTGCAAGCCTTCCTGCCAGCCTTGGTGCCTGCCTCCCTACCAGTCTTCCTGCCAGCCTTGGTGCCTGCGTGCTTGCCAGCCTTGGTGCCTGCCTCCCTGCCAGCCTTCCTGCCAACCTTGGTGCCTGCCTCCCTTCCAGCCTTCCTGCCAGCCTTGGTTCCTGCCAGCCTTCCTGCCAGCCAGCAACCCCACAACCATGGGGAAGCACAGCAAGCCTCAGCCATCTGCTGCCAGCCCTGGGAAGAGGGACAGGGCTACCATCCCGCCCCCTGGCCCTCACTCTGGTTCTGCTGGGGCTTCTGCAGCACGGGCTCGCTCTTCTGGGGCTAGGGCTTCTGCTGCTTCTGCTTCTGGAGGAGCTGATGACAAGCACTCCAGCACCAGCCACCTCCACAGCACCTGCACCCTTCACCCCTGAGACTGAGCGACCAAAAGGAATGCCAGAGACTCATTTTTGTTTTATAGCTTGTTATTAATAAAGTCTATTTTTGATTCACATACTTGCTTCCTTTCTTTTTTTTAATAAAGTCTTGCTGGAAACTTTTTAGAAATGGTTTAAGCCTTTGCATGCTTGTGGGATGGGTTAAGATAGCAGTGGGATGGGTTGAGATAGCAGTTGGATGGGCAGGGATACCTTTGGGATGGGTAATAGCTGTGGGATAGACAAACTCCAGTGCAAGCATAGTGGGACTGTATGGTCCACCCTCCCAGGTGCCACACCTATGGCCCTTTATTATCAATAACAATGTAATCATTGATCCACACATTTCAACATAAACACAACTCTTTATTAAATGCCCTGTTCATTGTAGGCCCACCCAACATACATGGCCCAATCTCATCCGTGTGATGAGACAGCCTGAAGGAAGCATCCATTAAGCATCTATCATCCTGTCTTGCCACTCCACTGCTCTAGCTAGGGAGTTGCACCAGTGTTTCAGGAGGTTGCCCTGCTTCTTCCCTTCATGTGAGGCTCTTTTGGGGCCTTGCACATCCTGAGTGTCTATAAGGTTTTGCCCTTGCCTCCATTCCCCAGGCTTCATGTCCCCATTGCTTTGTTGGAGGTCCACGAGCCTGTTCTGCAAGACTGGGTAGCGGGTGCGCATGAGATTGTGCAGGATGCAGCAAGCTTCCATGATCCTCCTCACGGTCTCTGGGCGATGCTGCATGGTGGTGAGAAGTACCTGGAACCTGTTGGCCAGGATGCCAAAGGCGTTCTCCACCACCCGCCTTGCCCTGGACAGCCTGTAGTTGAAGATCCTCTCTTCATGGGTGAGGCATCTGGAGGTGTAGGGCTTCATGAGGTAAGTTGTGAGGGAGAAGGCGTCATCCCCCACAATGAAGTAGGGCACATCTTGCATGTCGTTGGGCAGGGGTTCTGGATCTGGGAAGCCCACGATGAGTTTGTGTTCCAGCCCCTCCTTGAGGTGACTGGCATTGTCTACCTGGGCATCTGGAGATGAGACGTTGCCTGAAGCATCGATGTACATGAACTTGTAGTCAGCATCGACCATGGCGAAGAGGATGATTCTGAAGAAGCTCTTGTAGTTGTGATAAGAGGAACCTGAGTTGGCTGGCGCTTTGCAGGCCACGTGCTTGCCATCGATGGCTCCAACAGTGTGGGGGAAGTTCCACCTATGATACCACTGCTCTGCAACTTTCTTCCATCCTTCTTCAGTGGAGGGGCACTGGAGGAGCTCCTCCTTGTATTCTTCGATGATGGCCTGCACCACTTCTCTGACCACAATGTTGATGGTGTTGTGTGGCACCCTCCACCCGTACTGCATGCTCCTGTAGGTGGTCCCTGAGGCCAGTTCGTGCAGAGTGAGTGCCACCTTGAGCCCAGGTTCCAGGCTGGGCCGGAAGTTGGTGTTTGCCTTTGTCAACCTGGATGTCAGCCGCTGCACAACTTCGTCAAACATAGCTGGAGGCATCCTCATGAAGTTCTGGAATGCACGAGTGTCTTCGTTCCTGAGCTCCACCATCAGCTTGTTGTACAGTCCGTCCTCTGCTCTTCTGGTAAACCATTCTTCGTACCCAGACACTTCTTGGCCGCCTCTTTTTCTTCCCATAGTAGAGTTCACAGAGCCTGTAGATGGCTTTGCACTGTTGCAGAAGGATGGTGGCTGCCAAAAGGACTGTGTTACGATCCACGGTGGACATGACTGGATGCTGTGGAAGAGGAAGAGTCAGATGTAGGCTGCAAAGGTCTGCACCGCAGGGCTTCTGTTCTGAAAATGAGATCCAGATGAGTTGCTCCCCCTTTTTATAGGCAGTATCGGTGTCCCTTTGCATCCTCTAGGCATCCTCTAGGCATCCTCTAGACATCCTTAATATCCGAGATAGGTCCCCTCTGCGAAGGTTTTTTCCATTTTAAATGCTTTGTTTCCATGCTGCATCCACTAGGCATCCGTTCTGCATCCGTTCTGCATCCGTTCCGCTTCCTCCCTGCGTCCGAGCGGATGCGAGTTGCGCGGATGCCTAGCGGATGCCTAGCGGATATAGCCGATGCATAACGGATGCATAACGGATGCCTAGTGGATGCCTAGCGGATGCAGAATGGATGAATTGGATACATTTTCTGTGCAAAATTTTTGAGTAGCTCAAAACTTTCTGAGCGGATGAAACGTCCATAAACGGATGCTGGCCGGATAGAGAGGAAGCAAAACGGAGGCAGTGAGTACAGAATGGATACATCGCGTTAAGCAACGGATGGCAAGCTTTTTTGTCCGTTTTACATCCTCTTTGCATCCGTTGGTGCAGTGTGACAGGGGCTTTAACAGCCTCGCTATGTCCTCTCCTTGTTCATTCCTTTCCATTATTGTCCGTTCTCTTTATGCAAATTTGGGGCACTTTTGAGAGCAAAAAACAATGGATGGAACATTTTCTCATCTGCTGTGTCCTTTTTATATATGTTTTGCACCCGTCGGCCGATGTGACAGGGCCTTTATGAATTTTCATTCAAATGTATATTAGTGATTTGTTTTCCTTAATTTCTTTTTCAGATACTTCAATATGACATCTCAGAAAATATCTGCCAACATTTCTTTGTTAATTTCTACAGTAGTAAAACTGAATATATTTAGCTGTTCAGTAGACTTTCAGGTTATGACACAATACATCTTCAGATCATTTCAAAAGTACTTGTACTTTATGGGGCATAGTTTAATAGACTGCTGTAAATGTTTTTTTACAGTATGGGAAAGTTTGAATTTCAGTAAATGAAAATATGCCTTACTTTTTAGAAGTATAGAAAATAAAAGCTAGCTGCAAAATTACAATTGCGCGCACGTGCACACACACACACTCACACATATCTAGGACATTTTTACATATAAAAATGATTTGGTTTAAGGGAATAGGAAATTTTTAGGACATTTTTACGTATAAAAATGAACTGGTTTATTTATTAGGCTTTCCTTGAAAAGATATATTGAAAAATCTCAGTGCAACTGAAAACCTGGGAGATATAAATCTCCCAGGTATAAATCAACATCCAAAATGTTTTGTCATTTTTCTGGTCATATTACCATTCTTACTTCAGTCCATGTTGTTCCCCATTGCTCTTTTGTTTGACTTCTAAGAAGCATTATCTCCTGGGAAGGTAGGAATTAATCAGCAATCAGGTTTTCAGTACTTGGAAGAGCACTTTTTCCTATACAGTCTACTTTTTTCCAAAGATACCTGAATAAGATCATTAGAAAGGGACTATTCTTTATTTAACATGAGTACAGGAAGTTTCTCAGCAGTTCTCTTTAAATCAGGTGTCTGCCTTTTACTTGTTTTGTCACTGAGCAAGAAATGTTCTAAACAATGCTGAATTAGAGTGCTTTTTAACTGTGTCACTAATTTGCACTGTTTGTAATCTATATTTGAGTTCCTATTAAGTATACACTGTTCTGAAAAACTAGTTTGTCCATCTTCCTCTATTTACTAGCAGCTTTGACAATAGAGTTTAGAAATGTCTGAGATATGTATTTGGTACTGTCTTGGAAATTTCTTATCATCTTCACTGTCACAATGGGCTATTTCTAGAATTGGTTTCCTTAGGAATAAGAAATACCCTAAATTATGTCCCAAATTGATTGTTCCAAACTAGGCTTTCAAACAATTGTATGAAAAGCAGAAAACCGGAAAAATCATGTTACACTGATATAATATTAGAAATCTTGAAAGTGGGAATGTCTTACACAGGAATTTATTGCCTATTGGTCCACTTCTTCGTTATGATTTTTTCCCCTCCTCCCAAATTAAAGCAGGATGAAAATTGTGGGTGTAGGACCAGGTTTTAGAAAGTATCCATAAAATTTCTGTTGACAAATTTTATGCTAAAGAACTTAGTTGAGCCATTAATATGATTGATGACGATGCTAATAGCAATATCCATTTTCTGTGTCTTCATCAAAATATCTCCAGGCTAAAGGGCCTGTCACATAGGCCGACGGATGCAAAACGTATGTAAAAAGGACACAGCAGACAAGAAAATTTTCCATCCGTTGTTATCCGCTCTCAAATGTGCCCAGAATTTGCATAAGCAGAGCGGACAATAACAGAAAGGAACAGACGGGGGGAGGATGTAGCCAGGATGTTAAGCGGATGCTCCACGGAAGCCTAGCGGATAGAAGCAGAGGGAAGCGGATGGCACATCCGTGGGGCTTCTGGGGGAGCACAGCGAAGCGGACGCGCAACGGAAGGAACGGATTCATCACGGAAGCCTACCGAATGCCTAGCGGATGCAAAGCGTTCACTGTGCATGCGGGGAGGATGCATTGCATTAGCCCCGCGGATATAAAGGGAAGCAGCTCGCAAGCAGGTCACCATTCAGAGGAAAGACCTGCTGCCAGACACAGCTCCAGCCAGCCAGCCAGCCAGCCAGCCAGGCAACAACCATGGGAAAGAAGAGGAAGCCTGTGCCATCTGCTGCCAGCCCTGCAAGAAGGACAGGGCCACCATCCCACCTCCTGGCCCTGACTCTGTTTCTGCTGGGGCTTTTGCTGCTCAGGTTGACTCTTCTGGTGCTGGGGCTTCTACTGGCGCTGCTCCTGGTGCTGGTTCTTCTGCTGGTGCTTACTCTGCTGGCGCTGCTCCTGGTGCTGGTGCTTCTGCTGGTGCTCACTCTGCTGGCTCTGTTCCTGGTCCTGTTGGTGCTTCTGCTGGTGCTTACTCTGCTGGCGCTGCTCCTGGTCCTGCTGTTCCTGCTGGTGCTCCTGTTGCTCCTGGTCCTGCTGGTGCTGCTGGTGCTCCTAGTGCTCCTGGTCCTGCTGGTGCTGCTGGTGCTTACTCTGCTGCTGCTGATCCTGGTGCTGCTGGTGCTGCTGGTGCTGCTGGTGCTGCTGGTGCTGCTGGTCCTGCTTTTGCTGCTACTGTTGTTGTTGCTGCTGCTGCTGGTGGTGGTGTGGTGGAGTAGCCCCTAGAACCTCAAATCCCCTCTGATGAGGGCCCAGATAGCCCTGCCAGAGGGAGGAAGAGGCATACGCATGAACGGGAGAGGAGGCAATACTCCATTGAAGAGGAACATGAGTGCTCGAATGGCTGAGGGAGAACGACTATCTATGGCGGAAGGGACACAGGCTCTATCGAGAAACCAAAAGGAAGCAGGCTGCTTGGAGAGAGAAGGCGGAGAGCCTGGGCTACACTTGCTCGTGCTCCTGGTCCTGCTCGGGCTCCTGGTCCTGCTGGTGCTCCTGGTCCTGCTGGTGCTGCTGGTGCTTACTCTGCTGCTGATGATCCTGCTGGTACAGCTGCTGCTGCTGATGATCCTGCTGGTGCTGCTGCTGATGATGATGAGGATGAGGATGATCCTGCTGGTGCTCCTGCTGCTGGTGGTGTGGAGGAGCAGCCCCTACAACCTGGAAGCCCCTCTGATGAGGGCCCATCTGGTCCTGCCAAAGGGAGGAAGAGAAATATGCGAGAATGGGAGAGGAGGCAATACTCCATTGAGGAGGAACACGAGGATGAGGTGCTGGAGTGGCTCAGAGAGTATGACTATCTATGGCGGAAGGGACACAGGCTCTACAGGGACACCAAAAGGAAGCAGGCTGCTTGGAGAGAGAAGGTGGAGAGTCTGGGCTATACTTTGGAGGTGCTCCTCGGCTGGTGGAAACATATGCACACCTGGTAGGGGAAGCTGCACCTCAAGAAATATGGCCAGGCCACGGTCAAGCTCACCGACTGGAAGACCTATGTGATAGCCAAGTGCAGCTTCTTGGAGGGTGAGATCCGCCACCAAGGAGCAGCCCCTCTGACAACCCTCTCTCTCAGGCATCCCACAGAGAGCCACTCCTCTTCTGGCCAAGAGTCAACTCCTGTGTCCAGGCAGGTATCTCTGGAGCGTCCCACGACGGAGACCCCCCCAACAGCTGCACTCCCCATGGCAGAGCGCGTGGAGGATCCCCTGACGCAGTGGGAGCAAGGAGAGGGCACTTCCACCAGAGACCAACCCACATCCACCCCCAGCTCCACCTCTACAGAAAGGCAGAGAGGCAAACAGGAGGGACAGAGCCACACTGTCCTCCTGGAGATCAGGGACACCATCAAAAGCAGCGTAGATCTCCTCTCTCAGCTGGTACACACCAACATACCATCCTCAAACTGCAAGCCCTTCCTCATCTACGTCAACCAGACCCTCATGGACATGTCCGCATCACAGTTCCAGGTGATCAAGGAGAGGATCACCGGTCTTCTGCACCACCCTCCAGGCCCAGCTGAACCTGCTCCAACCCAGTCCAGGTCTGCTCCTCCACACCAGGTGATGTCACAGGCATTCCAAGGCTTTCCACAGGCCCTCACCTACCAAGGCTACGGCTACCAGGAGTTCCAGCAGCACAGGCAGTCCTTCCCAGTCCAGGCCCAGGTTCATCATACGCCACCGGTGCCACCGATGCCACAGATGCCACCCACTCCACAGATGCCACCCATGCCACAGATGCCACCCATGCCACAGATGCCACCCATGCCTCACCTCGCTCACCTGCAGACCAGACAGCCCCACTACACTCCTCCTTCCTCCACCCCACAGCCCAGCCCGGCCTCAGAACATCTGTCATCGGTCTGGGGACTGACATCCCATGTCATGAAGGAAGGGGCTCTCAACATCACAGGACTGAGCCAGCTCTCTGAGAGCTTCTTCTACACACCATCCCCTGTTGTCGTCTCGGGGCCAGGCACCCCAATGGAGCCTCAGACCAGCACTCCAGCAGCAGCCACCTCCACAGCACCTGGACCCTTCACCCCTGAGGCTATGGGCATGCCTCAGAGTGACTGAGAAGAGAGCCATAGACTGGGTTGCTACCTGTTGACTTTAACTTTGCTTGGGACACTTTACTTGGGTCATTTTCTTTTACAGTTTGTTATTAATAAAGATTATTTTGCTTCACACACTTGCTT
This sequence comes from Laticauda colubrina, assembly GCA_015471245.1. Taxonomy (NCBI): domain Eukaryota; kingdom Metazoa; phylum Chordata; class Lepidosauria; order Squamata; family Elapidae; genus Laticauda; species Laticauda colubrina. Next base: position 15,541,336 of record BLBF01000019.1, on the reverse strand, counting down.
CAGTTCTTTTAGTTCATAAAGTCTTGGTGGAAACTTTTAGAAATGGTTTAAGACTTTGCATGCTTGTGGGATGGGTAAGGATAGCAGTGGGATGGGCAGGGATAGCTGTGGGATGGGTAATAGCTGTGGGATATATAAACCTCCAGTGCAAGCACAGTGGGACTGTATGGTCCACCCTCCCAGGTGCCACACCTATGGTCCTTTATTATCAATAACAATTTAATCATTGATCCACACATTTCAATATAAACACAACTCTTTATTAAATGCCCTGTTCATTTTAGGGCCACTCAACATACATGGCACAATCTCATCAGTTTTATGCAACAGACTGAAGGAAGCATCCATTAAGCATCTACCATCCTTTCTTGCCACTCCACTGCTCCAGCTGGGGAGTTGCACCAGTGTTTCAGGAAGTTGCGCTGCTTCTTCCCTTTACGTGAAGCTCTGTTGGGGCCTTGCACATCCACAGTGTCTATCAGGTTTCGCCCTTGCCTCCATTCACCAGGCTCCATGTCTCCATTGCCTTGTTGGAGGTCCACGAGCCTGTTCTGCAAGACTGGGTAGCGGGTGTGCATGAGATTGTGCAGGATGCAGCAAGCTTCCACGATCCTCCTCACGGTCTCTGGGCAATGCTGCATGGTGGTGAGAAATACTTGGAACCTGTTGGCCAGGATGCCAAAGGCGTTCTCTACCACCCGCCTTGCCCTGGACAGCCTGTAGTTGAAGATCCTCTCTTCACGGGTGAGGCATTTGGAGGTTTAGGGCTTCATGAGGTAGGTTGTGAGGGAGAAGGCATCATCCCCCATGATGAAGTAGGGCACATCTTGCATGTCGTTGGGCAGGGGGTCTAGATCTGGGAAGCCCACGATGAGGTTGCCTTCCAGCCCCTCCTTGAGGTGACTGGCGTTGTATACCTGGGCATCTGAAGATGAGCCATTGCCTGAAGCATCGATGTACATGAACTTGTAATCAGCATCGACCATTGCGAAGAGGATGATGCTGAAGAAGCCCTTGTAGTTGTGATAAGTGGACCCTGACTTGGCTGGAGCTTTGCAGACCACGTGCTTCCCATCTATGGCTCCAACGGTGTAGGGGAAGTTCCACTTCTGATACCACTGCTCTTCAACTTTCTTCCATCCTTCTTCAGTGGAGGAGCACTGGAGGAGCTCCTACAGGTATTCTTTGATGATGGCCTGCACCACTTCTCTGACCACAATGCTGATGGTGTTGTGTGGCACCCTCCAGCCGTACTGCATGCTCCTGTACAGGGTCCCTGAGGCCAGGTGGTGCAGAGTGAGTGCCACCTTGAGCCCAGGTTCCAGGCTGGGCCGGAAGTTGGTACTCTGCTTGATCAACCTGGGTCTCAGCTGCTCCACAACTTTGTCAAACATGGCTGGCGGCATCCTCATGAAGTTCTGGAATGCACGAGGGTCTTCGTTCCTCAGCTCCACCATCAGCTTGTTCTTCTCATCTGCTCTTCTCGTGATCCATCTTCGGACCCAGACACATCTTGGACACCTCCTTTTCTTCGTGTAGAACAGGTGAAAAAGCCTGTAGATGGCTTCGCACTGTTGTAGAATGATGGTGGCTACCAAAAGGAGTGTGTGATGATCCATGGTGGAGATGACTGGATGCTGTGGAAGAGCAAGAGCCAGATGAAGGCTGAAGAGGTCTGCACAGCAGGGCTGCTGGACTGAAAGTGAGATCCAGGTGATTTCTCCCCCTTTTTATAGGAAATATAGGTTTTCCGCTCAGTGTCCTTTTTCATCCTCTCTGCATCCTGCAGACATCCTAAATATCTTAGATATGTCCCCTATACGAACGTTTTTTCCATTTTAATGCTTTCTATGCATCCGCTTTCATCCTTTCTATGTCCATGCTACTAACGCTGCGTGTCCGTTCCACGTCCATTTCGCTTCCTCCCTGTGTCCGTTTTCCGCTGGAGCGGATGCGAGTTGCATTGATGTGCACTGGATGCCTAGCGTGTATAGCGGATGCGTAACGGATGACAACGGACATATAACGGATGTTCCCCGTATGCGTAGCGGATGTCTAATGGATGCATTGGATACATTTTCCGCTCAAAAAGTTTTGTGCAGCTCAAAACTTTTTGAGTGGATGAAATGTCAGTAGATGGATGCTGGACGGATAGAGAGTATGAAAAACGGACGCAGTGAGTACACAACGGATGCATCGCGTTAACCAACGGATGGCAAGTGTTTCTCTCCATTTTACATCCTCTTTCAAATCCGTTGGTGCTGTATGACAGGGGCTTAAAACTGACAAAGTATACCCATCTTTACTTAGTACTTTATTCTTAATGCATAGACATTTTTTCAAATATGATATCAGTTTAAGTTTGGAGCATAGGTGGTATTCAGTACATTCTGACCAGTTCTGGAGAACCAGTAGTGGAAATTTTTAGGAGTTCGGAGAACCAGAAAATACCACTTCTGACTGGAGATTTTACAGTATTCTTCCCCTGCTATGCCCACCAAGTCATGCCCACAGAACTGGTAGTAAAAACATTTGAATCCCACCACTGGTTTAGATCCTTTATAGTAATTCAGTCTGAAGACATTGATCCAATCATTGATCCAATCTAAGTTTCAAATTAATTAAAATCTGCTTGTCAACCCTTAAGTTGGCTTGACTGAAGGATAGGGAGGGGGGATTTGGTATGGAGGAGATTTTGTAGCCAAAACAAAATATTTTCTCTTGGGAACCAAGGACATTCTCACACCTGATTGGAGGAAGGTGGAGTAATGTTATCTCGTTGCCAGACTGCACCATGATTGGACCATGTGATCGATAGTTTTGAGAAAGTAGAAAATCTTTTACTTTTAATAAGGTGAAAACTGTGGGAGTTTTCAGAGTCGGTTTTCACCAGATATGTGCCAATATGATAATTCCAATAAAGCTATTCCTTGAGGAATCTGCTGGCCTTGGAATTTTGCTTGATATGGATTTGTTACTTGGAACCCTGACACTGCTATTCCATGTCAATAATTGCCAAACCATCTAACTGTGTGAAGGGAAAGAGTTTAAATTAATTTTCAATTTATTCATTTCTATTTATTCTACTTATTCATAGAAAGTTAGAGCCAGGGTGTGATCTTCTCACACAGGGGAGAAAAAACCAATTTTACTTGATCTGCAAGTATAGGAAACAAGAGAGTGTTTGTGGAGTAAGTTACATAGCAACAATCAAGCATGACTAAGGATTTCACAATCTGCCCACTGAGGTTTTCAGCATGTTATGTAAAAGACCAGGCACTAAATTTACCAAAAACCCAGAAAGTACTTCAGCTGCTTTTTGAATAGTTATTAAAAATGGTGGCTATTGCCAAAATGCAGAAAGTGTGATTGGCAGCTAGCATCTGTTAGGGATAACATTGTTCACCCTAACTAGTTTAGGTGAAATCATAACCATGAATCATAGTTAGTGTATGCAGCTTTAAATGTAAAATAGCAATTGTGGGTGTGGTTATGAAAACCATATAAAAGTAGCAAGGCTACAGCTTGCTCTCTCTCTCTCTGGCTTTGATGATCCCTGATTACTGCTTGGAATCAAGACTGCATTGCTCGAACGGGAGAGACAACAACGGACTGATTTATGAGAACTGACAATAGGATATTCTACATGGACTTTGCTAACTGAATATCCCTGAATGGACTGACTATATGGTAACTGAATATTGGACTGTTTTTGACTATGCTATAAACTTATACTGGAAAAAAATATATTCTTGATAGCACAAGCGTATCTGTTATTTTAACTGTATGTTAATAAACATACAAACTTAGCTCACTCATTTATCTGTGTGCCTATCTGACTAACGCTGCACATTCTGTTTAGCTTGTCTACCTAACCCTGGTTGGGGAACCCAGGCTTAACACTGGTTATGGGCCCAGAGGCTGCAAAGTCAGTTTAACTAGGTTAAACAGATTTATGTAAAAAGTGAGAGTTTGTGTTGTTATACATTACAGTAAACAGACAGCTGTGTTTTATTAATTATATTTTTATATCCATATAAGAAAACATGGCACAAGTCAATTTACAAAGTTTGTCCCTTATATCCAAGCTGGATGGAACAAACTATGTATCATGGTATACAAAATGTAGTCTACTTCTACGAAGAGAAGGTTTGTGGAACATAATTGAAAATCCACCAAACGTAGAAGAATGGGATCCAGAGGATGAGGAAGACAGACTAAAGATAGAAGAATTTAAGCATAAAAATCAACAAGCCATTTGCATAATTGGGTTAACCTTAACTGATCAACAGCTTGTTTATATCCACGGAGAGAAAACGGCTTTTGGCTGTTGGCAGAAGCTGAAGAGGATTTATGTCCGAGATAAGGTTGGTGCACACATAAATCTAACACGGAAGCTTTTCAGGACACATCTCCAAACAAATGGTGATATGCAGAGTCATTTGAAAACTATGCAAAACATTTTCCAAGAATTAAACGAAAAAGAACTTATATTCCCTGAACAACATCAAATTTATATAATTCTATCTTCCCTTGATGAAAGTTATGATAACTACGTAACTTCACTTGAAATTTTGCCAAAGGAAAATTTAACTTTAACTGATATAACTGGCAGATTGATTGAAGAGGCCAGAAGAAGGCATGAAAGAGATGAATTAAGGAGGGAGCAACCTCAAAAAGAAGATAATAAATCTCCTACTGCATACGCAATTAAAAGGTGCTTTAATTGTGGAGGAAGAGGACATTTGGCAAGATTTTGTAAAAAGGCAAAGAGCCAGAACGCTGGCCAGAATACTAAAAATCATCAAAAGATAAATAAACATTTAGAGTTAGCCATGTATACTAACGGAGCTGTAAGAAATAATTTATGGGTGGTTGACAGTGGGGCATCCCATTGTATAACAAATGATAACAAAAAGTTTATAAAAATGACCCAGAGTAAACAGCAGATATCGTTAGCCAATGGCTGGAAACTGAAAGCTAAAGGTGAAGGTATAGCATATTGTTCTTTTATAAAAGAGAATGTAAAAATGTTATATGTACCACAACTTAAGTTTAATTTAATTTCAGTTAGAATTTTGGTTAAACTAGGATATGTAGTTACATTTAGGGGAGATAACTGCATACTTGAAAAAGAAGATAAGAAAATTACTGCATCTTTAAGAGATGGATTATATGTGTTAAATAATGATGGTTTAAAGGTGGCTAACACAATTTATGAAAATAAGAAACCTCATGACGAATGTATTCACTTGTTACATAGAAAGCTAGGGCATTTAAATTTTAAAATGCTTAAGAAAACTGTTGAATTGTCTAAGGGAATAAGTTTGAAATCTTGTAATAAGTATTTGCAATGTAATGCCTGTAATCAAAATAAGAGCAGGGTTATACCGGCTAATAGAGTTGATGGATTTACTACTAAAGAGCCTTTAGAAATAGTATTTGCTGATTTAATAGGTCCGAAAAAATCAATTGTAGGAGGAGCTCGCCACATACTAAGTATAATGGATCACTATTCAAGATATGGGTTTTGCTATTTAATGAAGAGCAAAACTGAAACATATCAAAATCTATTTAATTGGTTAAAATTCTCTGAAAGGAAAACTAAAAAGAAATTAGTAACTCTCATCACAGATAATGGTACAGAATTTACAAATAATAAATTTAAAAACAGACTTAGAATGTTAGGTATTCAACATAAAATGTCTGCACCATATAGGCCACAACATAATGCCTTTATAGAGAGAAGAGGCCAAACATTACAATCAATGGCACAAACTATGATGTCTGATTCAGGATTACCTGACAATTTATGGGGAGAAGCAATAATGTGTGGTGATCATATATTAAATAATGTTGTTAATTCAACAACAGGTGAATTACCATTCACACTGTGGCATGGTACAAAACCTGATTTAAGTTACATGCACACATTTGGAGCACCAGCATGGGTGCATATCCCTAAACAACTTAGATACAAAGGACAGCATAGAGCTAAATGATTGATTTTTGTAGGTTACACCTCTAATCATCGATCCTATAGATTCTGGGAACCAGGTACATCTAGAGTTTACACCAGTGCTAGTGCAAAATTCCTAGAACATGTAGGATGGAATAGATTAGAGCAAGATTTAAATAATGAAATATTTATTGAACCCTACAAAAGTCAGAAAGATGAGATTAACTATAAGATAAGTCCAATTAAAGAAGAAGTCCACGAAGAGCAAATAGGACCAGAACAAGAGGAAATAGTTGATCAGGAAGAGTTACATGATCAAGAACAATTAATAGAGGAAAGTCCACCTGCAAGTCCTATAATACCTAGACGTACTACACGTGTAACTAGACCACCTGATAGGTATCAAGCAAGTATAGTTTGCCAAGTAACTAAAGTTCCAACTAGTGTAGATGAACTTAGGATGTATCCTGCTAAGGATCAGGAGAATTGGCAAAAGGCAATGGAAAAAGAACTAAATTCATTAAAGGTAATGAAAGTGTATGAAGATGCCAAATTACCTCCAGGAGAAAAATCCATTGGGTGCAAATGGATATTTAAAGTAAAAACTGGAAATGATGGGACTGTTACCCATAAAGCTAGGTTAGTAGCTCAAGGATTTAATCAAACTGCATCTGATTACGATGAAGTTTTTGCACCAAGCCTTAAAGCTACATCTTTAAGAGCAGCATTAGTGTGGGCAGCTAAGAAAAACTATGTCATTAACCATTTAGATGTAGAAACTGCTTATCTACATGCACCATTGCAGCACACTATATATTTAAGAAAACCAATTGGTATAAAAGAGAATAAAATAAATAGTAATGATTGTTGGAAACTCAAAAAGAGTCTTTACGGGTTGAAACAATCTGGGTTTGAGTGGAACCAATATATTGTGAAAGAGTTAAACAATATAGGTTTTAAATCTGGTTTAGCAGATCCGTGTGTGTTTAAAAGAGAACATAATGGAACGGTGTCATTATTATTATTATTTACTGATGATATTGCTTTAATAACTAAGACTACTAATGAAGCTAATGAGATTATATCATTATTAGCCAAAAAGATAAAAATAAAGCATTTAGGTGAAATTAAAAGGTATCTAGGATTGACAATTAATAAAACAAATAATGGTTTTAAGATATCTCAAGAAGATAAAATTTGCCAATTAATTAAAAATTATAAGATGGAACTTTGTAAACCGGCAAAGACTCCAATGAGTAAGGAAGTTTGCCAAACTAATGATCAAAGTCCCAAATTTGATAAGTCCATATATCAATCTTTGATTGGTAGCTTATCATATATAAGCAATTGGTCAAGGCCAGATATAGCTTATAGTGTAAATCAGCTGGCACGTTTTAATTCAGATCCAAAAGAATGTCATTGGAAATCCTTAAAAAGAATATTGAGATATCTTAAGGTAACAATAAACCATGCATTATATATAGAACCAAAGGGTGATTTGAGTCTTAGTGCTTATGCAGATGCAAGTTTTGCAACTGATATAAACACTAGAAAATCAACATCTGGTATGGCTATATTATTTGGTAAGACACTGATAGGATGGAGGTCAATCAGACAACAGCATATTAGCTTATCTACAATGGAAGCTGAATTTTCATGTCTGTCATTATTAAGCACTGATTTGATTTTCTACAAACAGTTGTTGTTGGACATGGGAATAAATATAAAAGATTCCATTATGGTATATGAAGATAACCAATCAGCTATAAAGTTAGCTACTAGTATTGCTGTAAAAACTAGATCAAAACATACTGACCTAAGATATTTGAATGTAAGAGAAGCAGTGAAGAATGAATTGATAAAACTGGTATACTGCATGTCAGAGGAAAACATAGCAGACCAATTTACAAAAGCTCAAGGAGCAACTAAGTTTAAAGAAAGTTGCGAAAAATATAATTTAAAAATGTAAATGATTCATAGTTATTATTGTAACCTAAAAGGGGAGAATGTTAGGGATAACATTGTTCACCCTAACTGGTTTAGGTGAAATCATAACCATGAATCATAGTTAGTGTATGCATCTTTAAATGTAAAATAGCAATTGTGGGTGTGGTTATGAAAACCATATAAAAGTAGCAAGGCTACAGCTTGCTCTCTCTCTCTCTGGCTTTGATGATCCCTGATTACTGCTTGGAATCAAGACTGTATTGCTCGAACGGGAGAGACAACAACGGACTGATTTATGAGAACTGACAATAGGATATTCTACATGGACTTTGCTAACTGAATATCCCTGAATGGACTGACTATATGGTAAATGAATATTGGACTGTTTTTGACTATGCTATAAACTTATACTTGAAAAAAATATATTCTTGATAGCACAAGCGTATCTGTTATTTTTACTGTATGTTAATAAACATACAAACTTAGCTCACTCATTTATCTGTGTGCCTATCTGACTAACGCTGCACATTCTGTTTAGCTTGTCTACCTAACCCTGGTTGGGGAACTCAGGCTTAACAGCATCAATAGGTCAGAGAAAATGCCATTAAAATACATCATATATGGTTAAGATTTGGATGATTCACAAATAATCACTCCTATTTGTATTATCCATAAATGTAGTCAATTTACTGTATTTTCTGCACTATAAGGCACACCAGATTATAAGGCGCAGCCTCAATTACGGGGTCTATTTCTGTACTTAACCCATACATAAGGTGCACCACATTATAAGACGCATGCTAAAACATACAGTCTACAAAAAAAAAGGTAATGGAAGCAAAACATCGAGTTTATTTGAACTTCATTCTACTATTTAACCATACACTCATATTATTTTTTTAATCAATCTTCTCCCACAAATCCATCAAAGTCCTCATCTTCTGTGCCTAAATTGAACAGCTGGGCAATTTCACCATCAAACATGCCGGGTTCCCTCTCATCATTGTCGGAGTCAGTCTCGTTGCCAATGTTGTTCAGGAATGATGCCGGCTTTCGTGAAAGGTCGGACAACGGTTAAAACAGATACCTTAGTCCAGGCATCCACAATCCATTCACATATGGTGGCATAACTCGCCCGCCGCTGCCTCCCAGTCTTAGTAAAGGTGTGTTCGCCGTCTGTCATCCATCGCTCCCATGCCGCTCACAACTTCACTTTGAATGCCCTGTTTACACCAATGTCCAGCAGTTGGAGTTCTTTTGTTAATCCTCCTGGAATGATGGCAAGCTCCGAATTCATTTGTTTTACTTGGTTTTTCACAGTAGCGGTGAGATGGGCACGAATGGAGTCGCAGATCAGCAGGGACGGTGATGTGTGGAAAAAACTATCCGGTCTCTTTACATACACCTCTCTCAGCCACTCTCTCATTTTGTCATCGTCCATCCAGCCCTTTTGATTGGCCTTAACAATGACTCCGGCTGGAAACTTTTCTTTTGGCAGTGTCTTCCTCTTAAAAATGACCATAGGTGGTAGCTTCTGTCCATTACCATGGCAACCAAGAACAACAGTGAAAGCCGACTTCTCATGCCCCGTGGTGCGTATTGATACTTTGCTGGTCCCCTTTTTCTCCACAGTATGATTCACAGGGATGTCAAAAGTGAGGGGGACCTTGTCCATGTTGGTGATGTGGTTGGGCTGGATCTTTTTGTCGGTAATCTTGTTACTGCAGTAGGTGCAGAAGATGGCCAGCTTTTCTTTGTAATCTGCTGGCAGTTGCTGCGCCACAGTAGTCCTTGCGTGGATGGAGAGATGATGCTTTTTCATAAAACGAAAGCCCCAAGATTCCTTGAAAGTGTTTGATCTTCATGTCTTGTGCTATCGTTATTGCCTTCAGTCGAATGGTGACTGTAGAGACACTTCTCCTGGCTGTTCTTTGTTCAATAATCCATTGTTCAAGTTGGTCTTCTAACTGTGGCCACCTTGTTTTGTTCCCACGGAAACTCTGTTTCATCTTCTTAGCTTGACGCAGTTCATTTTCTTGCTTCCTCCACTTCCGAACCATAGATTCATTGATGTTGAATTCTTTCGCAGCTGCTCTATTCCCATTTACAACTACGTAACTGATAGCCTGTTTGAATTGAATTGTGTTTGAATTGTGCCTCATAAGCATGTCTCTTCACTGGTGCCATTTTCAGGGGTCTTTAGACAAACAAATGTTGTTTTGCAGTATACCGGTAGTATATCTACCGGAAGCATGGCGGAGATACCGGCAAGCACACCGGTATGTACTGTACCTATTATGTAATGCGTACATACTGCACGTATTACTTAATGTTCCCTGATTGGTTTATCGCTGCCAGCGTACATAGTATACGTATTATGTCCCAGTGTCAGCAGGAAATGGTCCAACAGTCAATCAAGCGGAGCTTACCAAAGTCACACAGCAACATTTTTACAGATTTTGGAACTCAGTGCACACATAAGGCGCACCGGATTATAAGGCGCACGACTGATTTTTGAGAAAATTTAAGGCTCTTAGGTGCGCCTCATATTCCAAAAAATATGGTACATGATACACACATAGTATTTATTTTCCAAAGAGATTTAGCCTGTTTGTCATCTTCTGGCTATATCACAAGGCATTATTGTCACCATTTTATACAATCAGGATTAGGATTAATTTTGAAAGTCACTAGGCTGAGTGATAACTCCAAACTCATTGTGAAGATATGGTAACATTCTTGAAATAAGGTCTCAAAAGAATAAAAAGTTCAGCTGAATATGATTATACCAAATATTCAGTGGTGGGATTCAATTTTTTTTACTATCGGTTCTGTGGGCATGGCTTGATGGGTGTGGCAGTGGAAGGATACTGTAAAATATCTCATCAGAGGTGGTATTTGCCAGTTCTCTGAACTACTCAAAATTTCCACTACCAGTTCTTCAGAACTGATCAGAACCTGCTGAATGCCACCTCTGAAAATATGGTTCGAATTGAACAGAAAATATAAGGTTATTTTGCATTGTGTCAGCTTGTATTACATGTATTAAATGTCCTGCTATGTACTAGAGGTTGAAATATATTGTACCTTAATCTCTAATAAGAAACAAGTATAATAAAAATGAATGGAAAGTTCTGCCAAGATGAGCTAAATAAGATTCTTTTTCTAAAAGAGAATCATTTCGTCCAAGGCATACAGAAAGCCAGTTTCTCTCTGCTTCTGAAAATAGAGTACTAAAAGCCTCAAATTTAACATGTTATCACGTTGCCATCAATTTTATCCAAGTTAATGAGTTTTACATTCTTAAATCCAAACCTAATGCTCTGGATACAACTACTGTAGAAAGGCCAAGCGTGTCCTGTCTACAGAGATATGCCTATAAAATATCACTGACAACTAAAAATAAAAGGATGTGGGTTATGAATTTAAGAAACAATGTCTAATCCCACATAGATTTTGAATCTCTGATTCAGAGTATTTCAATTAATCTTTCAAAATACTGATGATTTCACAATTTTAGTTCTTCAAGCAAAATTATGAAAACATAAAAGGATCTGAGTGGGATTAAGTATATCAGCTACTTTTTGCATTATATGTTATAACATATACTTGAGAAAAGAAAGCACTAACATCAGATACCAAAATATCATTGCATATATTCAGAATATTCTGACCCAGAAAATGTTCTGGAAGAAATTTGTTAGAACATTATTTCTTTAGTATCTATATATTTTATTTCTGTGATGAAATCTGTGATGTGAAATTGCATTGATCAAAATGACCATATATACATAAACATAGTAACATAAGCAAGTATCAGTTGGAATGAAGGAAGAAATTATGGTTCAGGTGTGGTTAACAAGAAAAGCTATAGACAAAGAGATAATTTTATTAGATTGTATTGACAAAAAGACACATTTTCTCACTGAGACCCTGATCTGAATTTGTATTTCATCAGGTGTAAAGTAAGTCTATTAGTATTGATAAACTTTGGTCCACTAAATTTAAATGTAAATTTCAAGTGATGGTTTTAAAATGTTGAAGCTCTTCTTCCTAAAGAACCACCAAACACGTGTATTCTAAAAGTGTACATACAGTTTAATGGGATGAGAGTCAAGACTGATGGATCTCCTAGTTGTCATGCCTGAACTGAAAGTGTCCTGGAATATATGCAACATTCTTTCACAATTTCTTAAGAAGGTAATTGAGAGCATACTATTTTTCAGGGAACTTTGTGCATCATAATCAAGATCACAGAAAAAAAAACCTCTGATGAAATCCTAAAGTTCCCTTTATAGCATATTTCTTTAGTATAAATATTATGCTATATCTATTTGCATAATAGTGCCCACCAATGTGGCCCTTAGCAGAGATTTCCCAGTTTCAAGACATAGATCTAGATGCCACTTTGAGTTCTACAACTAATGATGGAATATCAATCTCGTGAACAAATAAATAAATAATGTTTGTTGGCTGTTGTGTATAAGGCACAATACAAGGTATTTGTTATCTTTTATTAAAGCCCCTGTCACACTGCACCAGTGGATGCAAAGAGGATGTAAAACGGACAAAAAAGTTAACGCGGTGTACTCACTGCCTCCGTTTTGCTTCCTCTCTATCCGTCCAGCATCCATTTATTGACGTTTCACCCGCTCAGAAAGTTTTGAGCTGCTCAAAACTTTTGCGTGGAAAATGTATCCAATTCGTCCATTCTGCATCCACTACGCATCCACTACGCATCCGTTCTGCATACATTACGCATCCGCTATATCAGCTAGGCATCCGTTCTGCATCCATGCAACTCGTATCCGCTTGGACACAGGGAGGAAGCGGAACGGATGCAGAACAGATGCAGAATGGATGCCTAGCGGATGCAGCACGGAAACAAAGCATATAAAATGGAAAAAACCTTCACAGAGGGGACCTATCTCGGATATTAAGGATGTCTAGAGGATGCCTAGAGGATTCCTAGAGGATGCCTAGAGGATGCAAAGGGACACCGATACTGCCTATAAAAAGGGGGAGCAACACATCTGGATCTCACTTTCAGACCAGCAGCCCTGCTGCAGACCTCTGCAGCCTTCATCTGCCTCTTCCTCTTCCACAGCATCCAGTCATGTCCACCGTGGATCGTAACAGAGTCCTTTTGGCAGCCACCATCCTTCTGCAACAGTGCAAAGCCATCTACAGGCTCTGTGAACTCTACTACGGGAAGAAAAAGGGGCGGCCAAGAAGCGTCTGGGTATGAAGATGGTTCACCAGAAGAGCAGAGGATGGACTGTACAACAAGCTGATGGTGGAGCTCAGGAACGAAGACACTCGTGCATTCCAGAACTTCATGAGGATGCCTCCAGCCATGTTTGACGAAGTTGTGCAGCGGCTGACACACAGGTTGACAAAGGCAAACACCAACTTCCGGCCCAGCCTGGAACCTGGGCTGCCACACAACACTATCCACATTGTGGTCAGAGAAGTGGTGCACGCCATCATCGAAGAATACAAGGAGGAGCTCCTCCAGTGCCCCTCCACTGAAGGATGGAAGAAAGTTGCAGAGCAGTGGTATCAGAGGTGGAACTTCCCCCACACCGTTGGAGCCATCGATGGCAAGGACGTGGCCTGCAAAGCACCGGCCAACTCAGAGTCCACTTATTTCAACTACAAGGGCTTCTTCAGCATCATCCTCTTCGCCATGGTCAATGCTGACTATAAGTTCATGTACATCGATGCTTCAGGCAACGGGTCAGCTTCAAATGCCCAGGTATACAACGCAAGTGACCTCAAGGGTAGGCTGGAACGCAACATCATCGTGGGCTTCCCAGATCCAGAAGCCCTGCCCAATGGCACACAAGATGTGCCCTACTTCATCGTGGGGGATGATGCCTTCTCCCTCACAACCTACCTCATGAAGCCCTACACCTCCAGACTCCTCACACGTGAAGAGAGGATCTTCAACTACAGGCTGTCCAGAGCAAGGCGGGTGGAGGAGAACGCCTTTGGCATCCTGGACAACAGGTTCCAGGTATTTCTCACCACCATGCAGCATCGCCCAGAGACTGTGAGGAGGATCGTGGAAGCTTGCTGCATCCTGCACAATCTCATGCACACCCACTACCCAGTCTTGCAGAACAGGCTCGTGGACCTCCAACAAGGCAATGGGGACATGGAGCCTGGGGAATGGAGGCAAGGGCGAAACATGATAGACACTGAGGATTTGCAAGGTCCCAACAGAGCCTCAAGTGAAGGGAAGAAGCAGCGCAACCTCCTGAAACACTGGTGCAACTCCCCAGCTGGAGCAGTGGAGTGGCAAGACAGGATGATAGATGCTTAATAGATGCTTCCTTCAGCCTGTCTCATCACACTGATGAGATTATGCCATGTATGTTGAGTGGCCCGACAATGAACAGGGCATTTAATAAAGAGTTGTGTTTATGTTGAAATGTGTGGATCAATGATTACATTGTTATTGATAATAAAGGGCCATAGGTGTGGCACCTGGGAGGGTGGACCATACAGTCCCACTATGCTTGCACTGGAGGTTTATCTATCCCACAGCTATTACCCATACCAAAGGTATCCCTGCCCATTCCACAGCTATCTCAACCCATCCCACTGTTATCTTAACCCATCCCACAAGCATGCAAAGGCTTAAACCATTTTTAAAAGTTTCCAGCAAGACTTTATTAAAAAAAAGAAATGAAGCAAGTGTGTGAATCAAAAATAGACTTATTAACAACAAGCTATAAGACAAAAATGAGTCTCTGGCACTCCTCTTGGTCGCTCAGTCTCAGGGGTGAAGGGTGCAGGTGCTGTGGAGGTGGCTGGTGCTGGAGTGCTTGTCATCAGTTCCTCCAGAAGCAGAAGCAGCAGAAGCCCCAACCCCAGAAGAGAGAGCCCATGCTGCAGAAGCCCCAGCAGAACCTGTGTGAGGGCCAGGGGCCGGGATGATAGGCCTGTCCAGGGGGCGGGATGGTAGCAAGGGCTGGCAGCAGATGGCTGAGGCTTGCTGTGCTTCAGCATGGTTGTGGGGTTGCTGGCTGGCAGGGAGGCTGGCAGGAACCAAGGCTGGCAGGAAGGCTGGCAGGCAGGCACCAAGGCTGGCAGGAAGGCTGGCAGGGATGCAGGCACCAAGGCTGGCAGGAAGGCTGGCAGGCAGGCACCAAGGCTGGCAGGCAGGCATGCACCAAGGCTGGCAGGCAGGCAGGCACCAAGGCTGGCAGGAAGGCTGGCAGGAAGGCAGCCACCAAGGCTGGCAGGAAGGCTGGCAGGCAGGCAGGCACCAAGGCTTGCAGGAAGGCTGGCACGAAGGCTGGCAGGAAGGCTGGCAGGGAGGCAGGCACCAAGGCTGGCAGGAAGGCTGGCAGGGAGGCAGGCACCAAGGCTGGCAGGCAGGCAGGCACCAAGGCTTGCAGGCAGACTGGCTGGCAGCAAGGCTGGCAGGCAGGCAGACAGCAAGGCTGGCAGGCAGGCAGACAGCAAGGCTGGCAGCAAGGCTGGCAGGCAGGCAGACAGCAAGGCTGGCAGGGAGGCGGGCAGCAAGGCTGGCAACAAGGCTTGCAGGCAGACATGCAGGCAGGACAGGCAAGGCAGTCGATGTGTCTGGAAGCAGCTCTTTCCTCTGAATGGCGACCTGCTTCCGAGCTGCTTCCTTTATATCCACGGGGCTGATGCAATGCATCCTCCCCACATGCGCAATTAATGCTCGGCATCCGCTAGGCTTCCGCTGTGCATCCACTAGGCTTCCGCTCTGCATCCATTTCATCCACTGTGCATCTGTTCTGCATCCGCTGTATCCGTTCTGTGTCCACTTTGCTGAGGTCCCCCGGAAGCCTAGAGGATGTGCCATCTGCTCCCATCTGCTTCCATCCGCTGGGCTTCCGTTCCGCATCTGCTTTCCATCCGCCCTGCGTCCTCCCCGTGTCCATGTTATTTGCTCCAAATATGCAAATTTTTGCCCCTTCTGAGAGCGGATAATAACAGATGGAACATTTTTCTCATCCGTTGTGTCCGTTTTGCATCCGTTGGGCAGTGTGACAGGGCCTTAAAGTATATTATTGTATCTTGCTATCCTGATGAGTAAAACAATATGTGTGTGTGTGTTTCTGTGGACACAATCCAATTTATAATATTGTAAGACAAATATTTGTACATACATGTTCATCAGGTAAAAGGACACCTTTGAGTTGGATGTATGAACTGCTTCTTGGAAAGACTTATATCCCTTATATTCAAGTCTCTAATAAGGTTTATTGTACCAAATTCTTGAGCATACATCAACATCTGTCAGGGAATGTAAAGGTGAAATTTCCTTTCTTTGTCTTACTTAAAGTAATCCTATCTCCTTCTTGTACTGTGAGATCAGTATTTGTCAACTGAATCTCCAGTCTGGATTTTCCCTTTGATGCTTGTTTGCTATTGGCTTCTATAGTAGTGGGGGGCATGGCATTGGGGTTTAAGAAGTGTGCTAGTGTGAGAAATGCCCATGTGAACTAAAAGGGAGGCTTGGTCTCAAGAATTACTGTGCTGCTGTCTGGAGTTGTTTATGCCCAGTCAAGGCCAAGCATCCTAGAATTCCATATGGACAAAAGCACCTGAAGATGGGTTGTGGATTGGACATTCATCCTGGGTCCCTGGGGGAAGGTATTTGGAGAAACTTTCAGTATGTAATTTTCATGCCTTTTGACTCAGATTTTTGCTTTCGTTTTGCTGCTATCATTTTAAACTCAGTAAAAGTAACTTTTATCTATCTCAATGGAGTTGGTTTTTTTTTTTCTTGGGTTTTGAATAGAGGCAGTCCTGACATTAAGCAAGATCTGTTTTATCAGCCAACCCAGAGACGTAGTCCACCAAGGAGGCTGAACACACAATGCCAACCCATGAGAGCAATCAGGAAGACCCCCCTCCACTCCATTTTTTTGCCTATTGGGCCTCAGGGAAGCCTCCTGGGCAAAGCAGTAAGTCAGCGGGGGGATCCCAGTACAGCTGATTGTCAGAACAGCTGGTCTTTGGGAGGAAGAAAATAAAAGAAATACCATAAGGAGTGACTGGGTGGGGGGAAAGGGTGGGCAGGGAGAATGTAGTCAGTGATGCACATGATGTCGCACATGCATGATAAGGACTGACTGGGCAGGAGGAGAGGGAAGGGCTGACGGGGCAGGGCCAACTAGGGGCACGATTTATCAGTTCTCTGAACTGGGCAGAATCATAACAACTGGTTCTAGAGAACCAGTCCAAACTGGTAGAATACCACCCCTGCCAACCATCCTAGTGTTCCAGATGAATGAAAACACCTGAAGATGTGCCCCACATGACACTATGTGAGTTGTGGATTACACATTCATTCTGGGTCCCTGGGAGGAGGGATTTGGGGAAATTTTCAATAGGTAATTTCCATACCTTTTGACTTAGATCTTGCTTTTCTTTTGCTGCTATCATTTCAAACTCGGTAAAAATATCTTTTCTCTATCTCAGTGGAGTTGGAGGTTTTCTTTTTTGGGTTTTGAATGGAAGCAGGCCTGACAGTATGGCTGTTTGGATCATTATGGCACAGAATTGTGTTAGTCCTGAAATGTGGGAACTGAGGACTTTACTGTATAGTATCACTTCACTATCACTATACTTCACCTCACTATCATATCCATAAATTAGAGATAGATGCAGTTCATGGCAAGCATTTGTGGCACAGTCAAAAAGGTTCCATTTATTATTTTGTAAACAGAGCCAAAAAATACATAAGAAAGCAAAATGATATAATAGTCTGAAGATATATATGACAACTAATGGATAAAGCAAAAAAGGAAGCTTTGATTAAAAAGCCCTAGAAGTTTAGAAATAATTGAAAAATCATAGTCCATAATAAATTAATGTTATCTCCTCCTTGCTTAAAGAAAAAAACTCAAATATCACTGGTAACTTCCCACATAACTCTCATAGTATTATAATGTATTATAATTATAAGTGCTTACTGTGTAAAAATGTTTTAAGTTTGAGCTATTTCAGTTATTTATTGCATGATGGAGAAACAATACATGTTGAACTATAATTAACCCTAAGGCATCCTGGGGAAAAAAATGAAGAGAAACATATTATCCATAAGTGAAAAATTCCAGAAAGCTGGCTCATAATTCAGTTTGAGTTATTTATTTCATTAGAACAGATTATTTCCCCAGAATAGACAATCTGACCTATATATTTTCTGTATAAAATTCTCTAGCATAGTAGGCTTCGTAGGAAAAAATGGCTCCAGATTAGTTAATATTATAAGGACAAATGTTCACAAAATCCATTTATCTTGATCATAGTTTACATTTCTTTCACTAGCATTTTTTAATCTCCAATCTATCAATGTTATGTTATTCCATTTTTCTATTTCATTCTACCTTGTCAAATACAATGATTTGTAATATAGTATCATCACTTTCATATTTTGCTACTATAAGTCTTTCTGGTCTTTTTACCTCCCCAGCACATACATTGTGCAGTTTTAGAGTTTCTTAAACCACACACCCCCCCCCCCCCCGGAAAAAAAACCAAAGCAATCTACTACCCTTACTTTTTTGCACCAACAATAAGTTTACTAAGAATATATGTTGACCTTACCCTTGTCTCCATTTTATATGCACCTAGTTTTTTACTTTCATAATTTTCACCCAAGTGATATGTACATGATCAAAATTAGGCTGTAGCCCTAAACCCATTGGAGCCTCAATCAATGGCAGAGCTCCAATCGTTGAATTTCCAATGGCTGAGAGCCTGATCCCAGAGCATTAACCTTCCAGTAAAACTTCTGCTCAAACTGCCACCTACATCATTGATCATCTGCGATCATCAAATCCCACATCAGAGATCCTGATCTCAGAGCGCAGCCCTGATAATTCACGCAGTAGCCTAATTTCTAAGATCACTGACCAAAGACAAGGGGATCTGTGAGAAGACAATTCTAATCCCTAAGACTGCTAGCTGATGAACTGAAGTAACGAGTGAAGATTAACCTTCTGCCAAAAGACTTTCATAGTTACCTTCAGCCTAATATATGCCTGAAGACAAAAAGATCTGTGTGAAGATAGATTTGGTTCCCAAAAATCACTAACTGAAGATCTGAAGGAATGAGTAAAGAGTAACCTTCTGCCAAAAGACTTTAATCTATACTTCCAACCTAATATAAGCCTCTTCCTATACGCCCCAGGACCAAACTAAATCTTCTCCTCTTCCTCCCATTATTCTCTTCCTGCCCTAATTTTTCCCAATACAACTCTGTTTAATTTATTAACTGATCTCACTAAATGATTAATTAATGTTTATAATTATTTATCATTAGTGAGCAATATATTGTTATAGATTATCATAGGCTAGTGGTTATTGATTAGTTTGGTTAAGTATTTTGAATATTAGTATGATTAGTATGTTTTGTGCAAATTAATGATTAGGACAACTAATTGACTCATGTGTTTATTGATTAATATAATTAATTATGAGGTGATTATTGATTAGTTAAATTAATTGACTAGTGCGATTAGTATAATAGACTGTTTGGCACAATATTACTTTATTGATTACCACAATATTTGTTTGATTGAACAACCTAATCAACAAACCATCTCAAAAAACCCACCATGCCAGGAAAACAATCTAATGTCAAACCTCAACCTAAAAAGAAAAAAACCCCTACTAAAGAACCACAAGACTCTTGCTCTTGCCTTATTCTTTAGGAATCTTTAGAGGAAAATGAAGATTACATCAAATGTTCTCTTTGTAACAACTACACTCACCATAATTGCTTAGGATTTCCCAAGCAAATGACTCTATTCTTAAAAACATCTGCCAATGCTTTTCCATATTTCTGGAATAGAAACTAGACCCAAACTAGAAAAATACATTACTCTGTTTGAAAGAGTCGATACCATTGAAACATGTACAACATCCCTTGACACCGTTGTAGCATCCCTGGACACTATACAAATTAGAATGGCAAACCTTGAAAAAAAAGAGACAGCACTAAAAAAACAAACATCAAAGATCTACAAACCATATCTCTAACTCAATAACCCCAACCAAAACCCAATCCACAAAAACAACAAATCCTACAAATATTGATATCCCCAACCTCATCAAAGAAGCTGTTGAGTGTGAACGGAAGCAACTAAATGCCATCTTATTTGGTCTAGAGGTCAATGACAATGATGACATCTCTAATGTTCGAAACATCATCAGAGAAAATCAAGCCTTCACCATCTCCCCTGAAGAAATACTTGATATTTCACGTGTTGGTCCTGAGCTTAAAAACAAAGACGGCTTGATGATCCCATGCCCATCTGCAAAAATGAAACAAGCAAATGCAAATTCATTTTCTCAATAAATTCACTTGCAAAGAACAACAACAACCATAAGAACCTTCATTCTCACCCTGATCTAACCTTGCAGCAATATGTATGATCCCAGGAGCTACATTCTGAGCTCAAAAGATCAAAAGAATTAGGTAATACAAATCTACACATTGCTTACCATGCTGACCGTATCAAAAGCAAGAGCCTCAACTCATGTCACAATATCCGTCATCCAAACATCTAACGTTAGGGATGCATGCCCCTTACTTTCTCCAAACCCACTACTTTATATCTTAAATGCAAACTCCTTAATGCAAGAAGTCTCACAAATAAAACATATGAATTCCTCATCCTTCTAAGCTCAGCCACATTTGATATTATGTTTGTCTGTGAGACATGGTTGAATGCATCTTTCACAGACTCCATTACCACTGCAAGAGAATATCAAGTTTTTCGGTCAGATAGGTGAAATCAGTAGAGGTCATGGAATTGCTATATTCTATAAAAAGTCTCTACATCTAAAAAAGATTCAAATTATACAAGAGCTTGCTCTTCCTGAGACCATCATCTGTGAACTGTCCTTAAACATCTCAATCCACTTCTTACTTTGCTATCACGCCCCTGACTATGATATAATTCATGCAAACAAGCTAACTTCACTACTGACATGGGATGCCTCCTGCCCACACTCTCTCATTTCTCTTGGTGACCTCAACTTACTTCTTATAAATTGGACACTAAATGAAAGTACATCTGAACCAATTCATACAACCCTGTACAATGTGGTTACCACACTAGGACTGGAACAACTAGTATATAGTAACCAACAATACTAGACTTAACAATTGCCTCAATCTCATCTTCTGCAACTCATCTTCTCATCTTCTTGAATTCAGTTTGAATTCAATTTATGGAATACAAATTAATGAAACCTTTTCCAAGAGTGACCACAGCATGATTGACTTTTGTCTCAACGTATGTCCTCACAAAAATCACCATAACGATAGGATCCCCAATTATAACTTCAAAAAAGGCAACTATGATCTTATAGACAATGATCTGTCATCATCACTGTCATCGTAGAATTTGATTGGCAAATTCTATTCACTGGATGCAATACTGTTGAAGACCATTACAACATATTTGTACTTGAAGTCAAAAGAGGCATCAAACTACATCTACCAGTAACAACTCTCAAAACCAGAAAAAACAGATTACCCATAACAATAAGAAAGCTTCAATCCAAAAAGAAATCCCTTTGGCAGAAAAACAAATCTGGTCACGTTGCCAACTTTAAAAGCCGATACAAAAATTTATGCCACCAGATAAAGACTGAATGTACCAATTATCACACAAAACAAGAAAAAAATCTATGCACCAATTCCAC
Organism: Laticauda colubrina; assembly: GCA_015471245.1. Classification (NCBI taxonomy): domain Eukaryota; kingdom Metazoa; phylum Chordata; class Lepidosauria; order Squamata; family Elapidae; genus Laticauda; species Laticauda colubrina. The sequence continues at coordinate 15,519,723 of BLBF01000019.1, read as the reverse complement.
TCGCGCTTTCTACAATTTTGTAGAAAGTCCTTTCACAACAAATGAAAAGACTCAAGGTCCATCCCACCCCTGAAAAAACCAAATGGTAAAGACTGCAATGATGACACCATTAAAGCCAACCTCTTTAACACATTTTTTTGGCTCAGTATTTGTAAACAGCAATGGATCATGCCCAATATTTCCTAGTTGAACCACAGACAACTATAATGATCTGATACATATCAATTTTACAGAAGACAATGTTGAAAAAGCACTGTGCAATCTAAAATCATCTTTATCTATTGGATCAGATGGAGTTTGTGCCTATTTCTTAAAAAAGCTATCTACTGCCATAGCCGAACCTCTAAGCATACTCTTTGAAAAATCTTTCAGAACCAGCTCCTTGCCAAATCTATGGTCACTAGCCACAGTCATTCCCATCTTCAAAAAGGGAGATCCCAGCCTAGTTGAAAATTACAGACCAATCTCTTTATGCTGTGTCACCTGTAAAGTCATGGAATCAATTATTAACTAATCCATTATCCTCCATTGAGAGACAAACTATCTACTCTCTAACAAACAGTTTGGTTTCAGAAGGAAACTGTCCTGTAACCTTCAACTCTTGCACTGTAAAAACATATGGACTACACAACTTGATCAGGGCAAAGCAATTGACGCAATTTACATCGACTTCTGTAAAGCCTTTGATTCAGTGGTACACGACAAACTACTCTTAAAACTAAGGTCTTATGATATCTCTGGATACCTGCATAACTGGATAGAAACATTCCTGTCAAACAGACAACAAATGGTCAAAATTGAGAATGTCCTATCAAATCTTGTACCTGTTGTTAGGATATAAGTCACCAAACAGGTATTTGGGTTAGAAATATACAAACCAGGATAAACATTTTAATACTGTCTCTTTAAGGGAATGCAAGAGCATGCAATTGGGTGTGGTTTCTAAAATGGCCTTAAGATGGAGCCAGAAACCTGGATTATCTTAGCCTGAGTCTCAAAAGAGAGTGTGAGTGTATCTTTATTTCCTTCTATTGTCGTTGCTCCATTTTTCCTAATTGACTGATATAACTAGATTTAATGTAAGTCTGATACTGAACTGTTTTTGACACTGGACTTTGTTACTGGATTATCCCTGGATTGAAAACTGACTGATTTAATTTGTGAATGACTTTGGATTGCTTATTTTGGACTTTGCTTAAACCCTTCTGGAAGTAAAAACCTACATTTACTGTACAGTGTATCTGTGTACTGTGTGTGTATTATTCAAACACTACTCTCTATAAGTCGCCCTGTATGCACTTATTCTCCTAACTGGGAATTATCTCAATATCTGTCAACAGTGGTGTCCCCCAAGGCAGGGTTCTAGGACCAACTCTCTTCATACTCTATATTAATGACCTCTGTGATTATATTAAGAGCAACTGTGTTCTTTTCGCTGATGATGTAAAGCTATTCAACACCACTGACAATGCTGCTACCCTTCAAAAAGACCTCAACTATGTGTCACAATGGTCAAAGAAATGGCAACTACAAATCTCAACAAATAAATGCTCTATCTTAAGCCCATGTCACACTGGCCAACGGATGCAAAAAGGACACAGCGGACGAGCAAAATGTTCCATCCGTTGTTATCCGCTCTCAAAAGGGGCAAAAATTTGCATAACCGAAGCGGATAACATGGACGTGGGGAGGATGCAGGGCAGATGCAAAGTGGATGTGGAACAGAAGCCCAGCGGATGGAAGCAGATGGGAGCGGATGGCACATCCGCAGGGCTTCCGGGGGGCCTCAGCGAAGTGGACACGGAACGGATACAATGGATGCACAGTGGATGCCGAACGGATGAAGCAGATGCAGAGCGGAAGCCTAGCGGATGCACAGTGGAAGCCTAAGGGATGCCTGGCGTTAATTGCGCATGCAGGGAGGATGCATTGCGTCAGCCCCGCGGATATAACGGAAACAGCTCGGAAGCAGGACGCCATTCAGAGGAAAGACCTGCTGCCGGACACATCGACTGCCTTGCCTGCCCTGCCTGCATGTCTGCCTGCCAGCCTTGCTACCAGCCTTGCTGCCAGCCTTGCTGCAAGCCTTGCTGCAAGCCTTGCTGCCAACCGGTCTGCCTGACGGTCTGCCTGCCAGCCTTGGTGCCAGCCTCCCTGCCAGCCTTCCTGCCTGCCTTGGTTCATGTCTGCCTGCCAGCCTTGCTGCCTGCCTGCCTGCCAGCCTTGCTGCCAGCCTTGGTGCCAGCCTCCCTGCCAGCCTTCCTGCCAGCCTCCCTGCCAGCCTTGGTTCCTGCCAGCCTCCCTGCCAGCCAGTAACCCCACAACCATGCTGAAGCACAGCAAGCCTCAGCCATCTGCTGGCAGCCCTGGCAAGAGGGACAGGGCTACCATCCCTCCCCCTGCCCTCACTCTGATCTCCAGGGGCTTCTGCAGCATGGGCTCACTCTTCTGGGGCTGGGGCTTCTGCTGCTTCTGCTTCTGGAGGAGCTGATGACAAGCACTCCAGAACCAGCCACCTCCACAGCACCTGGACCCTTCACCCATGAAACTGAGCGACCAAGAGGAGTGCAAGAGACTCATTTTTGTTTTACAGCTTCTTGTTAATAAAGTTTATTTTTGATTCATACACTTGCTTCGTTTCTTCTTTTGAATAAAGTCTTGCTGGAAACTGTTAGAAATGGTTTAAGCCTTTGCATGCTTGTGGGATGGGTAAAGGCCGTGTCACACTGCCCAACGGATGCAAAAAGGACACAGCGGAAGAGAAAAATGTTACATCCGTTGTATCCGCACTCAAAAGGCATGAAAATTTGCATAATTGGAGCGGACAACACGGACGCGGGGAGGACGCAGGGCGGATGCAAAGTGGATGCGGAACGGAAGCACAGCGGAGGGAAGCGGATGGTGCGTCCGCTAAGCTTCCGGGTGGCCTCAGCAAAGTGGACGCAGAATGGAAAAAGCGGATGCAGAACGGATGCACAGCGGATGAAGCGGATGCAGAGTGGAAGCCTAGCGGATGCCTGGCATTAATTGCGCATGCGGGGGGGATGCATTGCGCAAGCCCCCCGGATATAAAGGGAAGCAGCTCGCACGTGGCCAGCATTCCGAGGAAAGACCTGCTGCTGGATACCTCGAGTTCTTGCCTGCATGTCTGCCTGCAAGCCTTGCTGCCAGCCTGCCTCCAAGCCTGCCTCCAAGCCTGCCTCCCAGCCTCCTGGGCAGCCTCCCTGCCAGCCTTGCTGCCAGCCTGCCTTCCAGCCTCCCTTTCAGCCTTGCTGGCAGCCTGCCTTCCAGCCTCCCTTCCAGCCTTGCTGCCAGCCTGACTTCCAGCCTCCCTGCCAGCCTTGCTGCCAGCCTGACTTCCAGCCTCCCTTCCAGCCTTGCTGCCAGCCTGCCTTCAGGCCTCCCTGCCAGCCTTGCTGCCAGCCTGCCTTCCAACCTCCCTTCCAGCCTTGCTGGCAGCCTGCCTTCCAGCCTCACTGCCAGCCAGTCTGTCTGCCAGCCTTGGTGCCTGCCTTCCTGCCAGGCTTCCTGCCAGGCTTCCTGCCAGGCTTCCTGCCAGGCTTCCTGCCAGGCTTCCTGCCAGGCTTCCTGCCAGGCTTGGTGCCTGCAAGCCTTCCTGCCAGCCAGCAACCCCACAACCATAGGGAAGAAGCAAAAGTCTCAGCAATCTGCCGCCATCCCTGGCAAGAGGGACAGGGCCACCCTCCCACCCCATGTCCCTGACTCATCTTCTGCTGGGGCTTCTGCTGCTTGGGCTCGCTCTTCTGTTGCTGGAGCTTCTGCTGTAGCTGCTCCTGGCACTGGTGCTTCTGCTCCGCACTCTGCTGAAGCTGCTTCTGGTCCTGCTGGTCCTGCTGGACCTGCTCGTTCTGCTCGTGCTCCTGGTCTTGATGACCCTGCTGCTGGTGCTTACTCTGCTGCTGCTCATTCTGGTCTTGCTGCTGCTGCTGCTGCTGTTGCTGCTGCTGCTACTGATCCTGCTGCTGCTGCTTATTATCCTGCTGGTGATGATGCTGATGATGATGCTGATTATGATCCTGCTGGTGATGCTGCTGGTGATGCTGCTGCTGCTGCTGTTGGTGTGGAGGAGCAGCCCCTACAACCTGGAAGCCCTTCTGATGAGGGCCCATCTGGTCCTGCGAAAGGGAGGAAGAGGTGTATGCAACAATGGGAGAGGAGGCAGTACTACATTGAGGAAGCGCACGAGGATGAGGTGCTGGAGTGGCTGAGAGAGAACGATTATCTGTGGTGGAAGGGACACCGGCTGTACAGGGACACCAAGCGGAAGCAGGCTGCTTGGAGAGAGAGGGCGGAGAGTATGGGCTACACTTCGGAGGTTCTCCTAAGCTGGTGGAAGCACATGCACACCTGGTATGGGAAGCTGCAACGCAAAAAATCTGGCCAGGCCAGGGTTAAGCTGATGGACAGAGAGAACTATTTCATGGCCAAGTGCAGCTTCCTGGAGGGTGAGGTCCACCACCGAGGAGCACCAGGAGCCCAAATCTCTACCCTCTCTCTCCGGCAGCCTGCTGGGAGCCAGTCCTCTGCGGCCGAGAGTCAGACCCTGTCTCCATGCAGGTATCTGTGGAGCGTGCCACGACGGAGAACCCCCGGGCAGGTGTTGAAAGTGTGGTGGAGAGCTATGAGGACTCTCTGGTGCGGTGGGAGAAAGGAGATGTCGAGTCCACCGCTGCCGAAGCCGTGTCCATCCACACCTCCGCCACCACAGTAAGGCAGAGAGCCGGACCGCAGGAGGGCCAGAGCCACAAGGTTCTGGTGGAGAACAGGGACACCATCCGCACCAGCATAGATCTCATCTCTCAGCTGGTCCCCATCAAATCCTCCTCCTCCAACCGCAAGCCCTTCCTCAATTATGTGAACCAGACCCTCAAGGAGATGGCAGATCCCCAGTACCAGGTGGTGAAGGAGAGGATCACCATGCTGCTTTACAACCCTCCACACCCAGAGGCACCTGCTCCCACCCAGTCCAGGTCTGCTCCTCCACCCCAGGTGATGTCCCTCCCATACCAAGGCTTTCCACAGCCCCTCACCTACCAGGGCTACAGCTACCCGGAGGTCCAGCAGCACAGACAGCAGCCTTTACAAATGCAGGCACAGAGTCATCGGGCGACACCGTTGCCACTGGTTCCAATGATGCCACCGATGCCAACCACGACAGTCCTCACCCCGCTGCAGAGCAGGCAGCCCTACAATACACTGCTCCTTCCTCCACCCCACAGCCAAGCCCGGCCTCAGTACATCTGTCCTCAGTACAGGGGCTGACACCCCATGGCATGGAGGAAGGACCTCTCAGCATCACAGGGCTGAGCCAGCTGTCCGACACCTTCCTCAACACACCTTCCCCAATTGTCCTCTCGGGGCTAGGCACTCCAACAACACCTCAGACGAGCACTGCAGCAGCACCCACCTCCACAGCACCTGCTCCCTAACACCTTAGACTGGGCACACACCTCTGAGTGACCAAGAGGAGTGCAAGAGACTGGCTGCCTGGATATCTGTGGACTTTATTTGGACACTTGACTTGGGTCATGTTTATTTTTACAGCTTGTTATTAATAAAGTTTATCCTTGTTTCACACACTTGCTTCATTAATTTTTTTCTATAAAGTCTGGGTGGAAACTTTTAGAAATGGTTTAGCCTTTGCATGCCTGTGGGATGGGTTAAGATAGCAGTGGGATGGGCAGGGATACCTTTGCGATGGGTTAAGATAGCTGTGGGATGGGAAGGGATACCTGAGGTATGGGAAGGGATACCTGTGGGATGGGCAGGGATACCTATGGGATGGGTAATAGTTGTGGGATAGATAAACCTCCAGTGCAAGCATAGTGGGACTGTATGGTCCACCCTCCCAGGTGCCACCCCTATGAACCTTCATTATCAATTACAATGTAAGCATTGATCCACACATTTCAACATAAACACAACTCTTTATTAAATGCCCTGTTCATTGTCAGGCCACTCAATATACATGGCACAATCACATCAGTGTGATGAGACAGGCTCAAGGAAGCATACATTAAGCATCAATCATCCTGTATTGCCACTCCACTGCTCCAGCTGGGGAGTTGCACCAGTGTTTCAGGAGGTTGCGCTGCTTCTTCCCTTCACGTGAGGCTCTGTTGGGACCTTGCACATCCTCAGTGTCAATCAGGTTTTGCCCTTGCCTCCATTCCCCAGGCTCCATGTCCCCATTGCCTTGTTGGAGGTCCACGAGCCTGTTCTGCAAGACTGGGTAGCGGGTGCGCATGAGATTGTGCAGGATGCAGCAAGCTTCCACGATCCTCCTCACGGTCTCTGGGCGATGCTGCATGGTGGTGAGAAGTACCTGGAACCTGTTGGCCAGGATGCCAAAGGCGTTCTCCTCCACCCGCCTTGCCCTGGACAGCCTGTAGTTGAAGATCCTCTCTTCATGGGTGAGGCATCTGGAGGTGTAGTTCTTCATGAGGTAGGTTGTGAGGGAGAAGGCGTCATCCCCCAAGATGAAGTAGGGCACATCTTGCGTGTCATTGGGCAGCGGGTCTGGATCTGGGAAGCCCACCATGAGGTTGCTTTCCAGCCCCTCCTTGAGGTGACTGTCGTTGTATACCTGGGCATCTGAAGATGAGCCGTTGCCTGAAACATTGATGTACATGAACTTATAGTCAGCATCGACCATGGCAAAGAGGATGATGCTGAAGAAACCCTTATAGTTCTGATAAGTGGATCCCGACTTGGCTGGAGCTTTGCAGGCCACATGCTTTCCATCTATGGCTCCAACGGTGTGAGGGAAGTTCCACTTCTGATACCACTGCTCTGCAACTTTCTTCCATCCTTCTTCAGTGGAGGGGCACTGGAGGAGCTCCTCCTTGTATTCTTCGATGATGGCCTACACCACTTCTCTGACAACAAAGCTGATGGTGCTGGGTGGCACCCTCCAGCCCTACTGCATGCTCCTGTAGGTGGTCCCTGAGGCCAGGTGGCGCAGAGTGAATGCCACCTTGAGCCCAGGTTCCAGGCTGGGCCGGAAGCTGGTGTTTGCCTTGGTCAACCTGGGTGTCAGGCACTGCACAACTTGGTCAAACATGGCTGGAGGCATCCTCATGAAGTTCTGGAACGCCCGAGGGTCTTCGCTCCTGAGCTCCACCATCAGCTTGTCGTAAAGTACGTACTGTGCTCTTCTGGTGAACCATCTTCGGAGCCAGACTTTTTTTGAGTGCCTTCTTTTCTTCCCATAGTACTGTTCACAGAGACTGTAGATGGTTTCACAGTGTTGCAGAAGGATGTTGGCTGCCGAAAAGATTTTGTCGCAATCCACGGTGGACATGACTGGATGCTGTGGAAGAGCAGGAGTCAGATGAAGGCTGCAGAGGTCTGCACCGCTGGGCTGCTGGGCTGAAAGTGCGATGCAGACGAGTTGCTCCCCCTTTTTATTGGCAGTATATGTTTTCTGCTAGGCATCCTCTAGGCATCCTCTAGGCATCCTCTAGGCATCCTTAATATCCGAAATAGGTCCCCTCTCCGAACGTTTTTTCCATTTTAAATGCTTTGTTTCTGTGCTGCATCCGCTAGCCATCCGTTCTGCATCCGTTCCTCTTCCTCCCTGCGTCTGGGCGGATGCAAGTTGCGCGGATGTGCAGCGGATGCCTACTGGATATCGCAGATGCATAACGAATGTGTAGCTGATGCGTAGCGGATGCAGAATCGATGAACTGGATACATTTTCCGCGCAAAAGTTTTTAACAGCCTAAAACTTTTTGAGTGGATGAAACGTCAATAAACGGATGCTGGATGGATAGAGAGGAAGCCAAACGGAGGCAATGAGTACATCGTGTTTTTGAACGGATGGCAAGGTTTTTTGTCCATTTTACATCCTCTTTGCATCCGTTGGTGCAGTGTGACAGGGGCTTAAGGATAGCTTTGGGATGGGTTAGGATACCTGTGGGATGGTTAATAGCTGTGGGATGGGTTAGGATAGCTGTGGGATAGATAAACCTCCAGTGCAAGCATAGTGGGACTGTATGGTCCACCCTCCCAGGTGCCACACCTACGGCCCTTTATTATCAATAATAATGTAATAATTATCCACACATGTCAACATAAACACAACTCTTTATTAAACGCCCTGTTCATTGTAGGCCAACCAAACATACATGGCCCAATCTCATCTGTGTGATGAGACAGGCCGAAGGAAGCATCCATTAAGCATCTACCATCCTGTCTTGCCACTCCACTGCTCCAGCTGGGGATTTGCACCATTGTCTCAGGAGGTTGCGCTGCTTCTTCACTTCATTTGAGGCTCTGTTGGGGCCTTGCACATCCTCAGTGTCGATCAGGTTTCACCCTTGCCTCCATTCCCCAGGCTCCATGACCCCATTTGCTTGTTGGAGGTCCACGAGCCTGTTCTGCAAGACTGGGTAGCGGGTGCGCATGAGATTGTGCAGGATGCATCAAGCTTCCATGATCCTCCTCACGGTCTCTGGGCAATGCTGCATGGTGCTGAGAAGTACCTGAACCTGTTGGCCAGGATGCCAAAGGCATTCTCCACCACCCGCCTTGCCCTGGACAGCCTGTAGTTGAAGATCCTCTCTTCACGGGTGAGGAGTCTGGAGGTGTAGGGTTTCATGAGGGAGGATGTGAGGGAGAAGGCATCATCCCCCACGATGAAGTAGGGCACATCTTGCTTGTCGTTGGGCAGGGGTTCTGGATCTGGGAAGCCCACGATGAGGTTGCGTTCCAGCCCCTCCTTGAGGTGACTGGCGTTGTATACCTGGGCATCTGAAGATGAGCCGTTGCCTGAAGCATTGATGTACATGAACTTGTAGTCAGCATCGACCATGGTGAAGAGGATGATGCTGAAGAAGCCCTTGTAGTTGAAATAAGTGGACCCCGACTTGGCTGGCACTTTGCAGGCCATGTGCTTGCCATCTATGGCTCCAACGGCATGGGGGAAGTTCCACTTCTGATACCACTGCTCTGCAACTTTCTTCCATCCTTCTTCAGTGGAGGGGTACTGGAGGAACTCCTCCTTGTATTCTTCGATGATGGCCTGCACCACTTCTCTGACAACAATGCTGATGGTGTTGGATGGAACCCTCCAGCCGTTCTGCATGCTCCCGTAGGAGGTCCCTGAGGCCAGGTGGCGCAGAGTGAGTGCCACCTTGAGCCCAGGTTCCAGGCTGGGCCGGAAGCTGGTGTTTGCCTTGGTCAACCTGGGTGTCAGGCGCTGCACAACTTCGTCAAACATGGCTGGAGGCATCTTCATGAAGTTCTGGAACGCCCGAGTGTCTTCGCTCCTGAGCTCCACCATCAGCTTGTTGTACAGTCCATCCTCCACTCTACTGGCGAACCATCTTCAGACCCAGACTCTTTTTGGGTGGCTCCTTTTCTTCTCGCAGTAGTGTTCACAGAGCCTGCTGATGGCTTCGCACTGTTGCAGAATGATGGTGGCTGCTGAAAGGACTTTGTTACAATCCACGGTGCAAATGACTGGATGTTGTGAAAGAGGAAGAGGCAGATGAAGGCTGCAGAAGTTTGCACCGCTGGGCTGCTGTTCTGAAAGTGCGATGCAGGCGAGTTTCTCCCCCTTTTTATAGGCAGTATAGGTTTTCCACTAGGCATCTTCTAGGCATCCTCTAGGCATTCTGTAGACATCCTTAATATCCGAGATAGGCCCCCTCTGCGAATGTTTTTTCTGTTTTAAACGCTTTGTTTCCATGCTGCATCCGCTAGGCATCCGTTCTGCATCCGTTCTGCATCTGTTCTGCTTCTTCCCTGCGTCTGTTTACCGCTGGAGCGGATGGAGTTGCGCGGATGCGCAGCGGATGCCTGGCGGATATAGCGGATGCGTAATGGGTGCAGAACGGATGCCTAGCGGATGCCTAGCGGATGCAGAACCGATGCATTGGATACATTTTCCGCTCAAAAGTTTTGAGCAGCTCAAAACTTTCTGAGCAGATGAAACGTCAATAAACGGATGCTGGACGGATAGAGAGGAAGCAAAATGGAGGCAGTGAGTACAGAACGGATGCATCGCATTAATCAATGGATGGCAAGTGTTTTTCTCCATTTTACATCCTCTTTCCATCCGTTGGTGCAGTGTGATAGGGGCTTAAGTAAAAGCAATTCGATTATTTGCTGTTCAACTTTAAATGGGACAAGTTTTAAGATCTTGGGATTTAAGAGCCGACCAGTGGTGAAGCTGATGCAATATAAGACTGATGCAATATAGACTGTCTACTGTTGACCTCACCCCTTTCCTAAGAGGTCTGTAGAGGACATGCATAAGTGCACTAAAACGCGCCTACCGTTCCTATCCTATTGTTTGTTTTTTTTCTTATTCATATCCATTTCATGTATTTATAACCATGTTTATACTTATGCCTATTATCTAATAATTTTTGACAAAATAAATAAATAAATAAAATAAATAAATAAAACAATAGTAGTCATGCTGCAAACATTCTGACACCGGTATTATTCATATTGATACTGGAAGTATTAAACAGAAATATTAGACAAGATACAGATATAAAAGGTATGAAAATAAAAAATGAAAATTATAAACTACGGGTATTTGCAGATAATTTAGTTTTTATTTTGGAAGACCCATAAAAAACAGGGCCTAAACTAATAAAACATAGAGGAATATGGCAAAGTGGCAGGATTGAAAATAAATAAAGAGAAAACTACAATATTAGCTAAAAATCTTACAGATATGCAGAAAAAAGAGTTAATGAAGAGAATAGATATTCAGATTACTAAGAAAGTAAAATACTTAGGGATCTATTTGACAGAAAGATGTGTAACTATTAAGGAAGATAATTATTATAAACTGATGCAACAAATTAAAGCAGATTTGGAGAAATGGAAAAACCTGTAATTATAATTGATAGGAAAGATAGCTACAATAAAAATGAATATATTACCAAGACTCTCATACCTATTTGAAACAATTCTAATGAAATTGGAAAAAAATATTTTGAGGAACTTAATAAAGTAATATTAAGATTTATTTGGCAAGGGATTAAAAACAAGCATAAGCCTAAAAATGGTGCAGGATAAAAAAAAATATAGGCGGATTTGGGCTACTGAATTGGGAATTATATTATCAGTGGTACTCATTTGGGTGAAAGAATGGATTATATTGAGAAACAAAAGACTACTGGTCCTGGAAGGACATGATTTGCAATTGGGATGGCATGCCTTCTTGTGATATGGGGAAAATAAAATACATCGTTACTTTCAAAGACTTTTATAAGGAATGCATTATTGTTAATGCGGGAGAAAATCATAGTACAACTTTTCTTGAGGATACCAGTTTGGCTTTCAACAATGAAAGCACTGGTTCACCCAAATGTTATCAACATGGAAAATATTGTTAGATTCAAAGATATTTTGAATGAAAGGGGGGAATTCAAAACTAAACAATAACTGAATGATCAAGGGATTGATATGACACAGTATTCATAAGCGCATTCTAGATATGAGAAAGATGCAAAACTATATGGTTTTTTTTTATAAAGAACCAATAGAATTAGAAAAGATACTAACAGGGGCAGAAAAAAATTGATTAAAAAACATATAGCTACTTAATATATATTAAATTGGGGGATGAACAAGTAAAGGAAACAATGATAGCTTGGGCAAAAAATTTTGGTTATACAATTAAATTAGATAAATGGCAATTCCTGTGGGATAACTGCATAAAAAAATGTATAAGTTATTCTGTAGATGGCATTTTGTGCCAGTGAGGTTGGCAAAGATGTTTAAAGATAAGTCAGCCAAATGCTGGAAGTGCCAGCAGATACTTGGGTCATATTATCATATGTGGTGGACATGCTCATATTGGGGATTTTTTGTGAAAACATACTAAGGGAAATGAATTCTTAATTATTCATACAGTAATTGCAGCAAGAATTGTATTTGCACAAAATTGGAAAAGTGAAGAGATCCTCACAGATGAGAATGTAATCAAGAAAATATTAGAATGTGTAGAAATGAATAGACTAACACTTGCAATAAAGGAGAAAGAGCAAACTGAATATTATATGACATAGGATTTCTTTTAACAATGGTTGAATAATAAAAATGAAAGTTAGAAACAGGGAAACAAAAGGTTAGTGAAGTAAAGAAGATATCCTAAGCCCCTATCACACTGCACCAACTGATGCAAAGAGGATGTAAAACGGACAAAAAACCTTGCCATCCGTTCGAAAACATGATGTACTCACTGCCTCCATTTGGCTTCCTCTCTATCCATCCAGCATCCGTTTATTGACGTTTCATGCACTCAAAAAGTTTTAGGCTGCTTAAAACTTTTGTGCGGAAAATGTATCCAGTTCGTCCGTTCTGCATCCACTACGCATCCGCTACGCATCCACTATATCCGCTAGGCATCCGCTGCGCATCCGCGCAACTCGCATCCACCTGGACGCAGGGAGGAAGCGGAACGGATGCAGAACGGATGCCTAGCGAATGCAGCACAGAAACAAAGCGTTTTAAAATGGAAAAAACATTCGCAGAGGGGATCTATCTCAGATATTAAGGATGTCTAGAGGATGCCTAGAGGATGCCTAGAGGATACCTAGTGGAAAACCTATACTGCCTATAAAAAGGGGGAGCAACTCGTCTGCATCACACTTTCAGACCAGCAGCCCAGCAGTGCAGACCTCTGCAGCCTTCATCTGACTCTTGCTCTTCCACAGCATCCAGTCATGTCCACCGTGGATTGCGACAAAATCCTTTCGGCAGCCAACATCCTTCTGCAACACTGCGAAACCATCTACAGTCTCTGTGAACACTACTGCGAGAAGAAAAGGAGCCACCCAAAAAGAGTCTGGGTCCGAAGATGGTTCGCCAGAAGAGCACAGTACGTACTTTATGACAAGCTGATGGTGGAGCTCAGGAGCGAAGACCCTCGGGCATTCCAGAACTTCATGAGGATGCCTCCAGCCATGTTTGATGAAGTTGTGCAGCGCCTGACACCCAGGTTGACCAAGACAAACACCAACTTCCCGCCCAGCCTGGAACCTGGGCTCAAGGTGACATTCACTCTGCGCCACCTGGCCTCAGGGACCACCTACAGGAGCATGCAGTATGGCTGGAGGGTGCCACCCAGCACCATCAGCTTTGTAGTCAGAGAAATGGTGCAGGCCATCATCGAAGAATACAAGGAGGAGCTCCGCCAGTGCCCCTCCACTGAAGAAGGATGGAAGAAAGTTGCAGAGCAGTGGTATCAGAAGTGGAACTTCCCCCACACCGTTGGAGCCATAGATGGCAAGCATGTGGCCTGCAAAGCTCCAGCCAAGTCGGGGTCCACTTATCAGAACTACAAGGGCTTCTTCAGCATCATCCTCTTCGCCATGGTCGATGCTGACTACAAGTTCATGTACATCGATGCTTCAGACAACGGCTCATCTTCAGATGCCCAGGTATACAACGACAGTCACCTCAAGGAGGGGCTGGAAAGCAACCTCATGGTGGGCTTCCCAAATCCAGACCCGCTGCTAACGACACGAAAGATGTGCCCTACTTCATCGTGGGGGATGACGCCTTCTCCCTCACAACCTATCTCATGAAGCCCTACACCTCCAGATGCCTCACCCATAAAGAGAGGATCTTCAACTACAGGCTATCCAGGGCAAGGCGGGTGGTGGAGAACGCCTTTGGCATCCTGGCCAACAGGTTCCAGGTACTTCTCACCACCATGCAGCATTGCCCAGAGACCGTGAGGAGGATCATGGAAGCTTGATGCATCCTGCACAATCTCATGCGCACCCACTACCCAGTCTTGCAGAACTGGCTCGTGGACCTCCAGCAAGGCAATGGGGACATGGAGCCTGGGGAATGGAGGCAAGGGCAAAACCTGATCGACACTGAAGATGTGCAAGGGCCCAACAGAGCCTCACGTGAGGCGAAGAAGCAGCGCAACCTCCTGAAACACTGGTGTAACTCCCCAGCTGGAGCGGTGGAGTGGCAAGACAGGATGGTAGATGCTTAATGGATGCTTCCTTCAGCCTGTCTCATTACATGGATGAGATTGGGCCATGTATGTTTGGTTGGCCTACAATGAACAGGGTGTTTAATAAAGAGTTGTGTTTATGTTGACATGTGTGGATTAATGCTTACATTGTAATTGATAATGAAGGGCCATAGGAGTGGCACCTGGGAGGGTGGACCATAAAGTCCCACTATGCTTGCACTGGAGGTTTATCTATCCCACAACTATTACCCATCTCATAGGTATCCCTGCCCATCCCACAGGTATCCCTTCCCATCCCACAGGTATCCCTTCCCATCCCACAGCTATCTTAACCCATCCCACAAGCATGCAAAGGCTAAACTATTTCTAAAAGTTTCCACCCAGACTTTATAGAAAAAAATTAATGAAGCAAGTGTGTGAAACAAAGATAAACTTTATTAATAACAAGCTGTAAAATAAACATGACCCAAGTCAAGTGTCCAAATAAAGTCCACAAATATCCAGGCAGCCAGTCTCTTGCACTCCTCTTGGTCACTCAGAGGTGTGTGCCCAGTCTAAGGTGTTAGGGAGCAGGTGCTGTGGAGGTGGGTGCTGCTGCAGTGCTCGTCTGAGGTGTTGTTGGAGTGCCTAGCCCTGAGAGGATAACAGGGAATGGTGTGTTGAGGAAGGTGTCGGACAGCTGGATCAGCCCCGTGATGCTGAGAGGTCCTTCCTCCATGCCATGGGGTGTCAGCCCCAGTACTGAGGACAGATGTACTGAGGCCGGGCTTGGCTGTGGGATGGAGGAAGGAGCAGTGTAGTGGAGCTGCCTGCTCTGCAGCAGGGTGAGGACTGTCGTGGTTGGCATCGGTGGCATCATTGGAACCGGTGGAAACGGTGTCACCCGATGACTCTGTGCCTGAATTTGTAAGGGCTGCTGTCTGTGCTGCTGGACCTCCGGGTAGCTGTAGCCCTGGTAGGTGAGGGGCTGTGGGAAGCCTTGGTATGCAAGGGACATCACCTGGGGTGGAGGAGCAGACCTGGACTGGGTGGGAGCAGGTGCCTCTGGGTCTGGAGGGTTGTAAAGCAGCGTGGTGATCCTCTCCTTCACCACCTGGTACTGGGGATCTGCCATCTCCTTGAGGGTCTGGTTCACATAATTGAGGAAGGGCTTGTGGTTGGACGAGGAGGATTCGATGGGGACCAGCTGAGAGAGGAAACCTATGCTGGTGCGGATGGTGTCCCTGATCTCCACCAGAACCTTGTGGCTCTGCCCCTCCTGCGGTCCGGCTCTCTGCCTTACTGTGGTGGCGGAGGTGTGGGTGGATGCGGCTTCGGCAGCGGTGGACTCGATGTCTCCTTTCTCCCACCGCACCAGGGAGTCCTTATCACTCTCCACCACGCTTTCAACACCTGCCCGGGGGTTCTCCGCCGTGACGCGCTCCACAGATACCTGCATGGAGACAGGGACTGACTCTCGGCCGCCAGAGGACTGGCTCCCAGCAGGCTGCCGGAGAGAGAGGGTAGAGATTTGGGCTCCTGGTGCTCCTCGGTGGCGGACCTCACCCTCCAGGAATCTGCACTTGGCCATGAAATAGTTCTCTCTGTCCGTCAGCTTAACCCTGGCCTGGCCAGATTTTTTGCATTGCAGCTTCCCGTACCAGGTGTGCATGTGCTTCCACCAGCCGAGGAGCACCTCCAAAGTGTAGCCCATACTCTCCGCCCTCTCTCTCCAAGCAGCCTGCTTCCGCTTGGTGTCCTTGTACAGCCGGTGTCCCTTCCGCCACAGATAGTCGTTCTCTCTCAGCCACTCCAGCACCTCATCCTCGTGCGCTTCCTCAATGTAGTACTGCCTCCTCTCCCGTTGTTGCATACACCTCTTCCTCCCTTTGGCAGGACCAGATGGGCCCTCATCAGAGGGGCTTCCAGGTTGTAGGGGCTGCTCCTCCACACCAACATCATCATCATCATCATCATCATCATCATCATCATCATCATCACCAGCAGGATCATAATCAGAAGCAGTAGCAGCAGCAGCATAATCACCAGCAGGATCATAAGCAGCGGCAGCAGCAACAGCAGCAGCAGCAGCAGCAGCAACAGCAAAACCAGGATGAGCAGCAGCAGAGTAAGCACCAGCAGCAGGGTCAGCAAGACCAGGAGCACGAGCAGGACCAGCAGGACCAGCAGGACCAGCAGAACCAGGAGCAGCTTCAGCAGAGTACGCAGCAGAAGCACCAGTGCCAGGAGCAGCTACAGCGAAGCTCCAGCAACAGAAGAGCGAGCCCAAGCAGTAGAAGCCCCAGCAGAAGATGAGTCAGGGACATGGGGTGGGAGGGCGGTCCTGTCCCTCTTGCCAGGGATGGCGGCAGGTTGCTGAGACTTTCGCTTCTTCCCTTTGGTTGTGGGATTGCTGGCTGGCAGGAAGGCTTGCAGGAAGGCTGGCAGGCACCAAGGCTGGCAGGAAGGCTGGCACCAAGGCTGGCAGGAAGCCTGGCAGGAAGCCTGGCAGGAAGGCAGGCACCAAGGCTGGCAGACAGACTGGCTGGCAGGGAGGCTGGAAGGCAGGCTGGCAGGGAGGCTGCCCAGGAGGCTGGGAGGCAGGCTGGGAGGCAGGCTTGGAGGCAGACTGGCAGCAAGGCTTGCAGGCAGACATGCAGGCAAGAACTCGAGGTAAGAACTCGAGGTATCCAGCAGCAGGTCTTTCCTCGGAATGCTGGCCACGTGCGAGCTGCTTCCCTTTATATCCAGGGGGCTTGCGCGATGCATCCCCCCCACATGTGCAATTAACGCCAGGCATCCGTTAGGCTTCCGCTGTGCATCCGCTAGGCTTCCACTCTGCATCCGCTTCATCTGCTGTGCATCCGTTCTGCATCCGCTTTTTCCATTCCGCGTCCGCTTTGCTGAGCCCCCCCGGAAGCCTAGCGGATGCGCCATCCACTTCCATCTGCTGTGCTTCCATTCCGCATCCTCTTTGCATCCGCCCTGCGTCCTCCCCACGTTCGTGTTGTCCGCTCCAATTATGCAAATTTTCACCCCTTTTGAGTGCGAATACAACGGATGTAACATTTTTCTCTTCCGTTGTGTTCTTTTTGCATCCGTTGGGCAGTGTGACACGGCCTTTAAGAAGGAGACATAAATATTATGATTAGTATGTTGAATAGTGTTATTTTAACATCGTAGAATTAGTACCAATGTAATGAACATTGCTGTAAATTTGGATTACTATTTTACAAAGATATTTCTACCTGGATGACACACTGTTCAATTGAAGATGGAATTATTATATTAAATATAAATATAAATATAAATATAAATATAAATATAAATATAAATATAAATGTTTTCTTAGGTTTTCGCGGGTACTTACATGTGTGCTGTTCAGCTTCCTTCGGGTATTATCCCACGTCATTGTAGTTCTGTTAAAGTTGTAGCAACGTTTCAGCAGAATCTCATCTGCCATCTTCAGGCTTCTGTATGGATATGGGTCTTACAGCTCCTGGTTTTAAATTTGAGGCTGGTCCATTCTGATTGGTTGGGAGCCTGGACCTGTTTCATTGGACTTGGAGTTTGATTGATTGGTGTTCCTGGTTTCTTCTGTCTGTTTTGTGGCTTTGATTGGCTGGCAACAGTCTGTTCTTGTGTTGGAGGCTTTTAG
>BLBF01000019.1:15441544-15487105 GCA_015471245.1 Laticauda colubrina | reverse complement strand
GTTGCAGAAAAGGTAAGTTTTATTTCAGGATGCATCTAAAAGAATATTATTTCCAAATTCCAGGAAATTCAACATTGTGTTCCTGGTGCTGTCTGAGCTTGGTGGCTTTCTTGTAGATGTTTCATTATCAAAGTAGGTAACAGCACTGCTAGAAGGGAATCAGATTTGCTCTTTGTTTATGGCCTGTCAATGTTAGTGGCAGTGTTCTTAGTTGTACTCGAGCTTTTGTTTATCATCAGTTTATTTCTCTAAGTTAGTAGTTCCTTGATTGGGACATTATTTATAAATGATTTATAAAAATAAAATATTATTTAAAAAAAAGAAGTTTGCATGCAACTGCTTACGTATCCTGGGAGCCTGCCACTCCAAGACAATTTTCACCTTGGCAAGATCCATCTCCACCCCACCCCCACTGGATATCTGGTAACCCAAATAGTCCATATAGGTGTAATGAAACTCATACTTTGATAGTTTTACATCAGATGTGCCGTGAATAATTTTTTCAACACCTGCTGGACCAGTTGAATGTGTTCCTCCATAGTCTCCATATAAACTAAAATATCATTCAGGTAGACCAATACTCCCTTGTACAGGTGCTCATACAGAATATCATTGATAAATTGCATGAATACTGCAAGGTCTCCCTGCAACCCAAACAGCATCACCTTAAACTGGTAGCTCCCCGGGGAAGGCCATTTTCTATTCGTTCCCCTCCCCTATGCTATAGTGTGTCTCCCTTAGGTTCAAATTAGTGAAGATGTTACCTCTAGTCAGGTGGCCCAACATGTCCTTCCTGTATAATTGGACTAACACTGAGTGAGCTAGTAGAGAAGCTAGTATATTTGTAGAGAAGAGTCTGCTGCTCGGTGTTGGGAGAATTTGAAGAAGATTTATGTTTGTGACAGTGTAGGTGCACACATACATCTTACACGTAAACTGTTTAGAGCATGTCTTCTGAAAGGTGGAGATATATTAGTTCATTTAAACTTCATGAAAGGAACTTTTCAAGAGCTACATGAAAAAGAACTGATATTTTCAGACCTGCATCAAGTTTACATCATTCTTTCCTCATCAGATGAAAGTTATGATGATTATGTATCTTAACTGGAAGTCCTGCCCAGAGATAAACTGACATTGACTAACATAACTGGAAGATTGTTAGAAGAAGCAAGAAGACGGCTGGAAACCAACTGAGAAAGGAACAACCACAAGAAGAGGATTTGTCTTCAACTGCCTATACTGTGAGGAAATTTTTTTCTTGTGGGGCTAGGGGACATATAGCTAAATTCTGTAAAAAGGGAAAACAACAGAATACTAATAAACACCAGAAGGCTAAGAAGAATATTAGTTTAGCTTTGTCTAGCAATTCAACTGTAAACCATTATTTGTGGGTTGTTGATAGTGGAGCATCGCAATGTATTACTAAAGATAAAAAAGGTTTATAAAGATGACCATGAGTAAACAACATGTATCATTGGCAAATGGATGGAAGATTAAAGCATCAGGTGAAGAGACTGCATATTATTCTTGTATAAATGAACATTTAACTAAGTTATATGTACCTAAACTAAAATTTAATTTGTTATCAGTGAGAGCTTTAGTTAATCTTGGTTATGTAATAACCTTTAGGGGAGATAACTGTATAATAGAGAAAGAGGGTAAAAGGGTTACTGCTACTTTAAAAATGATTTATATGTGATACATGATGACCAGTTGAAGATGGCTAACTCAGTTTATAACAATGTTAAGTCACATGATAATTGTATACATTTACTGCATAGACATCTAGGGCACATTAATTTAAAAATGCTCAAAAAAACTGTTGAATTGTCAGAGGGAGTAAAATTGAAACCCTGTCGCAAGTATTTACACTGTAATGCTTGTAGTCAAGAAAAGAGTAAAGTTACTCTTGCAAACAGACTAAATGGGTTTAAGACCAAAGAACCTTTAGAGATTGTTTTTGCTGACATAATTGGTCCTAAGAAACCAAGTTTAGGAGCTGCCTGTTACATTTTGAGTATTATGGACCATTACTCAAAATATGGTTTCTGCTACTTTATGAAGAACAAAACAGAAACATTCCAACATTTCTTTAATTGGCTAAGGTTTTCTGAGAGAAAAATGAAAAGTAAAGTAATTACTTTAGTTACTGATAATGGGACTGAGTTTGTTAACAAAAGATTCCAAATTATGCTGAAATTGGCTGGTGTTAAACATATATGTTCTGAACCTTACAGACCACAATATAACTCATTTATAGAATGGAGATGGCAAATATTATAAAGCCATGGCCCACACTATGTTATCTGATTCAGGTTTACCTGAAACACTGTGGGGTGAAGCCGTAATGTGTAGTAACCATGTTTTAAACAATGTAGAAAATACAACAACTGGAGAATTGCCATTCACTCGTTGGCATGGCAGAAAACCAAATTTAAGTTACCTACACACATTTGGAGCTCCAGCATGGGTGCATATTCCCTCACAAGAAAGACTAAAAGGGCAACATAGAGCTAAGGAGTTATTTTTTGTGGGTTATCAGGCCAACCATAGAGCATTTAGATTCTGGGATCAAGGCACAGCTCATGTTTATTGTAGTGCTAATGCAAAATTTCTTGAGCATGTTGGATGGGATAAACTGGAACAGGAATCCAGCAATGATATTATTATTGACACCCAAATAGTCCCTAAAGATAAAATCAGTCCCTAAAGGTAAACCCCAAATAGTCATTAAAGAGGAAAAACAGGAGGAAGTAGTAGAACAGACACAGAAAGAAGTAGAAGAACAGGAGCAGGTGGCACAGGAAAGTCCACCAGTAAGACCTGTATTACCAAGACATTAAACCCGAGTAACACGCCCACCTGATAGATATCAGGATAGTGTTGTATGCCAAGTGAATACAGTTCCAAGTAACTATAGTGAACTAAAACTGTATCCTGCTAAGGATCAGGATGCTTGGCAGAAAGCAATGGATAAGAAACTGGAATCATTAAAAAGACTAGAAGTATACAAAAATGTTAACTTTACCACCAGGTAAACATTGCATATGATGCAAATGGATTTATAAACTAAAGACAGGTGTGGATGGGACTGTTACCCATAAAGCGAGGTTAATAGCACAAGGGTTCAATCAGACTGCAAATGACTATGATGAGGTGTTTGCACCTAGTCTGAAGGCTACTACATTAAGGGCAGCATTTAGTGTGGGCAGCTAAGGAGAAATATATTGTAAATCATTTGGATGTAGAGACAGTGTATCTGCATGCACCGTTGCAACACACTATATATTTAAAGAAACCTTTGGGTCTCAAAAATGATAATAATGATTGCTGGAAACTGAAAAAGAGTCTTCATGGTTTAAAGCAATCAGGATATGAATGGAACCAATGTATAGTTAAAGAATTAACTAAGATAGGTTTTGTAGCTGGCATGGCTGATCCATGTTTGTTTAAAAGAGAAAGTAATGGTATGATTTCATTGTTGCTATTATTTACTGATGACATAGCATTAAACACCAAAACTGAACAAGAAGCTATTGAGATAATTTCACTATTAGAACAGAAATTTAAGATAAAACAGTTAGGAGAAATCAAACAATAACTTGGTTTAAAGATAGATAGAACTAGGGGAGGATACAAGATCTCACAGGCAGATAAAATTAACCAATTACTAAAAAGTTATAAAATGGAACTTTGTAAGCTGGTTAAGACACCACTGAGCCATATTGATATTCAAAGTCCTGTTTTTGATAAGAACATTTATCAGTCTTTGATTGGTAGTTTATCTTATCTCAGTAATTGGTCAAGGCCAGATATTGCATACAGTGTTAATCAGTTAGTGAGATTTAACGCTGAGCCCACTGAAAGGCACTGGCAAGCTGCTAAACGTGTGTTAAGATATCTGAAACAAACAATGCATTATGCATTGTATTTGGAGCCAAAAGATGAATTGAATTTGACTGCATATGCTGATGCAAGTTTTGCTACAGACATAAATACACGAAAATCTACATCAGGTACTGCTGTATTATTGAGAAAAGTATTGATTGGATGGAGATTAGATATTCTGCTATTAGACAGAAACATCTAAGTTTGTCAACAATGGAGGCTGAATTCTCATGTTTGTCTTTACTATGTACAGATTTAGTTTTGTATAAGTAATTATTAATTGATATGGGAATTAATGTAACCGATCCTATAGTTATTTACAAAGATAACCAATCAGCAACACAGATGGCTTCAAATATTGCTGTTAAAACAAGAACGAAACACACAGATCTAAGATATTTAAATGTGTGGCAGTGTGTTGAAAGTAAAATAATTAAGCTAGAATACTGTATGTCAGAAAATAATATAGAAGATCATTTTACAAAGGCCCAAGGCTCTTTAAAGCATAAGGCTTGCTGTGAAGATTATGTAGTTAGAATGTAAAGGCCCTGTCACACTGCCCAACGGATGCAAAACGTTTGTAAAAAGGACACAGCGGACGAGCAAAATGTTCCATCTGTTGTTATCCGCTCTCAAAAGGGGCAAAAATTTGCATAACCAGAGTGGATAACACAGAAAGGAACGGATGGGGGGAGGATGCAGAGCGGATGGAAAGTGGATGCAGAACGGAAGCCTAGCGGATGGAAGCAGATGAGAGAGGATGGCACATCCGCAGGGCTTCCGGGGGGCCTCAGCAAAGCAGACGTGGAACGGATACAGCGGATGCACAGCGGACACGGAACGGATGAAGCGGATGCACAGCGGAAGCCTAACGGATGCCTAGCATTAATTGCGCATGAGGCGAGGATGCATAGCGTAAGCCCCGCAGATATAAGGGAAGCAGCTTGGAAGCAGGTCACCATTCAGAGGAAAGACCTGCTGCCGGACGGATTGACAGCCTTGCCTGTCCTGCCTGCCAGCCTTGCTGCCAGCCTTCCTGCCAGCCTCCCTGCCAGCCTTGCTGTCTGCCTCCCTGCCAGCCTTGCTGGCTGCCTGCCTGCCAGCCTTGCTGCCTGCCTGCCTGCCAGCCTTGCTGCATGCCTGCCTGCCAGCCTTGCTGCCTGCCTGCCAGCCTTGGTTGATGCCTGCCTGCCAGCCTTGCTGCCTGCCTGCCTGCCAGCCTTGGTTCATGCCTGCCTGCCAGCCTTGGTGCCTGTCTGCCTACCAGCCTTCCTGCCAACCTTGGTGCCAGTCTTCCTGCCAGCCTTGGTGCCTGCCTGCCTGCCAGCCATCCTGCCAGCCTTGGTGCCTGCCTTCCTTCCAGCCTTGGTGCCTGTCTGCCTGCCAGCCTTGGTGACTGCCTGCCTGCCAGCCTTGGTTCCTGCCAGCCTCCCTGCCAGCCAGCAACCCCACAACCATGCGGAAGCACAGCAAGCCTCAGCCATCTGCTGCCAGCCCTTGCAAGAGGGACAGGGCTACCATCCCACCCCCTGGCCCTCACTCTGGTTATGCTGGGGCTTCTGCTTCTGTAGCACGGGCTCGCTCTACTGGGGCTGGGTCTTCTGCTGCTTCTGCTTTTGGAGGACCTGATGATGCGGGGGATCAGACAAGCACTCCAGCACCAGCCACCTCCACAGCACCTGGACCCTTCACCCCTGAGACTGAACGACCAAGAGGAGTGCCAGAGACTCGTTTTTGTTTTATAGCTTGTTGTTAATAAAGTCTATCTTTGATTCACACACTTGCTTCATTTCTTTTTTTTTAATAAAGTCTTGGTGGAAACTTTTAGAAATGGTTTAAGCCTTTGCATGCTTGAGGGATGGGTTAAGATAGCAGTGGGATGGGCAGGGATACCTGTTGGATGTGTAATAGCTGTGGGATGGGTTAAGATAGCTGTGGGATAGATAAACATAGTGGGACTGTATGGTCCACCCTCCCAGGTGCCACACATATGGCCCTTCATTATCAATGCTAATGTAATCATTCATCCACACATGTCAACATAAACACAACTCTTTATTAAATGCCCTGTTCATTGTAGGCCCACCCAACATACATGGCCCAATCTCATCAGTGTGATGAGACAGGCTGAAGGAAGCATCCATTAGTCATCTATCATCCTGTCTTGCCATTTCACTGCTCCAGCTGGGGAGTTGCACCAGTGTTTCAGGAGGTTGCACTGCTTCCTCCCTTCACATGAGGCTCTGTTGGGGCCTTGCACATCCTCAGTGTCTATCAGGTTTTGCCCTTGCCTCCATTCCCCAGGCTCCATGTCCCCATTGCCTTGTTGGAGGTCCACGAGCCTGTTCTGCAAGACTGGGTAGCGGGTGCGCGTGAGATTGTGCAGGATGCAGCAAGCTTCCATGATCCTCCTCACGGTCTCTGGGCGATGCTGCATGGTGGTGAGAAGTACCTGGAACCTGTTGGCCAGGATGCCAAAGGCGTTCTCCACCAACCGCCTTACCCTGGACAGCCTGTAGCTGAAGAGCCTCTCTTCACGGGTGAGGCATTTGGAGGTGTACGGCTTCATGAGGTAGGTTTTGAGGGAGAAGGCATCATCCCCCATGATGAAGTAGGGCACATCTTGTGTGTCATTGGGCAGAGGTTCTGGATCTGGGAAGCCCACGATGAGGTTGTGTTCCAGCCCCTCCTTGAGGTCACTGGCGTTGTATACCTGGGCATCTGAACATGAGCCGTTGCTTGAAGCATCGATGTACATGAACTTGTAGTCAGCATCAACCATGGTGAAGAGGATGATGCTGAAGAAGCCCTTGTAGTTGAAATAAGTGGACCCCGACTTGGCTGGAGCTTTGCAGGCCACGTTTTTGCCATCAATGGCTCCAATGGTGTGTGGGAAGTTCCACCTCTGATACCACTGCTCTGCAACTTTCTTCCATCCTTCTTCAATGGAGGGGCACTGGAGGAGCTCCTCCATGTATTCTTCGATGATGGCCTGCACCACTTCTCTGACCACAATGCTGATGGTGTTGTGTGGCACCCTCCACCCATACTGCATGCTCCTGTAGGTGGTACCTGAAGCCAGGTTGTGCAGAGTCAGTGCTACCTTGAGCCCAGGTTCCAGGCTGGGCCGGAAGTTGGTGTTTGCCTTGGTCAACCTGGGTGTCAGCCACTCCACAACTTCGTCAAACATGGCTGGAGGCATCCTCATGAAGTTCTGGAATGCACGAGTGTCTTTGTTCCTCAGCTCCACCATCAGCTTGTTGTACAGTCTGTACTCTGCTCTTCTGGCGATCCATCTTCGGACCCAGACGTTTCTTGGCTGCCTCCTTTTCTTCCCATAGTAGAGTTCACAGAGCCTGTAAATGGCTTCGCACTGTTGCAGGAGGATGGTGGTTGCCAAAAGGACTTTGTTACGATCCACAGTGGACATAACTGGATGCTGTGGAAGAGCAAGAGTCAGATGAAGGCTGCAGAGGTCTGCACCACAGGGCTGCTGGTCTGAAAGTGAGATCCAGGTGAGTTGCTCCCCTTTTTATAGGTTTTCCCCTAGGTGTCCCTTTGCATCCTCTAGGCATCCTCTAGGCATCCTTAATATCCAAGATAGGTCCCCTCTGCGAACATTTTTTCCATTTTAAATGCTTTGTTTCCATTCTGCATCCGCTAGGCATCCGTTCTGCATCCGTTCCGCGTCCGTTCCGCTTCCTTCCTGCCTCCATTTACCGCTGGAGCGGATGGAGTTGCGTGGATGCGCAGCGGATGCCTAGCGGATATAGCTGATATGTAACGGATGCAGAACGGATGCCTAGCAGATGCAGAACGGACGCATTGGATACAGTTCAAAACTTTCTGAGTGGATGAAATGTCAATAGACGGATTCTGGACAGATAGAGAGGATGAAAAACGGAGGCAGTGAGTACAGAACGGATGCATCGCGTTAATGAACGGATGACAAGTGTTTTTCTCTGTTTTACATCCTCTTTCCATCCGTTGGTGCAGTGTGACAGGGGCTTAAGGTTGTATATATTGTCTTACCCAAAACGGGAGAATGTTAGGAATATGAGTCACCTAACAGGTATTTGGGATAGAAATATATAAACCAGGATAAACATTTTAGTACTATGTCTTTAAGAGATTGCAAAAACTGCAATTGGATGTGATTTTTCAAATGGCCATAAGATGGAGCCAGAAACCTGGATTGTTTTGTCTGAGTCTCAGAAGAGAGTATGTTTGATTGAGTCTCTGTTTCCTTCTGTTGGAAAGCATTGCCATTGCTCCATTTTTCCTAATTGACAGATATTCCTGGATTTAATATAAGTCTGATACTGAACTGTTTTTGACACTGGAATTTGATATTTGGATTATCCTTGGTTTGAAAGCTGACTGATTTAACTTGTGAATGACTTTGGATTGCTTATTTTGGACTTTGCTTAAACATTTCTGGAAGTAAAAATCTACATTTACTGTACAGTGTATCTGTGTTCTCTGTGTATATTATTCCAACACAACTCTCTTTATGTCTCCCTGTATGCGGTCATTCTCCTAATGGGGAATTATCTCAACAATGTCACATTCCTTTTTGCTGAATGTGTCTGCTAGATCAGTGTACTCCAAGGGGTATGGGAGGCTCCCAGTTCTCTGATTCACTGGCTTTCCAGTGCAAGTCATCTCCCTACTGACGTGCTCGTGCAGTGGAGGGAAAGGGCCACTGGCTATCCTCAGCCTCCTGTATCCACCTTCCCACCATAAAGTTAGACTCCATTTATCCAACCAGGCCAAGCCCAGGATCACTGCTTTGGTAATTTTTGGTATGATCATGAAGCGGATCATCTCCCAGTGTATAGCCATCTCCAACCTTACAGGCTCTGTGATGTGGATGGCAGGAATTCTCCCCAGGACCTGTCTACCTGCTTGAACTGCAGCAGCTTGGCTAACCACCATGTCCTTACCCCCAGTTCATTGGCTGCCAACAAGCTAATCAGACATTGGGTGCACCCAGAGTAAATCAATGCCTTGAACACTCCATGAGCCCTCCTTTCACTGGGACCACAAAAGGTCAGATGGGGGCACTCACCATTGGATCTTGGTCTCCCTCATTGTCGCTATCATCTGGGACTTGTGGATGCTCTGCCTTGGTAAATGCCACCCCACTCACCAGTCATGTTGGCAGGGCCCACCCATCTGGTGGGCTGCCCTGGACTTCTTGGGAGTCTTCCTGGGGTTCTTCCTGGTTTTCCCTGGTCCAGAGTCTTCACTCTTCCCCTTCGGCATGCAGGCTGGGCACTCAGCTGCCTGATGGTTGGACTGACTGCATCTAAAGCACAACATGGACAAGTGAGCAGGCCAATTTGGGGCTCCACCAGGATGGGCACTCCATGGGTGGGCTGTGCATTTGATGGTCAACTACCACTTAGGGAATCTACATGGCCTAGGTCCCAGGTCCCTCTTGGGGCAGAATTCCCTCAATTCAGGATCTAACTCTGTGGTTATCCGGTACCACTCATTTAGCCAAGGTATGCACAGCTGTTTCTAAACAAACTGACAAACAGCTAACTCCACAAAACCAACCAGAATCAGCATGCAGCAGCTAACAATCATCTGCTCCCTATGAGCAGGGTGGAAGCAGCTAGCAGCTCAAAAAGCAAAAAAAAGAGGTTGAGAATGCTGGCTACCTGTCATGGTTCCAAACCAAACCAGCACAAGAAGAGGCCACACTGTGAGCAGAACTGATCTCTTTGTTGAAGTCTAAGCTTGGCATGTGGTGAACAATACAAGTAAAAGGGTTTCTAGCCAGCATTACTGGCTTCTGCTAGCCAGCTGGCTACATGGGCTCTGAACTCTCTGCCCTCTTGTTCCTGGTTGCTCCTGGCTGGCTCCAGCAAATACTCTTGCTGCAACCTGGTTGCCCTCTGGCCAGCTCCAGCAAGTACTTTTTTGGTCAGGTTCCATCAAGCACTTTTTGAACCCGGTTACTCTCTGGCTGGGTCCAGCAAGTACTCTTCAAGCCTGGATGGCTTCTGAACTGACTGCAGCTGAATTACTTTTCTGGCTCCTTTCCCAGTGTGTCCCATCATCCAACACCCATACATCTGTGGCCACATGCATCCATCCCTCTCCTCCTGCATGTGTATGGCAACTCTGAAATAGCGCATTGTGGCCACTTTGAATGGTGCACTGTGTCAGACATTGACTGATAGTCTTTGCTCCACATTTTAATATTTTATACTATTGTGATACTTAATTTGATTTGATTTCTATTTTAACAGTCATTATTTTAATTATAACTTGAAACTCCCTCCAAGGTCACCTGGCAAAGGAATAAAAGGGCCTGATTGCCCCTTTGGGGGAAGCACTGCACAAACAGGGCCAGTCTTCTCAAAAGTGAAATGAGCATATGATTAAGTTATTACATCTGAGATGGAATAGGTGAATAATAATTTATATTATAACTGCAGGTGTCTAATTGATTGGGATAATCTTCAGATCATGATCAGCTTTTGACTGCAAAGATAGAATATCTATTTTTCAAAATCTGTTTTCCCTGTGATTACTAGTTCTTTCTCTATTGGAATTGGATGATATATTTCCAGAAGTCTGAAAGGAACTGAAATCATTACTTGATAATTACACATTTCTTTTTGAACTTTACAGTTAATTTGTTAATTCTGTTCCTCTTGAAAATGAAACAAAATAAAATAAAAACCAAATTTTATTTTGGTTCCCATCTGTTTTGGTTTTTGTTTGCTTTAAAGTTTGGTTTTTTGCATTAGTTTTGTTAATAGTTTCCAGTTTCTTTTTGTTTTCAAGGTGAACACAAACCAAAATTAAAGGAATATTCCAAACTAATTTTATTGATAAAAATTAAATGTTTAAATAGGTCCAAATTGGAAACAAATGAAAATGTGTGTAAACCTATTATAAATTCAATAGAATCATTGTCAGTTTTATTTCAAATTAGCACAAAGAAAAGATAAGAAATACAGTTTTAATTTTTAACTCAGTTATTCTTTTCTTTAAAACAAATAATAAATTAAATTCAAAGCTATTGTGACTTTTATAGTGGTTTGTGGGATTTGCATAACCTTGAAAAAATGCCAAAGTTTATAAGGGGAGATTAATTTAGTTAGACTACTTACATGCATCTCTCTGAAAATATCTCACAAAAATGTGAGGTATTTTAAGTAAAGTTAAAATGTCCCATTATCCTAAAATACCTTTAGCATATGCAACATTTTAATAATTATTCAGATACTTTTAGAATTTCAAAATGCAAAAAAGCAGAAATTAAAAAGAAAAGATTCATGAATTAGGATATTAAAAGACCAAAATTCAAAAATATTTGTTACTCTACTAAATATTAATTTCATGTTAATATCAATCAAAATAATAAGGTATCTGCTTAAATGCCAGCAATCCCGTTAGTGAATCCAGAAAAAGAAACTCCTGGGACATTATTTTACTAAGAATATAAACTTTGCTGAAAAAATCCATATTGACACAGAAGAGGCAAAACCAGCTCTGGGCTTCCTACGCAAATGCATGCATAGTTCATTTCCCAATATGGATTTTTATCCCATGGACCACCCACAGTCCCTTACCTCTACCAGTCACCTGTTCATTTTATTTTGGGAACCAAAATAAAATTTGGTTTTTATTTTATTTTGTTTCATTTTCAAGAGGAACAGAAACCAAAATTAAAGGAATATTTCAAACTACATTTATTGATAAAGATTAATTGTTTAAATAGAAGTAAATGAAAGTGTGGCATCTGTTCCACAGTTGAGTGGGGGAGCAATGTCTCACAGGAACCAATGCTGCTTGGAGGTCATTCCCCCCACTCTTGCATTCCAATCCACCACCACCCCATTCTTCGTCAAACTGCAAGCAAAGCAGAATATAGGGGAAAGTTCAAGTTAGTCTTGACAGTCTGGCTTTGTCTGAGATGTTTCCTCTCCAATGCACTAGCATGGAGAGGAGAGAAACCAGTAGTCTTTTCTTGTAAGCTGCGACCCTTCTTTTTCTTCTCAAAGGTTAGCATAAATAGCAACTAAGTTTGGAAGAGCACCAGTGAGTATGAAATGGGGAAGACTTAGTTTGGTTGTAGTACAAGAGAAAATATGTTCTTCTGAGCACAGAATATGACCCAGCAAAATGAAGCAATTGCTAAAAAGATTCAGGCTACATTAACATATGTATAGTCCAAATAATAGGAAGTATTGTTCCTCTTTATTCTGCCCTGATCAGGCCACCCTTGGAATATTGTACCTACTTCTAGGAACATTGTTCGACAAATGACAATGGCAAATTGTATTATGTTCAAGATGTTATAGAGTTTAGAAACCTATTATATGAGAAACCTTAAGAGAATCTGGGTATACCAAGCCAATAAAGGACATAAGAGAGGGAGGGGAAATGTGATAGTAATCATTAAAAATCTGAAAGTGACATATATTTCAGAAGTAAGGATCAGAAGTAAAATATTAAAATATAAGGAAATAGATTCAGGATACATACCAGAAAAAAAATTCCTCATTGCATAAACAGTCAGTTAGTGGAACAGGCTGCCATGAACAGTGATGAGTTGTTCTTTAATGGAAGACTTCAAAGACAGGCCATATTACGGAATGTTCATCTGTTAGAGATGACCTCTATTATCCTCTTCCTGCTCTATGATTTTGTTATCCTGTCCCTTAAGATTTGTCTTAGTTTTTACATTCTACATTTTTTAAAAGAGGGCAGATGAATTCCAGATGACTCCTGGTTCATAGTTATCACAAGGGAGGCATAAATCCAACAGTTATGCTTTCTTTTATTTTGAACTTTTTAGTTGTTAACTCATTTTCATTCCATTTATGAAATAAACCTACCAATATTGTATGAAGTGATTTAAGGAAGAAGTTAATGTTGCTTAAAAAAAGAGAGAGAGAGAACTTAGCATGTAGGTTCTAGAATGAGAGTTTTTTTTTAATGACTGAGTAGAAGATAACTCACTTGTAAAAATAAAATATAAATGGAGACTGCAGCAAAGAATGTAAAATTCAATTTTGTTATGGGGTTGACTGAAAAAAAAACAGTGAAAATTGAGAGTGCTATGCTTTCATAGTGAGTTAGGATTTCATACCAACTCAGTACAAGTGAAAAGCAAGTGCAAGAAAAGACACATCTAAAGTAATGATAATGCAAGTCATTCACACCATGATTACTGAAATTTTACTAGAGTATCCCAGATAGACTGTCATTATGCCAACATAAGCCAGAGAAACACAAAGTATGATGTCTGTTAAGCTGTGGGAAAGATAGAAAATACATATTTTGGATTTCAACTTTAGTAAGTGTTACATATTAACATTCTTGTAATACCCTAACCTGATTGGCTGAAACAAACTGCACTGTGATTGGCCGAGATGTACGATGGTGATTTGTTAGTAAGGAATCTCCCATGATTGGATGAACTGATCTCGGGAGATTCAGAAAGCTGTCATTGGGTGAGAGCCGCCGGCTAGCTCCATAAGAAGAGCTGCCGAGGCTCTCAAAAGGCTACACAGATCTATACCTTGAATAAAGAGCTGAAGTTACGCTGGTCTCCTGTCTCCTGATTTCCCACGCTTCTACACTGGCGACGAAGGTGGGATTCTGAGACAAAGAGACCAGTCGGGCACATGGCAACTGAGCTGAACAACCGACGAGATGGTCGGCAGCAACTCATCACCCACACCATTCAATTGGGCAACCGAGGACTGGGAATCTTACATCAATAGATTCCTCATGTTCCTCGAGAGCAGCAATCTCAAGGATGCAAATGACCACCGAAAGAGAGCTGTGTTCCTGACCCATTGCGGGCCAGCTGTATTCAAGATGGCCAAAGCATTAGCCAAGCCAGAGGATGTGAAGGAGATGATTTGGCTGGATCTCGATCGATTACTTCAGAACCACTATGCCCCAGCCATGCCAAACCTGATCCGGAGACACGAATTCTACCGTTGGGATCAAAAGGATGGAGAGAGATCGGGGATTTTGTGGCAGTATTGAGGAACATCGGAGGTGCATGTGGCTTTTCAGACATGGACAAGGCTCTGAGGGACTGCGTGGTCCTCGGTCTCAAAGACCCCACGCTCCAGAGCAGGCTAATGGCTCGGGCAGACATTACAGTTACCGAAACCATTGCTGAAGCCACTGCAGCTGAAGCCACAAAGAAATCAGCAGCCAAGATGTGACAAATGAACACAAGGGACCGGCCAATAACATCGGAGACCAACACATCTCCCAAAAAACAAACTGAAACTGGTCACAAAGCAACAATGGCACACCACAAGGACATCGATCTATCACCCAACACCGACGATGAGGAAGAGGAGATCCACAGATTGCAAGTGGAGCAAGACCGGTGGAGAAGTCATAACTCGGGCTTCCAGTGCACCGGTTGTGGCGGTGACCACCCCTGTTCTGAGTGCCGGTTTTTAGATGCCATTTGCCAGTACTGTGAAAAACAGGGGCATATCGCCAAGGTCTGCCACAACAAATGGAACTCCAGCCCAAGACGACATGACAACATGCCTCCCAGAAACCGAGACAGATTCACAGAGAACCGATGGAACCACGAAAACTGAAGCAAGCAGCTTAGCGAAACCAGATGATGGGAAGAAACCCATCAAACGGTCACAATTGGCCATTCAGACAACTCCAACGCAAGAAAAGTACACGTGCAGGTCAGCATCGAAGGCAGGCCATGCAGAATGGAGGTGGACTCCGGATCATACTTCTCCATGGTGTCCTGAGACACAATTGAGAGGTTAGTGCCCAGCTTACAGAAACAAGAGCTGGAGAACCAGAAAGTCACAATTAAAGACTATCAGGGGAACAGAATCCCCATAATAAGAATTGAAAACTTCTATGTAACCTTCAAAAGACATGGAAAAGTACTTCCACTCACTATTGTCGACAGAGACTGCCCAAGCCTGCTGGGTCTGGAATGGTTCACACCATTAGGGATTGAGGTTGTTAAGCCTGGGTTCCCCAACCAGGGTTAGGGAGACAAGCTAAACAGAATGTGCAGCGTTAGTCAGATAGGCACACAGATAAATGAGTGAGCTAAGCTTGTATGTTTATTAACATACAGTAAAAATAACAGATACGCTTGTGCTATCAAGAATATAGTTTATTCCATTATAAGTTCATGGCATAGTCAAATAACAGTCCAATAGTCATTTACCATGTAGTCAGTCCATTCAGGGATATTCAGTTAGCAAAGTCCATGTAGAATATCCTATGTCAGTTCACTTACAGATCAGTCCTTTGTTGTCTCTCCCGTTCGAGCTATGCAGTCTTGATTCCAAGCAGTAATCAGGGATCATCAAAACCAGAGAGAGAGAGAGAGCAAGCCGTAGTCTTGCTACTTTTATATTTACTTTTTTTTATTAAAAAAAAAAAAAGAAGAAAGTGTGAAATGAAATAGACTGTGTGTATTTGGATTGTTTGCTGACTTTGGGACTTCTGGAAACTCTTATTTGAATGATTAAAATCATTTGGATCGCTTGAATTTTTTCTTCTTTTTTTCTTTTACAATGGCATTACTTATGGATGAACTGAAAATGGAATTTATAAAATATAAACAAGAGAAACAAGAAGGGAAGGATTCTTTTGGCTCTATTTTTAATTTTTTAGAAATGGCAATTTCTACATATGAGAAACTACAAGAACAAGAAGATTGGGATGAAGAAGAAACCATCCTTAATGAACAAGCAACTTTATTTGGGGAAGAAAGGGGAAAGGGGAGAAAGAGAATGGAGAATTTAAGACTTAAAAAAACAACCAAAAAAGGGAAAAACAAGGTGAAAAGTGGACACAACATCAGAAAGCAACAGAAAAGAGGAATACACAAGAAGGTGGAGATTAGGAGACAAGGGGGTAAAAAGGGTAGAGTGGAGAAGCAAGGGAGGAAAGAAGGGAAGAGAAGTTACAAAGGTTTGAAACAAGATGTAAAGAAACAGAATTTATTTAGAGATAATGGATAAACATATAACTGAAAAAGAGATTCTGCAAAGATACATAAGATTGTGTTGTTGTATTTGTATTTGAAATAATGTTAGAAAATTGGAATAATATATGATTATAAAATGGGACAAAATATTTAATGTAACTTAGCGAAATTTTTTCTTTTTAAATAAAAATAAATGAAATCAAATATGAGAGAATTGAATTAAAGAAAAATGGGAACATTGTTATTGTTTAATATTTTAAAATATAAGTGAAATAGGGGGAAGTAATTAAGTAAAATCTATAAGTGTTCCCATAGAAGCATGATACTTATTTAGAAAGGATTGTGTAAAATGTTTAAGACTTAAATGAATATTAATTTGAATGATATAACTTTAATTGCTATGGATTGTTGTTTTAATTATATTATATTTTTTAAATATAGTTTCAAAATATTGAGTTTATCTTTAGAATGTACTACGCAGAATCCGAATGAAAATTATGTGTCATGTTAAGCTTTAAAACTAGGGGAGGGATAAGTATGACAAGGTATTATACTCCAATCAGTCATTACAGAAGAAACTTTGTGTTAATGAGAAAAGATAAATAGCTAGCTGAAATAGAACAGACAAAGGATATAAGTATAATGATTTAAATTGAGATGAAATAAATATAATAGAATTAAGAGAGTGAAAAGAGAGGAGAAGCTATATAGAAAATGCAAAATAATAAATAAGAAATGGAATGTTATTTAAAAGTAAGCATGAACTTGAATTTATCTCTGTACAAAAAGATGTAACTCGGGATCAAACTGCCGTCCAAAAAGATATTTTATGTTTTTTATGTTTTGTGTTTGTTTGTACATGTTTATTTGTTAAAAATTAATAAAATTCTTTATAAAAAAAAAATAACAGTCCAATAGTCATGTATCAAGTAGTCAGTCCATTCAGGGATATTCAGTTAGCAAAGTCCATGTAGAATATCCTATGTCAGTTCACATAAAAATCAGTCCTTTATTGTCTCTCCCGTTTGAGCTATGCAGTCTTGATTCCAAGCAGTAATCAGGGATCATCAAAGCCAGAGCGAGCAAGCTGTAGTCTTGCTACTTTTAAAGTGTTTTCATAACCACTCCCTTAATTACTATCCCACAGTTAAAGCTGCAGACACTTTAACATACACAACTATGAATCATAGTTATTATTTCACCTAAACCAGTTAGGGTAAACAATGTTATCCCTAACAGAGGTGATGGGCATAAACCATGTCGAGGAAACAGACTGGGAAGAGGAGCTGATGAAGGAATTCCAAGAAGTGTTCGACGGACAATTAGGCAAGTACCGGGGGTCCCCAATATCATTTAGCTTGAACCCCAATATTGCCCCAATCCGTATCAAACCAAGATGAGTTCCATTCGCACTCAAACCAAAAATAGACAAACAATTAGATAAGCTCATCGCACAATGGGTCCTGGAACCAATAGATCATGCATGCTGGGAGACCCCAATAGTCACCCCAATCAAACCAGATGGGTCTGTGAGAATTTGTGGGGACTATAAAGCAACACTTAACAATGCACTGCAACAAAGTGCATACCCAGTCCCAGTGGTACAGCAGCTCCTACACTCACTCGGGGGAGGAAAAGTCTTTGCAAACCTCAACTTGGCACAAGCATATCAACAGCTGCCCGTCAATGCTGAGACTGTGGAAGCGCAAACTATCATGACCCACAGGGGGGCTTTCTGGTGCAAAAGGCTCCAATTCAGAGTCAGTGTGGCACCAGGGGTGTTCCAGAGTTTAATGGAATGGTTATTCCAAGGAATTAAGGGAGTCGTGGCTTATTTTGATGATGTGTTGGTAGCGGCCAAAGATAAAAGACAATTGAGAAGCCAACTCAGAGAAGTCCTACAAAAATTTAAAAACACAGGGCTTAAAGTTAAAAAAGAAAAATGCCAGTTATGCACTGAAAAGGTTGAGTTCCTGGGATATCTTGTGGACAAAGACGGAATCCACCCTACCCACAAAAAAATAAAAGCAATAAAGGAAGCCCCGAGATCTCAAAATAAGGCAGAATTACAAGCCTTTCTGGGACTAATCAATTTCTACAATGTTTTTTTGCCACAGAAGGCAATGACAGCAGAACCTCTGCATAGGTTGCTTGACAAGATGTCCGTTTGGTCCTGGGGCAAGCGGGAAGAGGCCATTTTCCAGAACATAAAAGATCTCCTCACATCACAATCAGTCCTCATCCAGTACAGTGAGACCCTACCACTAATGGTAACCTGTGACACCTCTCCATTCGGCTTTGGAGCGATACTAAGCCATACCCTGCCAGATGGGAGAGAAGCACCGATTGCTTACTTCTCAAAAACACTATCAAAGGCAGAAAGAAATTATAGCCAGCTCGACAAGGAGGTACTTGCAGCAGTTACCGGCGTGAAGCGGTTTCATGAGTACTTATACGGTAGGGACTTCACCCTCATCACCGACCATAAACCACTACTGGGGATCCTGGTGGGGAACAAGGCCACCCCCAACATACTGTCTCCCCGGATGACAAGGTGGTCTGAGTTCCTTGCCGCCTATACCTACCAACTAATACATCACCCAGGGAAATGCATCTCGCATGCCAATGCACTAAGCCGTTGCCTCTTAACAGATTATGAAGATGAACCTGCACCCACCACATCCACCCTGCATATAGAGACATTGCCCAACCTACCAACAACCGCGTCAGACATTGCGAGAGAGACAATCAAAGACAGCAAACTGGCATGAGTTTTGAACTGGGTGATAAAAGGGTGGCTGGAAACAGAAAGCAGTGACCAGTTTAAACCCTTCTGAAACCGGCAAACTGAATTATCTTCCCAAAACAGATGTATACTATGGGGCAATAGAGTGGTAGTTCCAGACAGCTTACAAAAAAAAATATTACACATGTTGCAGGAGGGACATCTGGGCATTGTGAAAAAGAAATCCCTAGCCAGAAGCTACATTTGGTACCCAGGGATAGACAGAACCATTGAAACCTGGGTGGCTACATGTGACAAATGTCAGCAATCCAGACCAAACCCGCCCAAAGCATCAACCCTCCAGTGGAAAACACCAAGGGGCCCATGGTCAAGGGTCCATATAGATTTTGCCGGACCCACAAAAGGGCACACTTTCTTGATCGCAGTAGATGCTTACTCCAACTGGTTGGAGGTAAGCCTAATGCAATCTACCATGATGGAGGTGGTTACAAAACAACTAAACAGACTTTTTGCCACCCACGGCCTACCTGACTTGATAGTATCTGACAACAGGCCACAATTTACAGCATTGGCATTTGAGCAATTCCTCGCAGAACAGGGAATCCGACATGCATTGACAGCACCCGTTCATCCGGTGGTGAACAGGCGGGCGGAACGAATGATCAGATACACCAAAGATGTTTCAGAAAAGATGGACACTGGTAACATATACGACAAAATAAATAAACTATTAACAATACAGCACATAACACCAAGTGCTAAAACCAATAAAAGCCCGGCAGAATTCCTGATGGGAAGAAAACTCCAATCCCATCTAGACAGACTTCACCCGACATACAATCCAGAAAAACCACCAGACTCATCCAGCTGGTATCAGGCATTTAATCCGGGAGACATGATTTATGCTAAAAAAAATTCAGGGGGCTCACTTTTGGTACCCGCTACAATAACCCAAGTGATAGGCCCCCAGTCGTACCGGCTGGAAACAGAGGACGGAAGAAACTGGAAATGGCATGTTGACCAAATACGATCAAGAATAATTTTAAACAGCACCGAAAACCCACAAAACTCACAAACAGACTTTAATAAAAAAACTAGAGGGGGGAGAGAAACCCCAAACAATCATCAAAAAGAAAGAGAGAGGAAGGCGGAGTTTCGTCTCGGTGTTACAGCTGCGATCTCGGGGCTCTGAGATCGCAGCTGATATTTTCGCCCCTGGTCGGTCCTAATGGACCTAAACCATCCCGTAGAGACGGGGATTGTGAAGGGCACTGTCCCAGGATCCCAGAGATATCACAAAATCTCTGGTTTGATCCGGGAGAAGCCCTTTTGCTGGCAGCGGAAAGGCAGCCTCCAAAGCTGCTGAAGTCGGGACAACTCCGGAAAGAAAGTGGCATGAGCGAGTGTGTGTCGGTTGGGTGAGAAACTTCTTTTGTATTGTAAATTGGTTGAGACTTGAAAGGACATCCTGAACAAAGAAGAAATCTGTGACTTTATTTTTGTTTGACTGGAACTGGTTGAGCGGCGTTTTTTAAGTGATGTCAAATTAAGGCTTGGATTCTTTCCTTATTTTTTTTTCCTGAGGACTTTAATGTGACTTTGTAGGTAACCGGATTGAATTTTCTCTTATATATATTTTTATGCTTCTTTTGATTTTTTTAATTTTCTTTAGGATAGAGGCTCCCTTTGGTTATCTTTTTTTTTTTTCTTCTTGTTTGAGTTTTTTTTAAATTTTTTTTTTTTTGGCTGGGGGGGGGGAAGAGTATTAAGAGATGTTGCAACACTGCCAACTAGAGGCTTGAAAATATCTTATTTGAATTGGGGAGAAAAATGTATAAGCACTCCTTTTCAAGGACATTTTAATGTGATAAGATAGAGGGAGAACACAGTAAAATATTATTACAGGTGCTTTCCTGGACTCTTATCAATATTTCAACATTTGAGGCTTGGCTTTGAAGCTGCTGGAGAAGAGAGTCATAATAAGAGCCTTGGATAAAGAAATAAAGTGCAGTGTGCAGTGCATATATATATATATATATATATACTTGTGAAATTCCTACTCGCCAGCCTTTTTGTAAATTTTAACTCTAGTATTTTTGCTTTTTATTTTAAAGGGAAAGCCTCAGAGCTCTTTTTTTTTTTTTTTTTCTTGCTTCTTTGCTTCTTCCATCTATGTTTTTGGATCACTTTGTTTTTCTTTTTTGATTATTTTTTTTCTTTTTCTTCTATTTTTTCTTTTTTATGGTGGATTATTTCAATTGGACTAGGGTCTAGAAGAACCTGAAGACCTTCCTTTTTCCTTTTTCCCTTTTTCTTCTTTGGTTTTGGGCTTTTTATTACTGGATTTTTTTTATTTTTTTTTTGGACTATAATTGGCTACTTTATCAGCTGGATTGAAAGTCAAAGAGAATCTGAAGCTTTGGAAGCATTAAAATGAGCAGGAAACCAAAATCATTTGGCATTTCTGCTTCTACCTCTGCTTCCCCACCATCTGAAGGACAACATTTAATTCAGACAATGTTTAAGCAAGATAAAGAACAAGAAAAAGTAAATTTACAGATGATTATGCAAGGAATCCAAGATATTAAGATAAAAATAGATGCTATTGAACAAAGAATAGAGAAGACTGATGAAAAAGTGGAAAATATTAAACAAATGATGGGGAAGTATGAGGAGAGATTCCAAAAAATTGAGGAAGAAGGAAAACAAAGAGAGGAGAAGATTGGAAATATTGACACTAGATTAACAGTGGTAGAACAAGAAAAAAATGGGATGTTGAGGTGGGAGATGGAAAGGTCAGAATTTTATCTTAGATTCCAAAATATAGAAGAGGAAAAAGGAGAAAATTTGGTTGCGATAATGATAAAAATGTTGGCAGACGTTCTGGAAACTACAGAGGAAAAGATGATGGATGGGGTAGATGAAGTATATCGAGTTTATACAAGATATGCGATGAGAAATAAATTACCAAAGGAATCCATATTAGATTTACCAAAAAATACATCAAAACACAAATATTACGAGTGGTAAGAGAGAAAACATTGAAATATAAAGGCAAAGAGATTGTGGTTTTAAAACAAATACCTAGAAGAGTGAGAGAGATGAGAAGAGAATACCGATTTCTGACCAAAATGCTACTGGAAAATGAAGTGAATTATAGATGGCTGATACCAGAAGGACTAATCTTTACGTGGCAAGAGCAGAGACATAGAATTGATTCGATTGAAAAAGCAGAACTTTTCTACGCAGAATTTTTTGGAAGAAGAAGAGAGGAGGCAGAGAAAGAGGTCTCATTAATTGAGTTTCAGGAGGAACAACTGGAGATTGAAAAAGAGAAAGGAGTAGACAGTAAAGAACAACGTGAAGTGAGAGCTACGAGAGCTGTTAGACCTAAATATAAAGCATAATCATGGAAGAAAAAAAACTGATTACAATGAATATAAATGGACTTAACTCAGCTGTTAAAAGAAGGAAAACCTTTCATAAATTAGAGAAATTAAAATTTGATATAATTTGCTTACAAGAAGTTCATATTAAAAAACAACATGAGCAATTGTTAGTACAGCCAAAATTAGGGAAAATATTCACTTCTTTGATTCAAT
This sequence comes from Laticauda colubrina, assembly GCA_015471245.1. Classification (NCBI taxonomy): domain Eukaryota; kingdom Metazoa; phylum Chordata; class Lepidosauria; order Squamata; family Elapidae; genus Laticauda; species Laticauda colubrina. The sequence continues at coordinate 15,464,895 of BLBF01000019.1, read as the reverse complement.
GTAAGAAAAGAGGAGTGGTTCTCTACATTAAAGAGGATATCCCAGCAAAACTGATTTACACGGATGAAGATGGAAGAGAATTAATGGTGGAAATAATGGACAATAATAGAAAAATACTCCTGATTGCAATTTATGCTCCGAATGATAAACAAGAAGAGTTTTATAAAAAACTACATATGGAAATAATTAGACTGGACTATGTTAATATAATTATGATGGGAGACTTTAATGGAATTGTGGACAATAAATTGGACTATATAACAACAACAACAAAACAAAATAGAAAGGTTCTCCCTAAATCTTTTTTTAAAATGACAGATGAATTAACCTTAAAAGATATTTGGAGAGAAAGAAACGTCAAAGCTAAACAATATACTTTTTACTCTAATAGACATTTATCATGGTCCAGATTAGATATGATTTGGATCTCAACAGAATTAATATCCATTATTCAAGAAACAAGTATTGAAATAAGTACTTGGGCAGACCATAGTCCAATGACAATTAAATGGAAGGGACAAAAAAAAAGATCGAGATGGACATTAAACAACACTATTTTAAAGGAGAAAGACTTTATACAATGGATGGAGAAGGAATTGGTTTTTTTCTTTAAAGAAAATAAAAAAGAAGATACTTCAATACAGAATGTTTGGGATACAATGAAGGCATATGCTAGAGGTTTGATAATAGATTATACAAGAAAAAAGAATATTAGGAAAAGACAAGCCTCCAAGACCTTGGAAGATGAATATAAAAGATTTGAAAAAGAACTACAGAAAATGCCACAGAAAAAAGGTATTAAATTGAAACTGGATGTAATTAAGCATAAAATGGAATTAATAGAGAAAGAAGAACTGGCACAGAAAATTAGAAATTCTAAACAGAATTATTTTGAAGATGCAAATAAACCAAGTAGAAGGCTAGCATATAAACTGAGAAAGGAGAAGGAATCAAGAAAAATATTGAAACTAATAGATGATCAAGGCCAAGTTTGTTGTGGTAATAAGGAGAAAAAGGAAATTATTCGAGACTTCTATGGGCAACTATATAAACAAGAGAATATTGATGAGGAAAAAATTAAACAGTATTTACAGAATGTTAACTTACTGAAGATACCTAAAGAGACTGAAGAAATGTTAGAAAGTGATATAACAATGATGGAATTAAATGTAGCATTTAAGAGACAAAATAATGGGAAAGCACCAGGTCCAGATGGGCTTCCGGCAGAATTCTATAAAAAATTTCAAGAATCATTGAACATCCCATTGTTAGAAGTTATGAATGAAGTTATGTTAAAGAAGATGACAACCAAAACATGGTCAGAGGCTTATATTACACTTATTCTAAAAGAAGAGGCTGATCCGTTGCAAATTAAGAATTGTAGACCTATTTCCTTATTGAATGCAGATTATAAAATCTTTGCTTCAATTTTAGCAGAAAGACTGAAAAAATATTTAAATAATTTTATTCATCCAGATCAAAATGGATTTCTGCCAAAGAGACAAATTAGAGACAATATGAGAGTAATCTTGGATACTTTGGAATATTATGAGGCTCATCCTGAGAAGCAAATGGCTTTGATATTCCTAGATGCTCAAAAGGCATTTGACAACGTGAACTGGAGATTTATGTTATTACTATTGGAACAGATGGGTTTTGCCAGAAAATTTATTCAAGCAATAGAAGCCATATATAATAAACAGACAGCAAAGGTAATGATGGAGGGAGAATTTACAGATCTTATTAATATAAGAAAAGGCACAAGACAAGGGTGTCCCCTATCTCCTTTGTTATTCGTATTGACTTTGGAAGTGTTGAATAGAAATATTAGGGATGACAAAAATATAAAAGGAATGAAAATTTAAAAGGAAGAATTCAAACTACAAGCTTTTGCTGACGACTTAGCTTTTATTCTGGAAGACCCGTTAGAAACCGCTCCAAAGTTATTGGAAAAGATAGAGACATATGGTGAGATGGCTGGCTTGAAAATAAATAAAGATAAAACAAAGATTTTGACAAAAAACATGTTACTGAGACAAAGAGAAGAACTGACAGATCTTTTGAAAATCCAAGTTATAAATAAGGTTAAGTATCTGGGGATATATTTGACAGCAAGATGTAGCACATTAAAAGAGAATAATTATATTAAACTCAAACAACAGATAATTACAGACTTGAAGAAATGGGAAAACTTGTAATTGTCATTAATAGGGAGAATTTCAACAATTAAGATGAATATTTTACCCAGAATTTTATTTCTCTTTCAAACAATACCAATTAGACTTGGAAAAGACTATTTTGAAGATTTAAATAAAATCATGTTGAAGTTTATATGGCAAGGTAAAAGAGCGAGAATAAAGTTAAAGCTTTTGCAAGATGCTAGAATTAGAGGAGGTTTTGGCCTGCCTAATTGGGAACTGTATTATCAAGCTGCAAGTTTGATATGGGTCAAAGAATGGATAACATTAAGAAAGCATAGATTGTTGACATTAGAAGGACATGATTTACTGTTGGGCTGGCATGCTTTTTTATGGTACAAGGGAACTAAAACACAGGGGTATTTCAGAAGACATTATATACGGGAGTCTTTGTGGTTAAATTGGGAGAAGATAAAAAAAACAATGTTATTTGAAAATTCCAGTTTGGTTATCGACTATTGAAGCATTTTCCTATCCTATGATCTATAAAAAGGAACAAACAGTTAGATATGGGGAATTGTTGGATGAAAAGGGTGGACTTAAATCGATCCAAAACTTAGAGGGACAAGGTATAAGGATGAATTGGTTTTCATATGCGCAAATACACTCAAGATATCATGAAGATTTTAAAATGGAAGGATTCTATGACAAACAGACTGATTTAGATAAGATATTGATGGGTACTGATGAGAAAGTGATTAAAAAATTATATGGTTATTTATTGGGAATTAAGTTAGAGGAAGAACAAGTTAAAGAAACTATGATTGCTTGGGGGAAGAATTTTGGATATAGGATTGATTTAGAGAAATGGCAAAAATTGTGGTCTCAAAATTATAAAATGACAATGTCAACAGCATATAAAGAAAACTTGTATAAGATGTTTTACAGGTGGCACTTCCCCCCGACAAGAATAGCAAGAATGTTCAAGAACAAATCTGAAAAATGTTGGAAATGTCATCAGATACCTGGCTCATACTATCATATGTGGTGGACTTGTGAGGATGCCAGAAAATATTGGACTAAAATTCACATGTGGTTGGAAAAAATGACAAAGAAACACATAGACTTGAAACCAGAGATCTTTTTATTGGGAATTTTACCTGATACATATAATAAAGACTTGAAATATTTGATTGTAAATGTATTAACAGCAGCTAGGATTGTATTTGCTAAAAATTGGAAGAATGAGAAAATACCATTACAGGAAGAAATTATTAAGAAAATATTGGAATGTGCTGAGATGAGTAGATTGACATTTGAAATTAGAGAGCAAGAAGATAAACAATTTTATGAAATTTGGGATCTTTTTTATCAATGGCTAGATGATAAAATACGATAATAGAACATTAATACTATATCTATAAAGGGTTTTTAGGATTGATTTGTTATGATTATATGATTTGTTATAGAATAAACTGTTTAAAGTATGGTTATCTCACAAAGCATGAATGATTAAAAGTATAGTCCAAAAAAAAACATTTTTTTTCTTTTTTTTTTAGTAATATTAGGATATGGATTGACAATATGAATTGTTATGCAATATAACTGTAACTGAGACTACAAAATGAATGCACAAAACTGATGAACCAACCGACACACCGGAAGTATATATGAGAGCAGATGTTTTTAATGTTTTGTATGTCATGTGTGTTTGTAGAAAATTAATAAAATTCTTTTCAAAAAAAAAGAAAGAGAAAATACTACGACAAGACAACGACAAACCAAAACGGGCCCAACCAACGCAAACCGAACCAGAAATACAAACACCGCTAAATAAAAGAAGAAACCAACAATACTCACCGGAGAATGAAGGCAGCTGAAGGGTACCAGAGGAAGATGACCCTATATGAAACCTCACCTGGAAGGAACAGTCAAGCCAGCTCAATCAGCCTGGGAAGACCGGCCGGGAACAAAGAAGCCGACAACTCGACCAAACCCAGTAGATGGGGTGGGAGTTGCGGCGAAAGGCCTGACTCACCCTTCCAGGTGGTTCCATGGAGAAGAGCAGGAGCAACGAAGATCCCTTCCGAACTGGCTGAAGACCATGCAGCAAGTGAACTGCGCAGGTCAAGTAGGCAAGTAAAAAGCCCTTCCTACCTACGCGACTACGTCACGTAGGATGGACCATACCAAGAGGGGAGGGGTGTTACATATTAACATTCTTGTAATACCCTAACCTGATTGGCTGAAACGAACTGCACTGTGATTGGCCGAGACGCACGACAGTGATTGATTAGTAAGGAATCTCCCATGATTGGACCGATTGTGGGAGATTCAGAAAGCTGTCATTAGGTGAGAGCCGCCGGCTAGCTTTATAAGAAGAGATGCTGCGGCTCGCAAAAGGCTACACAGATCTATACCCTGAAGTTATGCTGGTCTCCTGTCTCCTGATTTCCTGCGCTTCTACGGTAGGTATAGAGGGAACTGTACTGTCCTATAGCAGACTGTATATATACTGCCTAAGTGGGTTCATTCTATTGTGCAATAAAGATCTCAAGACTGGATTTTACCAAGTCAAGAATCTGGGTACATTACATCAAGCTAGAACAAACATAACCACAAAAATATTAATATCAACTTGACTATGAAAATTAATTTGTAATCCTGGAAACATATCATGTAATGAAGAATTTGACAACAAAGGTCTTTTGAATCTACATATCTTCAAAGAGTTATGAATCAGCAATATGGAGGCATGACTGGGAAAAGTCTTCTAAACTGGAATTCTATATGAATTCCAAAGTCAATTTCAAAAACTTCTGTTGCAAAATCTAAGGAAAATTTACAAGACACTTTAAATAAAATTGTTGAGGTATTCAATGAAGGAGCTTGGCCCCTGAAATATAAAAGCAACATTATTCCTTGATGTCTATGAGGAGTCTCAATTATCCAGGACATGGTTGACCAAAAAAAATTTTTTCCATGAAAACATTTTGTTTCTCATCCAAGAAGCTAACTGAACTGAAGAAGCTTCTTGAATTAAAGGTAAAATGTTTTCAAGGAATAAAAAAAACTCAAGAAAGTCCAGTTACCTTTTAAAAGCACTTTTGGGATTATTCCTTGACTATATGTAACCTAACATCCATATTGTAAGTTTTATTCTTATTTACTCATTATAACTTTCACTAAAGCCCATGTCACACTGCACCAACGGATGCAAAGAGGATGTAAAATGGACAAAAAAGCTTGCCATTGGTTGGTTAACGCAATGTACTCACTGCCTCCATTTTGCTTCCTCTCTATCCGTCCAGCATCCGTTTACTGACGTTTCATCCGCTCAGAAAGTTTTGGGCTGCCTAAAACTTTTGCGCAGAAAATGTATCCAATGCATCTGTTCTCCATCCTCTAGGCATACGGGGGACATCCGTTCTGCATTCATTACGCATCTGCTATATCCGCTAGGCATCCGCTGTGCATCCGCACAACTAAAATCCGTTCCAGCGGTAAACGGACGCAGGGAGGAAGCAGAACGGACACACAGCATTAGTAGCATGGATGGAAAAAGGATGAAAGCAGATGCAGCTCATCCGCTCTGCATCCACTCTGCATCCTCTACGCATCCGTTCTGCATCCTCTACGCATCCTCTCCGTATCCGCTCTGCATCCTCTATGCATCCGCTCTGCATTCTCTACACATCCACTCTGCATCCTCTACGCATCCTCTACGCATCCTCTACGCATCCTCTATACATCCGCTCTGCATCCTCTATACAACTGCTCTGCGTCCTCCCCATGTCCGTCCTTTCCGTGTTATCCACTCTGGTTATGCAAATTTTTGCACCTTTTGAGAGTGGATAACAACGGATGGAACATTTTGCTCATCCGTTGTGTCCTTTTTGCATTCATTGGGCAGTGTGACATAGGCTTAAAGCTGCACATCAAACTGGATAACTTGGAAAAGGACAACATGCTGGAATGAATTTGCTATAAAAAAGCTACAACATTCTTTATGACAAATGCTTTCATTCTAAAAATCTTTTATGATATTTTGTAATATTCTAAATACTTACAAAGCAACATTATACTATATAACTGCCAAATAATGTCAATGTGCATCACAAATTTATAAAATGGCAGTCAACTATGTTTTTGTGAGTCATAGATTAGCCCAATAACAGACAGTGGTGGGATTCAACACTTTTTGCTACTGGTTCTGGGGTGTGGCTTGGTGGGCATGGCATGGTGGGCCTGGTCATGTAACTGGGTGGGTGTGGCTTCTTCTTCTTTTGCCTTTTTTTTTTTTTTTTGCTTTTTTGGAGACACCCTTTCACCCATTTTGGGGCTTTCTGGACCTAAGGAGAGCCTTCTGGGAGGGTATGTTTGCTCCCAGAAGGCTCCCCAGAGGCTAAAAAAAAAAATGGAGCCTAGAGTGGGCCCGCAGCACACACACACACACGCTCTATTTTGGGGCCTTCTGGACTTCAGGGGAGCTTCCTGGGGGGCATTTTTGCTCCCAGAAGCAGTGGTGGGATTCAAAAATTTTTACTACCAGTTCTGTGGGTATGGCAAGGTAGCAAGGTGGGCATGGCCTTGTGACTTGGTAAATGTAGCTTCTTCTTTCTTTTCTGTTTTTGCTTTTTTTGCACCCATCTCCCACCCGTTTTTTGGGTCTTCTGGGCCTCAGGCAAGCCTCCTGGGGGAGGTGTTTTTGTCCTCAGAGGGCTCCCCTGGGATTCAGGAAGAAAAAAATGGAGCCTGGAGGGGACCCGCAGCATGCCCCCCACTCTGTTTTGGGGCCTTCGGGCCTAAGGGGAGCCTCCTGAGGGGGGGCATTTTTGCTCCGAGAAGGCTTCCCTGGGGCTCAGGAAGTAAAAAAAAATTGAGTCTGGAGGGGGTGTGGAGAACTCCCTCACTCCATTTTGGAGCCTTCTGGGCCTCAGGGGAGCCTTCTTGGGGACTTTTTGCTCCCAGAAGGCTTCCTTGGTGTTCAGAAAGAAGCTGTGCCCCTCCCTCCATTTTTTGCCTTCTTGGCCTCAGGGAATCCTCCTGGGTGAAGCAGTAAGACAACTAGTGGAATCCAGCTGATTGTTGGAGGGAAAATGTAGTGTTCACAATGGACTAAGCCGAAGTCTTCACTATTGGCTGATGCTGTTTGACAGCTGGATATAAAAGGGAGCTGTCAAATGGCATCAGCTGTTGTCCGCCAGCTGGCTGCCTTGTTAGTGCGGCAGCCGCGGCAACCCTTTATTGTTTCAATAAAGTAAAAAGCTGAAGTTCGCTCCGAGTTTGCCTCAGGCTTATTCCGCCGCTCTACAACAGGAAAAATACCTTAAGGGGTAAGATAAGGCGGACTGAATGAGTGAACATCTAACAGGCAGGACAAGTGAGACACGTAGGTGACCAAGTCAGGGGCATGGCCAGCCAGAACTTACTACTGGTTCGGCGACCCACGCTAAATCCTTGTTATCAGTTCACCCAAACCAATGCAAGCTGGCTGAATACCACCACTGATAACAGACAACTTAATACAATTTTGTGCATTTAGCAGACTTATATTCTATTTATAGTGAAAATTAAAATATATTTTTTTAAATAGTAGTATTAGCAGTTTGTAGTTATACCTACTCAAATTTTAAAGCAAATGCATTGATCTATATTAATCCTAAACACACTATGTAGATTTTTATCCACAAAAATTTATATTTTCACTTCAATATTTTTCCTGCTGCAGCAGAGAGAAAATGAAAAGCTAGCATACATGTAACCCAAAGCATCATAATTTAGTTCCATGCTCCAAAATAATGGAAACAATGTAATTAAACCTAAATGAAGACATATTACAATTTCATTATTTAACTTTTTCTGCATTCATAAAGTATTCCTGATGGTTTCTTCCACTTTATAATAAATATACTCTTCAGAATGCTTCCCACTTAAATGTAAAAACAATGTATATTTCCAAGATGGAAAATACATCATTCAAATTAAGTGAAAATGCATTGATATATTTTTTTTCTATAAATATTATGATGATTTCTTGTAAGGCATTCCAGGATTAAAATTGACTTGATTCTTATGGAATTTATTGCATGTTTATTAATAATTATATATTTAAACACTGCATATGTATGGGCTAATCAATACAAAATATAATCCTAAAGCAGAAAAAATGCTTCAGAAGGTGTGTGAGAGAACTCACTGTTTCTTTCCTCATATTCTGAAAGAAATGATGTCTTTTCCTGAACTTTCCAGGTGGCACATATAATCCCAACAAAATATGCCAGGGAGAAAGGAAGCATGGAGATGGTGACATAGTTTCTTTAAAGGCCCTGTCAAACTGCCCAACGGATGCAAAATGTTAGTAAAAAGGACACAACGGACGAGAAAAATGTTCCATCCGTTGTTATCCGCTCTCAAAAGGGGCAATAATTTGCATAACCAGAGCAGATAACATGGAAAGGAACGGACGCGGGGAGGACGCAGAGCGGATGGAAAGCGGATGCGGAATGGAAGCCTAGAGGATGGAAATGGATGAGAGTGGATGGCACATCCGCAAGGCTTCCGGGGGACCTCAGCAAAACGGACGCGGAACGGAAAGAGTGGATGCAGAGCGGACGCCAAGCGGATGAAGCGTATGCACAGCGGATGAAGTGGATGCAGAGCGGAAGCCTAGCGGATACACAGCGGAAGCCTAACGGATGCCGAGCGTTAATTGCGCATGCGGGGGGATGCATTGCGTAAGCCCCGCGGATATAAAGGGAAGCACTTCGGAAGCAGGTCACCATTCGGAGGAAAGACCTGCATCCAGACACATCGAGTGCCTTGCCAGCCTGCCCTGCCTGCATGCCTTGCTACCAGCTTTGCTGCCAGCCTTCCTGCCAGCCTTGCTGCCAGCCTCCCTGCCAGCCTTGCTGTCTGCCTACCTGCAAGCCTTGCTGCCAGCCTCCCTGCCAGCCTTGCTGTCTGCCTGCCTTCCAGCCTCCCTGCCAGACAGTCTGCCTGCCAGCCTTGGTGCCTGCCTGCCTGCCAGCCTTGGTGCCTGCCTGCCTGCCAGCCAGCCTTCCTGCCAGGCTTCCTGCCAGCCTGCCTGCCAGCCTTGGTGCCTGCCTGCCTGCAAGCCTTCCTGCCAGCCTTCCTGCCAGCCTTCCTGCCAGCCTGCCACCCAGCCTTGGTGCCTGGCTGCCTGCCAGCCTCCGTGCCAGACTCCCTGCCAGCCAGCAACCATGGGGAAGAAGAGAAAGCAGCAACATGCCGCCATCCCTGGCAAAAGGGACAGGGCAACCCCCCCACCCCCTGTCCCTGACTCTGCTTCTGCTGGGGCTTCTGCTGCTTCTGATTCTGGAGGAGCTGATGATGATGCTTATGGCGGTGGTGCTTCTGCTTATGCTTACTCTGCTGAGGCTGCTCCTGGTGGTGGTGCTTCTGCTGGGGCTTACTCTGCTGAAGCTGCTCCTGGCGGTGGTGCTTCTGCTGGTGCGAACCCTGCTGAAGCTGCTCCTCGTCCTGCTGGTCCTGCTGGTCCTGCTCGTACTGCTGGACTTGCTCGTCCTGCTCGTGCTCCTGGTCTTGCTCGTGCTCCTGGTCCTGCTCGTGCTCCTGGTCTTGCTAGCGCTGCTGGTGCTTGCTCTGCTGCTGCTGATCCTGGTCCTGCTGGTCCTGCTGCTGCTGCTGCTGCTGATGATGATGATGATGATGATGATGATCCTGCTGGTGCTGCTGCTGCTGCTGCTGATGATGATTATGATTATGATCCTGCTGGTGATGATGATGATGATGATGATGATGATGATGATGATGATCCTGCTGGTGCTGCAGCTGCTGGTGCTGCTGCTGCTGGTGTGGAGGAACAGCCCCTACTACCTGGGAGCCCCTCTGATGAGGGCCCATCTGGTCCTGCCAAAGGGAGGAAGAGGCGTATGCGGGGATGGGAGAGGAGGCAATACTCCATTGAGGAGGAACACGAGGATGAGATGCTGGAGTGGCTGAGAGAGAATGACTATCTGTGGCAGAAAGGACACAGGCTCTACAGGGACACCAAAAGGAAGCAGGCTGCTTGGAGAGAGAAGGTGGAGAGTATGGGCTACACTTCGGAGGTGCTCCTCGGCTGGTGGAAACATATGCACACCTGGTATGGGAAGTTGCACCTGAAGAAATCTGGCCAGGCCACGGTTAAGCTGATGGACAGAGAGACCTACGTCATGGCCAGGTGCAGCTTCCTGGAGAGTGAGATCTGCCACCGAGAAGCACCAGCAGCCCCTCTCACTACCCTCTCTTTCCGGCAGCCTGCTTTGAGCCAGTCCTCTTCCAGCCGAGAGTCAGCTCCTGTCTCCAGGCAGGTTTCTGTGGAGTGTGCCACAGCGGAGAACCCGCAGACAGCTGTTGTAACTGTGGTGGAGTGCATGGAGGACTCCCTGGTGCAATGGGAGAAAGGAGACGGCATGTCCACCACAGCCCTACCCGCATCCACCCCCAGCTCCACCTCCACAGAAAGGCAGAGAGCCAGACCGGAGGGGCAGAGCCACACTGTCCTGCTGGAGATCAGGGACACCATCCGGAGCAGCATAGATCTCCTCTCTCAGCTGGTCCAAACCGACTCCTCATTCTCCAACCGCAAGCCCTTCCTCACCTATGTCAACCAGATCCTCATGGACATGGCGGAACCCCAATACCAGGTGGTGAAGGACCGGATCACCGAGCTGCTTCACAACCCTCCAGGACCAGCTGAATCTGCTCCCACCCAGTCCAGGTCTGCTCCTCCACCACAGGTGATGTCCCTCCCATTCCAAGACTTTCCACAGGCCCTCACCTACCAGGGCTAAGGCTACCAGGAGGTCCAGCAGCACAGGCAGCAGCCCTTCCCAGTCCAGGCACAGAGTCATCGGACGACACTGTTGCCACCGGTTCCACTGATGCCACGAATGCCACCCATGCCAACGATGCCATCCATGACACAGATGCCACCCACGCCACCGATGCCACCAACGGCAGTCCTCACCCAGCTGCAGACCAGACAGCCCCACTACACTATTCCTTCCTCCACCCCACAGCCAAGCCCGGCCTCACTATATCTGTCCTCGGTACTGGGGCTGACACCACATGGCATGGAGGAAGGAGCTCTCAACATCACGGGTCTGAGCCAGCTGTCCGAGAGCTTTCTCAACACACCGTCCCCTGTTGTCCTCTGGGGACCAGGCACCCCAATGATGCCTCAGACCAGCACTCCAGCAGCACCCACCTCCACAGCACCTGGACCCTTCACCCCTGAGACTGGGCACACCTCTGAGTGAAAGAGAAGAGTGCCAGAGACTGGCTGGCTGGCTACCTGTAGACTTTATTTGGACACTTGACTTAGGTAATTTTTCTTTTATACTTTGTTGTTAATAAAGTCTATCTTTGATTCACACACTTGCTTCATTTCTTTTTTTTTTCATAAAGTCTTGGTGGAAACTTTTATAAATGGTTTAAGCATTTACATGCTTGTGGGATGGGTAAAGATAGCAGTGGGGTGGGCAGGGATACCTGTGGAATAATCAGGGATACCTTTGGGATGGGTAATAGCTGTGGGATAGATAAACCTCCAGTGCAAGCATAGTGGGACTCTATGGTCCACCCTCCCAGGTGCCACACCTATGGCCCTTTATTATCAATAATAATGTAATAAACATCCACACATGTCAACATAAACACAACTCTTTATTAAACACCCTGTTCATTGTAGGCCTACCCAACATACATGACCCAATCTCATCAGTGTGATGAGACAGGCTGAAGGAAGCATTCCATTAAACATCTATCATCCTGTCTTGCCACTCCACTGCTCCAGCTGGGGAGTTGCACCAGTGTTTCAGGAGGTTGCGCTGCTTCTTCCCTTCATGTGAGGCTGTTTTGGGGTCTTGCACATCCTCAGTGTCTGTGAGGTTTTGCCCTTGCCTCCGTTCGCCAGGCTCCATGGCCCCATTGCCTTGTTGGAGGTCCACAAACCTGTTCTGCAAGACTGGGTAGCGGATGCACATGAGATTGTGCAGGATGCAGCAAGCTTCCACGATCCTCCTCATGGTCTCTGGGCGATGCTGATGGTGGTGAGAAGTACCTGGAACCTGTTGGCCAGGATTCCAAAGGTGTTCTCCACCTCCCGCCTTGCCCTGGACAGCCTGTAGTTGAAGATCCTCTCTTCACGGGTGAGGCATCTGGAGGTGTAGGGCTTCATGAGGTAGGTTCTGAGGGAGAAGGCGTCATCCCTCATGATGAAGTAGGGCACATCTTGCATGTCGTTGGGCAGGGGTTCTGGATCTGGGAAGCCCACGATGAGGTTGTGTTCCAGCCCCTCCTTGAGGTCACTGGCATTGTATACCTGGGCATCTGAAGATGAGCTGTTGCCTGAAGTATCGATGTACATGAACTTGTAGTCAGCATCGACCATGGCGAAGAGGATGATGCTGAAGAAGCCCTTGTAATTGAAATAAGTGGACCCCGACTTGGCTGGAGCTTTGCAGGCCATGTGCTTCCCATCGATGGCTCCAACGGTGTGGGGGAAGTTCCACTTCTGATACCACTGCTCTGCAACTTTCTTCCATCCTTCTTCAGTGGAGGAGCACAGGAGGACCTCCTCCAGGTATTCTTCGATGATAGCCTGCACCACTTCTCTGACCACAATGCTGATGGTGTTGTGTGGCACCCTCCAGCCGTACTGCATGCTCCTGTAGGTGGTCCCTGAGGCCAGGTGGTGCAGAGTCAGTGCCACCTTGAGCCCAGGTTCCAGGCTGGGCCGGAAGTTGGTGTTTGCCTTGGTCAACCTGGGTGTAAGCCGCCGCACAACTTCGTCAAACATGGCTGGAGGCATCCTCATGAAGTTTTGGAATGCACGAGTGTCTTCATTCCTCAGCTCCACCATCAGCTTGTTGTACAGTGCGTACTCTGCTCTTCTCCCGATCCATCTTCAGACCCAGACACTTCTTGGCCGCCTTTTTTTCTTCCCATAGTAGAGTTCACAGAGCCTGTAGATGGCTTCGCACTGTTGCAGAACGATGGTGGCTGCCCAAAGGACTTTGTTACAATCCATGGTGGACATGACTGGATGCTGTGGAAGAGGAAGAGTCAGATGAAGGCTGCAGAGGTCCGCACAGTTGGGCTGCTGGTCTGAAAGTGAGATCCAGATGAGTTGCTCCCCCTTTTTATAGGCAGTATAGGTTTTCCCCTCTGTGTCCCTTTGCATCCTCTAGGCATCCTCTAGACATTCTTAATATCCGAGATAGGTCCCCTCTGCAAACGTTTTTTTCTGTTTTAAATGCTTTCTTTGCGAGCTGCATCCACTTTCATCCGTTCTGCATCCGTTCCACGTCCGTTCCACTTCTTCCCTATGTCCGTTTACCGCTGGAGCGGATCGAGTTGTGCGGATGCAGAGCAGATGCCTAGCGGATATAGCGGATGCGTAACAGATGCAGAATGGATGCCTAGCGGATGCCTAGCGGATGCAGAACAGACAAATTGGACACATTTTCCGCACAAAAGTTTTGAGCAGCAGAAAACCCTCTGAGCGGATGAAACATCAATAGACGGATGCTGGACGGATAAAGAGGAAGCAAAACGTATGCAGTGAGGACAAAACGGAAGTATCGCATTAATCAACGGATGGCAAGTGTTTTTCTCCATTTTACATCCTCTTTCCATCCATTGGTGCAGTGTGAGAGGGGCTTAATGAGCTGCTAACAGGTGAATTCAAGTGAGCATGCTATGCCAAATCCAATGCATTTTTAAAACCTTTCTGCCCAGATATTTCATTCCTGGGATTTCAAATGAAGCTTTTTACTCAAGAGTTCAAGTTTTTTCTTCTCTTCCTCTAGTATTTTTATCAAACATTAAGGAAGCTATATAAATAAACATGAAAAAGTGCTTGAATGGAGAAGGAAAATAAAAATGGCATCGGTTATTTTGTCAGCATAACAAATTGTGAATAATTGAAAGTGTTCAATTATTTTAACAGACTAAAAATCAATATTTAAATAAAAATTGAATGTCAAGAATTATGGTTAGCATCAGAAAAAATTCTGAATAAAATTAGAGGGTATAATAAATTCAATTCATATCAGTAAAAATCTCTTCTATTATTCTGCGGAATTAAAATCTGGATTCTTTATATGTATGTGTGCCTTAGAGCTAGCCTTGCTTCCCTTTCAACTGTCTGGAATAAATGCTAACTTGAAGACACATAGCAAACTGGCCTTGAAATTCTTTTTTTTTTTTTAAACAAAGTTTATTTAAGTTTCATTTATTTGAAATATTTAAAAAGAAACAAACAAACTTATAAACAAATGTATATATACATACATACATACAAGTTGCAGCAAGTATTGAGCATTGGATACACTTTTTTCTTCTTTTACCCCATAACATTGACATGATCTACCTTGTTAAAATACCTTCCTCATTCTTTTAATGTTTTATTTTCACAGAATACTTTATCATTAAATGCCCGTCCTTCATAGTTTCATAACTTATTCAGTTGTCAAATGTTGCTTTTTCTTTAACCATTCATACCAACAGTTCCAAACTTGAAATTCTTTATTTGGAGAAGAACAAATTTAGAGCATGGTAAAAAGGCACTGTATGCATTAAATTGATTTCCACTTGGAACTGGAATTTTATGTCAACTTAGTTTTTAAGATGTGATATGAGTCTAGTGATTGAAGAATATTAGTAAAATTTAATAATTCTTCCACTGAGTTCAATCTTTCCAGTAAGAATAACATGTAAAGGGCCTGTCACATAGGCCGACTGATGCAAAAAATATGTAAAAAGGACACAGCGGTAAGAGAAAATTTTCCACCCATTGTTATCCGCACTCAAAAGTGCCCAAAATTTGCATAAACAGAGCAGACAACAACGGAAAGGAATGGACGGGGGGGAGGATGTAGCCGGGATGTAAAGCGGATGCTCCACGAAAGCCTAGCGGATGAAAGTGGATGGCACATCTGCAGGGTTTCTGGGGGGCACAGCGAAGCAGACGCGCAGCGGAAGGAACGGATGCAGAGTGGATGCCTAGCAGATGACGCGGATGCATTACGGAAGCCAAGAGGATGCCTAGCGGATGCCAAGTGGATGCAAAGCATTCACTGCGCATGTGGGGAGGATGCATTGGAGGATGCACAGCCCCGTGGATATAAAAGGATGCAGCTTGCAAGCAGGTCACCATTCAGAGGAATGACCTCCTGCCAGACACATCTCCAGCCAACAACCATGGGGAAGAAGAGGAAGCCTGTGCCATCTTCTGCCACCCCTGGCAGGAAGGACAGGGCCACCATCCCACCCCCTGGCCCTGACTCTGCTTCTACTGGGGCTTCTGCTGCTCAGGCTGACTCTGCTGGTGCTGGGGCTTCTGCTGGAGCTGCTGCTGGTGCTGGTGCTTCTGCTGGTGCTTACTCTGCTAGCGCTGCTCCTGGTGCTGGTGCTTCTGCTGGTGCTTACTCTGCTGGCACTGCTCCTGGTGCTGGTGCTTCTGCTGGGGCTTCTGCTGGTGCTTACTCTGCTGGTGCTGCTCCTGGTCCTGCTGGTGCTGCTGGTGCTGCTGGTCCTGCTGGTCCTGCTGGTGCTCCTGGTCCTGCTGGTGCTCCTGGTCCTACTGGTGCTTACTCTGCTGCTGCTTATCCTGGTGCTGCTGGTGCTTCTGGTGCTGCTTTTGCTGCTACTGTTCTTGTTGCTGCTGCTGGTGGTGGTGGTTTGGTGGAACAGCCCCTAAAACCTCGAAGCCCCTCTGATGAGGGCCCAGAAGGCCCTGCCAAAGGGAGGAAGAGGCATTTGCAAGAACGGGAGAGGAGGCAATACTCCATCGAAGAGAAACATGAGGATAAGGTGCTCAAATGGCTGAGGGAGAATGAGTACCTATGGCGGAAGGGACACAGGCTCTATCAAGACACCAAGAGGAAGCAGGCTGCTTGGAGAGAGAAGGCGGAGAGCCTGGGCTACACTTTGGAGGTCCTCCTCGGCTGGTGGAAGCACATGCACACCTGGTATGGGAAGCTGCACCTCAAGAAGTCTGGCCAGGCCGTGGTCAAGCTCACTGACTGGGTGACCTACGTGATGGCCCAGTGCAGCTTCTTGGAGGGTGAGATTCGCCGCCGAGGAGCAGCCCCTCTGTCTACCCTCTCTCTCAGGCAGCCCACAGTGAGCCAGTCCTCTTCTGGCCAAGAGTCAGCTCCTGTGTCCAGGCAGGTATCTGTGGAGCGTCCCATGACAGAGACCCCCCACAGCTGCACTCCCCGTGGCAGAGCGCGTGGAGGACCCCCTGATGCAATGGGAGCAAGGAGAGGGCACTGCCACCAGAGACCAACCCACACTTTTGATGGTGTCCTGCTGGAGATCAGGGACACCATCAAAAGCAGTGTAGATCTCCTCTCTCAGCTGGTACACACCGACATACCATCTTCAAACCGCAAGCCCTTCCTCACCTACATCAACCAGACCCTCATGGACATGAGGATCACCGGTCTTCTGCACAACCCTCCAGGCCCAGCTGAACCTGCTCCGATCCAGTCCAGGTCTGCTCCTCCACCCCAGGTGATGTCACAGCCCTTCCAAGGCTTTCCACAGGCCCTCACCTACCAAGGCTATGACTACCAGGAGTTCCAGCAGCACAGGCAGCCCTTCCCAGTCCAGGCACAGGTTCATTGAACACCACCGATGCCACCAATGCCACCAATGCCACCGACGCCACCGATGCCACCCACACCACAAATGCCACCATGCTACAGATGCCACCCATGCCACAGATGCCACCCACTCCACAGATGCCACCCACGCCTCACCTCGCTCACTTGAAGACCAGACAGCCCCACTACACTCCTCCTTCCTCCACCCCACAGCCAAGCCCAGCCTCAGAACATCTGTCATCGGTCTTGGGACTGACACCCCATGTCATGGAGGAAGGGGTTCTCAACATCACAGGACTGAGCCAGCTCTTTGAGAGCTTCCTCCACACACCATCCCCTGTTGTACTCTCGGGGCCAAGCACCCCAATGGCGCCTCAGACCAGCACTCCAGCAGCAGCCACCTCCACAGCACCTCGACCCTTCACCCCTGAGACTATGGGCATGCCTCAGAGTGACTCAGAAGAGTGCAAGAGACTGGGTTGCTACCTGTTGACTTTATCTTTGCTTGGGACACTTTACTTGGGTCATTTTGTTTTTACAGTTTGTTATTAATAAAGTTTATCTTTCCTTCACACACTTGCTTCATTTATTTTAGTAAATAAAGTCTTGGTGGAAACTTTTAGAAATGGTTTAAGCCTTTGCATGCTTGTGGGATGGGTAAGGATAGCAGTGGGATGGGCAGGGATACCTGTGGGATGGGTAATAGCTCTGGGATGGGTTAGGATAGCAGTGGGATGGGCAGGGATACCTGTGGAATGGGTAATAGCTGTGGGATGGGTTAGGATAGCAGTGGGATAGATAAACCTCCAGTGCAAGCATAGTGGGACTGTATGGTCCACCCTCCCAGGTGCCACACCTATGGCCCTTTATTATCAATAACAATTTAATCATTCATCAACACATTTCAACATAAAGCATCCATTAAGCATCTACCATCCTGTCTTGCCACTCCACTGCTCCAGCTGGGGAGTTGCACCAATGTCTCAGGAGGTTGCGCTACTTCTTCCCTTCATGTGAAGCTCTGTTGGGGCCTTGCACATCCACAGGATCTATCAGGTTTCGCCCTTGCCTCCATTCACCAAGCTCCATGTCCCCATTCCCTTCTTGGCAGTCCACAAGCCTGTTCTTCAACACTGGGTAGTGGGTGCGCATGAGATTGTGCAGGATGCAGCAAGTTTCCACGATCCTCCTCACGGTCTCTGGGCGATGCTGCATGGTGGTCAGAAGTACCTGGAACCTGTTGGCCAGGATGCCAAAGGCATTCTCCACCACCCGCCTTGCCCTGGACAGCCTGTAGTTGAAGATCCTCCCTTCATGGGTGAGGCATCTGGAGATGTAGGGGTTCATGAGGGAGGTTCTGAGGGAGAAGGCATCATCCCCCACGATGAAGTAGGGCACATCTTGCGTGTCGTTGGGCAGGGGGTCTGGATCTAGGAAGCCCATGATGAGGTTGCGTTCCAGCCCCTCCTTGAGGTCACTGGCATTGTATACCTGGGCATCTGAAGCTGACCCGTTGCCTGAAGCATCGATGTACATGAACTTGTAGTCGGCATCGACCATGGCGAAGAGGATGATGCTGAAGAAGCCCTTTTAGTTGTGATAAGTGGACCCTGAGTTGGCTGGAGCTTTGCAGGCCACGTGCTTCCCATCTATGGCTCCAACGGTGTGGGGGAAGTTCCACTTCTGATGCCATTGCTCTGCAACTTTCTTCCAGCCTTCTTCAGTGGAGGGGCACTAGAGGAGCTCCTCCAGGTATTCTTCGATGATGGCCTGCACCACTTCTCTGACCACAATGCTGATGGTGTTGTGTGGCACCCTCCAGCCATACTGCATGCTCTTGTAGGTGGTCCCTGAAGCCAGGTGGCGCAGAGTCAGTGCCACCTTCAACCCAGGGTCCAGGCTGGGCCGGAAGTTGGTGTTTGCCTTGGTCAACCTGGGTCTCTGCCGCTCCACAACTTTGTCAAACGTGGATGGCGGCATCTTCATGAAGTTCTGAAATGCACGAGAGTCTTCGTTCCTCAGCTCCACCATCAGCTTGTTGTACAATCCGTACTCTGCTCTTCTCGCGATCCATCTTCGGACCCAGACACTTTTTGGACGCCTCCTTTTCTTCACATAGAACAGTTGTAAGAGCCTGTAGAGGGCTTCGCACTGTTGTAGAACAATGGTGGCTACCAAAAGGAGTGTGTGATGACCCATGGTGGAGATGACTGGATGCTGTGGAAGAGCAAGAGCCAGATGAAGGCTGAAGAGGTCTGCACCGCAGGGCTGCTGGACTGAAAGTGAGATCCAGGTGATTTCTCCCCCTTTTTATGGGAAATATAGGTTTTCTGCTAGGTGTCCTTTTGCATACTCTAGACATCCTGCAGACATCATAAATATCTGAGATATGTCCCCTATACAAATGTTTTTTCCGTTTTAATGCTTTGTATGCGAGCTGCATCCACTTTCATCCTTTCTACGTCCATGCTACTAATGCTGCGTGTTTGTTCTGCTTCCATTTCGCTTCCTCCTGTGTCCATTTTCTGCTGGATGCGTGTTGCGCGTATGCACAGTGGATGCCTAGCAGATATAGCAGACACGTAATGGATGACGACGGACGTATAACGGATGTTCCCTGTATGCATAGCGGATGTATAATGGACGCGTTGGATACATTTTCTGCTTAAAAAGTTTTGTGCAGCTCAAAACTTTTTGAGCAGATGAAATGTCAGTAGACGGATGCTGGACGGATACCGAATATGAAAAACGGACGCAGTGAGTACAGAATGGATGCATAGCGCTAACCAACGAATGGCAAGTGTTTCTCTCCATTTTACAACCTCTTTCCATACGTTGGTGCTGTGTGACAGGGGCTTAAGAATATGTAATATCATTGTATCTGTTAACATTGTATCTCCTAACAATTCCAATATTTTTATGGGAAAAGAACACAATCTACAGTATCAAAATAGTAAAGATGACCACAGATATAAACTTTATATACAAATTGTAGCTTGTAAAAATGTGCTCAAATAGATACTGCAAACCAAAGATCCTCAGAATGGAAATTCAGTTGATTGATAGTTTCTTTGTTTTCTCCCTTAATGTTTGAACATCTATTTGAACATCCAAGTAGAAACAGGAAAGGAGAAAGGAAAAGAAAAAAGAAAAAGAAGGAAAAATGGGAAGAAAGCAAGGAAGGAAAAAGAAGGAAAAAGGGGAAGGAAGAAGAAAGAAAGGAAAATGAAGAGGGAAAGAAAAAAAGAAAAGAGAACAAGGAAGGAAGGATATTACAATGCTTATAGCTGAGGATGCTTTGTTTACAAAGCCAGGTCTTCTCACACGGAGAGGGAGTGGGCCTCCCTCTGACCCACACACTTTGCCCTCCCACACACACTATGAACAACCTGACCAAGGAGACTGAACACAGCAGCAGCAGTCTTGAAGAGAAGGTAAGCACAGCTGGGCACTCCCTTGGGGAAGAGGGGTCCTGGTGCACTGGGAATTCGAGGGCTGGGTGCTTGCCCTCTGTGACCTAGGGCTGTGGACATTCTGCACTGCCACCCAGGGATCCTCTGCTTAGTCTAAGATGGACAGCTGTCTCCTCTGGAGGACAAGGATTTGGCCCTCTCCCTGGTCTCATCTTCCTTTGCTGGAGACAATGGATCACCCTAGCCTCACTTAGGCCACCACTAATACCCCTGACATGAATGATATCAAGCTGGCCATTCTTACCCCTGTCACACACACTTGCCCTTCCATGGTCAAACACAACTCTGATGCATCCCGCAATGAAATAAAGTTGACATAGTCCGAGAGACTATGTGGGTATTTTCACTTAACATGAGGAAATAGTTTAGTTAGGAATGAACTAGGTTTGGGTAAGCAGGAATATTTATTTCATGATTTGCTAGATTGCCTTTAATATAAAATATAACAATTATTTATCTCTCCAAGTCCCCTTTCAGCAGGAAGATGAAATTGCATATATTCTTATTGATTATTGCTGCTTGGATTTAGGAAAAAAAATTTCTTTGTCTTTTAAAACATGTCTGCAATTTTTCTTAAGCTTTTTTAAAATGAAACTAGGAGAACATTTGTAGTCATTCTAATTCTCATTACCGTGTTTCTCCAACAATACAGCCTCCCCCAGTAGGAAGTCCCAGCATGGTTTATAGGCATAAAATCAAGTTAAGCCCCTCCCCCCAATTTAAGGCCTACATAAAACATGTGAAATGGGGAGGAATGGTGGGGGGAATAGCCGTTAGGAAATACTTTTGTTGCATACCTGAATATGGTGCTGCCTGCACCATATTCATTGACCTTGGCGTTGATTCAACACCATTGACCTCAGCGTTGGTGGGGCACTTCATATCGGGAGACCTTCCACTGTTGCTTTCCCTTCTCCCCGTGCTGTTGCAGTGTTTAAAGCAACACCCTAGCATTTGGCGCAGCCACACGCGACCAGTCAGGGCTCCTCCCTGAAACCGGAGCCCAGCGGAGACACTCAGGTTCAGGGGCTCCTGTTGCTGCCTTCCCTTTGCCTTCAAAGGCAAAGCCAATTCTTTTAAAAATGATGCCCTACTACCAGTACAACAAAGCCTCCCCTGCCCGAGAGGGCAGCCCAACTCCATGTGGAGAGGCGAATCTCCCAGGGCCGCAGTGCAGGATCGGTCCACCCTGGGAGAAGCACCCATCTGCCATCCCTGCTTGGTGTCAGGCAGAGCATGGCCAGCTCAATGTCACTTGTGTCAGGGGCACTGGTGGTGGCCCCAGCACTCTGCCAGCAAAAACTCTGTTTTCAGCTATGACAGTCTGCTGAAACCCTCTGCCAGTGAAAATGGAGTTCGGAAGGGTCACTGGCAGAGGCATTGTGGGCCAGTTCTTCATTGTTTCCAGAGTGGACCTGCAGGCCAGATTTAAGAACCTTGAGTTTGACATCCCTGTTCTAGGTCCTTTCCATAGTCAGCCAAGGGTTATCTTGAGTCTTTTAGTTCTTGTATTTTTAGTTCTTTTTCCTTTTTACTGGTAGGAAAACTTTCAGCTTGATGGTCTGGGGTTCTGATTACTCCCATTTTATGCTCCAGTGGATGGTGAGAATCAAAATGAAGCTTTGGTAACAAACAGGTATAACAATGTAACAAACTGATATTCATCAGCTTAAAATAAAATATTTAGGGATAACCACTTATGCAGGTTCATAGGATTGTCTTCCTAAAATAAAATACTCAGGTTTAATTATATTGAACAGTAAGTAGTAATACACAAAAAAAATTAAAAAAATAACTACTATATCATATACATTTTAGACACAATTGTCAATTTATCTACAGGATATAAGCAGTTTATATCAAATGTTACCGGTTATTATGGAAGTAAAGCTATAATATGTTGATTGTGCAGGAGTAGCTTTCAAATTTCATTGTATTCATGGAATGCAATGACAATAAAGGTATTCTATTCTATTAATGAAAATGTATTATATAATGGCCAACTGCTTATTTCAATTTTTGAATATTTAATTGATAGTTCCAATTTTTGATAGCTATATTATGAAGAGCTAAGCAAATTCTTTGGTGCTGATTTATGAATAGAATTGAATTCTTTATTAGCCAAGTGTGATTGGATACACAAGGGATTTGTTCTGGTATATAAACTGTCAATGTACATATAAACAACAAAGTGATAAATCATAAATCATAAGATACAATCATAAATCATAATATTCAAACACCAAAGTAATAAATCATAAGATATTAATGGGAGAAAGTAATAGGAAAGATGAGAAGAATGATAGTAATATAACCTTAAGTATCCCTATGCATTGACAGAACTGTAGGAATTAGGTGTTTATCAGAGTGATGGCATGGGAGGAAATGTTCTAGTTGTTGTTTTGGTCAAGTTTTTTATTTTATTCTACATATACACATCAATACATAAGCAGTGTGGCACCTAAGCATCATACATTTTGGTGCAAACAAATATAATAACATTAATCATATCATTAATGTTAATACACACATTTGTAAATTATAATCTTTCATTGTTTAATTTGTTAATATTCCAATACACTTCTAATGCCAATCACCATATTATTTAAGTATACATGGTGATTTCATTATTCAATTCCTTCTTTTGTTTTTAACTTTAAAAAAACCCTCTCTTTTGGCAAGTAGTGTGATTCCAGGTTTTCACGTTTCAATACAAACATGACCATAGTTATATATTCATCTTTCTTGTTCAGTTTCATATCACATTATTACTTATTAATATTAAATTCATTAAACTTATTTTATCCAATTTCAATTCTTATCTTATCTTATTTCATTTTTCTTGGGATATTCTCATATCTTACTGTTAAGCCTGGGTTCCCCAACCAGGGTTAGGTAGACAAGCTAAACAGAATGTGCAGCGTTAGTCAGATAGGCACACAGATAAATGAGTGAGCTAAGCTTGTATGTTTATTAACATACAGTAAAAATAACAGATACGCTTGTGCTATTAAGAATATATTTTATTCCAGTATAAGTTTATGGCATAGTCAAATAACAGTCCAATATTCATTTACCATGTAGTCAGTCCATTCAGG
>BLBF01000019.1:15416777-15436544 GCA_015471245.1 Laticauda colubrina | reverse complement strand
TATCCTATGTCAGTTCACTTACAAAATCAGTCCTTTGTTGTCTCTCCCGTTCGAGCAATGCAGTCTTGATTCCAAGCAGTAATCAGGGATCATCAAAGCCAGAGAGAGTGAGCAAGCCATAGTCTTGCTACTTTTATATTGTTTTCTTAACCACTCCTTTAATTGCTATTTCCACAGTTAAAGCTGTATACACTCTAACATAGACTAACTATGATTCATAGTTATTATTTCACCTAAACCAGTTAGGGTGAACAATGTTATCCCTAACACTTACTTTACAATATTATCTAAGATTCTTATTTCATTTCTATATTCATTGTAATATTAATTTTGTCTGTCACATTTATAATTTTATCAATCCTTGTTCTATTAATTCCCAGAAATTGTCCCCTTCAGTTGTCAATTCAAGCTTACCACCTTCATTCTACATTAATAAGAATATTTTCCGATCTACTAATCAGCTATCCATATATTTTATGTCAGATTCCACATAGTATTCTTTTCTCAATCACCTTATAAATCATCTATATATTGCAACAATATCAGTCTAGTCAATTAATCTTCGAAACTAATATTAATCTTTCCATTATGTTTCTCATAATTTTATACATTGCTAATTATCAATTAATATTCTTATAATAAATTCCCAATTCCATATCTATTTCATTAAATTCCATATCTAATATAACTACAATCCTTAGAAAGAAAGAAAAATCAGTTCCAATCTTATCTATTTTCAAATACTTATTCTTATATATCACAATACAATACCTTGCAGAATCTCCTTCCCTATCCTTTTTTACCCATTGTCTCTCATCCTCCTAACTATGTAATATTTTTTCATTCTTGTTTGCTTCCTGTTTCTCTTTATTTTCTGGTCCTTTCTCTTAGTTCACCTTTTTCCCATTATTATTTTCCTCCATTTCTCATTCCAATTATTCATTTTATCCCCCTCCCTCTCTCAATCTTTCTTCTGTACTTTCCTCTTCTGCTCTTTCCCTTTCCTTTGTTTATTTTTCTGAACCATTCCTCCTTTCATTATCACATCAAACTACAAATTTTTAACTTTAAATCTTTTTTCCTCCTGCTTAAATGATTATTGCTCCACTTGATCTTCAAGACTGGTTTCCTCTTTATTTAACTCCTTCCTTTCTGGTTTACTTTGTTCTTCTTTGGTCTGAATCACCATTTCTAGTTTTTGTAATATATTGCTGTACATTTCCAGGCTTACTTTCATCATTTCCATCATATCTTGTAGATCAAGTCTCATTTCTACAAAAAAATTCCCCCATTGTGTATGCTGCTCCTTTTTTTCCTTTTCCTTAATAATTATATCCAATTCAAATGTCCACTAGGATGTTTCAACCAGCTTCTTTTATATTTAATTTCAACAATCAATGTCTATAAGTCTTCATTTCCAGGTTCTTTTCCAACTTTTTCCCAAAGTCACCAGGTGGTTCCAAAGCAATTTTTTCAAATATCTTTCCCCTTGTAATATTCTGGTATTTCACTTTTTAGGGTTTTTACTGTATTTTATTCTGATGGAGTTCCTCTTATTTTTCTTTAAGTTCCAAGTTCCAATTTTAAAACTTTTCAGAGAGTCACTGAAATTTTTCCTGTAGCATCAGGTGGTGCTCTCAACACTATTTCCACATTCCACACTTTCTTTCACTTTTTCCCATATTTTAGTCATAAAACTTTTATTAATTTCACTAATTTCAATTATTAGCTATTATTTCTTTTCAACACATTCAGTTCGATTTATTTATGCCTATTTAGTGCCAAACGTCCAATAGTTATCCAATTTAATTTCTAAGACTTTTGTGCTCAAATATTTTCCTCTGAATTTTCACCTCCAAATTAGTTTGTTTCAATATTCAAAGTCAGTTTTATAAGTTCCAATTTCCTTCCCTCTCTCTCTGATCACTGCTTCTATACACTTTCATCCAAAATAGTTGTGCTGTGGCTACGAAATGGGTTAGGAGATAACCATCTTTCACTGTTCTGCCTCTTGCACAGAGCTAGATTTAAAGCTGTGCAGATACAGATAGATAACTCAACAAAGCTTCCATAACAAAGTTCATTTATTGGTACATCAGGTATCTTCATAACTCACATTTATGACAAAGCTGTTCTTTAATGACCAATCCTTTGTATGTCTGCCTTATACGTGAAAGATGGTTATCTCCTAACCCATCTAGTAGCAATAGAAGGAAGATGCCATTGATAGAGAGTTCAGACAAAGAATAACCCACCAAGGGTCAATTCAGTGACCAATCAGGATTACAGATGTAGCCACATGAGATGAACTACATTTCCCAGGATACCTTTAACTACATTTACCATGATGCATTCCCTTAAGGGGACAGCTCACAATTCCTAAGTAACTATCCAACTCCCATAGACTGGCTGGGACAACACAATATTTCTTTGTTTCTTAATTCTGTGGTACCTTAATGTCCATGTATTTTGCCTGGTTCACATTCAGCTCATTACTTAATTGCTCCAGCACTCTTAGTTTCCCAGACTGCTTCCCATCTTCGTGGTGGCTATTTTTGACCACAACTTGTCTTCAGAGGAGGTTTATCTTGTCAGGGGGTTTATCTTGTCAGGGAGGAGAGATGTGGCTCCCCTTGACCCTCCAAGCAATTTCCCCTTTCTTCACCACCCGTCCAGGGTGGTTGCAGTCCCAATTGGACCCTCCAACAAGTGAGCTCAGAGAAAAACTGTGCACGATTGCAGATTCTGTTCTGACCACAATGGAAGAACAACTGGGAGATTTTGTGTCTAGTTGTTTTATGGTTGTTTTTTATGATAGTGTTATAGTTGGTTTATTTTATTTTATTTTTGATAGTGAATGTTTGATATCACAAACAAATGCAGGACAGGACCTTGTATTTTTGAAACCTTTTGTAAATATAACAGTGAATGAATCAGTCTGATTGCACTATTATTAGTTTTCATTTTTTTAACAGAAAATTCAATTCCAGGCTATGTCTTAACCTCATCATTTATATCAGATATCATTTGAACGCAAAGCCAATTCAAACTCTCAACATAATTTAAAACATATTTACATTTTTCATCTATGCACTCTAGAAACACATCAATGAAGGTAACTCATCTACAATAATCCTGAATTTTTTTTAGCCAGCAATAAATTTCAATTCCAAAGCAAGAGCTTTTATATTTTGCCTAAACTTGATCTCTATATGATAATTTGCCTAATCATCATCACTCCATCAGCTTAAGCAATTGATCTATATTTTTGAAAAAAAATTGTTTCAATTAACCAGCTACATGCACCTCTTTAATACTTAAATTAAAAAGAATTTGGGGGCAGGGATGAGTTATGGATTTGTCCTCTATTAATCTTCTGTGTTCATTTCTCACTTAGGATAAAAAAATCTAATCCTGGAAATCCAAGACTTTTAAAGATCCAAGATCTTTAGGAAGATTTTGCCTACTTCCCATATTTTTCATGCACTATATTTAAATTGGATATAAATATATTTCTTGGAAAAGGTATTCAAATGCCAT
The DNA here is from genome assembly GCA_015471245.1 of Laticauda colubrina. NCBI lineage: Eukaryota > Metazoa > Chordata > Lepidosauria > Squamata > Elapidae > Laticauda > Laticauda colubrina. The sequence goes on along the minus strand of BLBF01000019.1, from coordinate 15,433,004 downwards.
GATGAATCTATAACCACAAAGACCAGAATTGTGAAAGTCGCAATACTCCTTGTGACTATGGAAGCAAAAGTTGGCTTTTGAAGAAGCAAAGTATTGACACTTTTGGACTTTGGTATTGATGAAGGTACCTGGGAATACCATAGACAGTCCAAAAAAAAAAAATTCAGACAAATGGATCATTGAAGAAATAAACTGAGAGTTCATACTTGATTCTGAAATGACCTTGCTCAAATTACCACATTTGGGACACATTATCAAAGATCTAGCTCTCTAAAGAAAGCTCTAATTCTGGAAAAGATGGAATAAAATAAAATGCAAGGTGGATGGATTCAGTTATGCTGATGGGTGCACAATAGGAAGAACTGAAAAATCAAGTTGGGGAACATTAGTATCTAAGGTAAGAACCATATACAATGTCTCAAATATATGCCAGTATAATAAAATTGTGATCATAGTAACTATCATATTTTGCTAAATCACAATATCATTCATTATTAGCTAACTTGATTATAGAAATTGTGCTCCACAAAACAACAGATACTTCACTCCTCTAATAGAATTTTTAGGCCCGGTCCCACTGGCCGATGGACGCAAAACGTATGCAAAAAGGACACAGCAGACGAGCAAAGGCCCTGCTCAAGCCCCTGCCAGAAGGAGGAAGAGGCAAGGGAAGGAGAAGGGAGAGAGGAAACAGTACACCGTTTCTGAGGAGCATGAGGATGAGGTGCTGGAATGGCTGAGGGAGAATGAGTACCTCTGGAGAAAGGGCTACAGACTGTATCGGGACACCAAGAAGAAGCAGGCAGCTTGGAGAGACAAGGCAGAGAGCCTGGGGTACGCTGCAGAAGAACTCCTTGGATGGTGGAAGCACATGCACAACTGGTATGGCAAGCTACACCTCAAGAAATCCAAGCAGGCCACTGTCAAACTCACTGACCAGGAGATGTACATCATGGCCAAGTCCAGTTTCCTGGAGGGTGAGATCCGCCACTGAGGAGCAGCCCCTCTGAGACCCTTCTCCCTCAGACAGCCACAGACAGCCAGTCCTCTTCCAGCCTGGAGCCAGCTACCCTGTCCAGGCAGGTGTCTTCAGAGGGCTCCACAGCAGAGACCCCCCCTGACATCTGCACTCCCCATGCCAGCGGACTTGGAGGATCCCATGGAGGATGATGCCCTGCTGTCACAAATGGAGGAAGAAGCAGCAGCCACAAGAGGCCACCCCACCCCCACCCCCAGTTCCAGGGGATGCAGGCAGAGAGGCAGACTGGAGGGCCAGGACCATGGTGTGCTGTTGGAGATCAGGGACACAATGAAGACCAGCACAGAACTTCTCTCTCAGCTGGTCCACTTGGACAAAGCATCCCCGGGCTGGAACATCTTCATCACCTACGTGAGCCAGACCCTGAGGGACCTGCCCAAGGCCCAGTACCAGGTGATGAAGCAGAAGATCACAGCATTTCTGCACAACCCTCAAGGCCCAGCTGAAGCTGCTCCTACCCAGTCCAGGTCTGCTCCTCCACCACAGGCGATGTCACAGCCCTTCCATGGCTTTCAAAAGCCCCTCACCTACCAAGGCTATGACAACCAGGACTTCCCACAGCAAAAACAGACCTTCCCAGTCCAGGCCCAGGTTCATCGGACGCCACAGACGCCAGTCCTCACCCAGCTGCAGACCAGACAGCCCCACTACACTCCTCCTTTCTCCACCCCACAGCCAAGCCTGTCAATGGACAATCTGTTATCAATATTGGGCCTGACATCTCAAGTCCTTGATGAGGGGCCTCTCAACCTCATGGGACTGAGTCAGCTCTCGGATAGCTTCCTGAACACACCACCACCTGTTGTACCCTCGGGGTCAAGCACCCCAATGGTGCCTCAGACCAGGACTCAAGCCACAACCACCTCCACAGTCCCTTAACAGCTGAGACCAGGGACATGACTCAAAGTGACTGAGAATAGTGTCAGAGACTGAGTTGTACTTGTTAAGTTTATCTTTGCTTAAGACACTTTACTTGGTTCATTTTGCTTATTTAATACAGTCATAAAGTTTACCTAAGAAAGTTTATCTTGGCTTAAGACACTTAATTCAGTTTACTTGGTTCATTTTGCTTATTTAATAAAGTCATAAAGTTTACCTAAGAAAGTTAATAAAGGTTATCTTTCCTTAACAAACTTAGTTTAAGCCCATGTCACACTGCACCAATGGATGGAAAGAGGATGTAAAACAGAGAGAAACACTTGCCATCCGTTGGTTAATGTGATTCATCCATTCTGAACTCACTGTGTCCGTTTTTCATCCTCTCTATCCGTCCAGCATCTGTCGATTGAGGTTCCATCCGCTCAAAAATTTTTGACCTGCTCAAAACTTTTTGAGCAGAAAATGTATCCAACACGTCGGTTCTGCATCCGCAATGCATACGGGGAACATCCGTTCTACATCCGTTGTCATCCGTTACACATCCGCTATAACCGCTAGGCATCAGCTGCACATCCGCGCAAATCAAATCTGCTCCAGCGGAAAATGGACACAGGAAGGAAGCGAAACGGACGCAGAACGGACGCGTAGCATTAGTAGCACGGATGGAGAAAAGATGAAAGTGGATGCAGCTCGCATACAAAGCATTTAAAACAGAAAAAACGTTCACAGAGGGGACCTATCTCGGATATTAAGGATGTTTAGAGGATGCCTAGAGGATGCAAAGGGACACATAGGGGAAAACCTATATTGCCTATAAAAAGGAGGAGCAACTCACCTGCATCTCACTTTCAGTCCAGCAGCTATGCTGTGCAGACCTCTGCAGCCTTCATCTGGCTCTTGCTCTTCCACAGCATCCATTGATGTCCACCATGGATCGTAACACACTCCTTTTGGCAGCCACCATCGTTCTGCAACAGTGTGAAGCCATCTACAGGCTATTTCAACTGTTCTACGGAACGAAAAGGAGGCGTCCAAGAAGTGTCTGGGTCCGAAGATGGATCGGGAGAAGAGCAGAGTACGGACTGTACAACAAGCTGATGGTGGAGCTGAGGAACGAAGACCCTCGTGCATTCCAAAACTTCATAAGGATGCCTCCAGCCATGTTTGATGAAGTTCTGGAGCGGCTGAGACCCAGGTTGACCAAGCAGAGCACCAACTTCTGGCCCAGCCTGGACCCTGGCCTCAAGGTGGCACTGACTCTGCACCACCTGGCCTCAGGGACCACCTACAGGAGCATGCAGTATGGCTGGAGGGTGCCACACAACACCATCAGCATTGTGGTCAGAGAAGTGGTGCAGGCCATCATCTAAGAATACCTGGAGGAGCTTCTCCAGTGCCCCTCCACTGAAGAAGGCTGGAAGAAAGTTGCAGAGAAGTGGTATCAGAAGTGGAACTTCCCCCACACCGTTGGAGCCATAGATGGGAAGCACGTGGCCTGCAAAGCTCCAGCCAAGTCGGGGTCCACTTATTTCAACTACAAGGGCTTCTTCAGCATCATCCTCTTCACCATGGTTGATGCTGACTACAAGTTCATGTACATCGATGCTTCAGGCAACGGCTCATCTTCAGATGCCCAGGTATACAATGCCAGTGACCTCAAGGAGGGGCTGGAACGCAACCTCATCATGAGCTTCCCAGATCCAGACCCCCTGCCCAGCGACACACAAGATGTGCCCTACTTCATCATGGGGGGTGACGCCTTCTCCCTCACAACCTACCTCATGAAGCCCTGCACTTCCAGACTCCTCACCCGTGAAGAGAGGATCTTCAACTACAGGCTGTCCAGGGCAAGGCGGGTGGTGGAGAACGCCTTTGGCATTCTGGCCAACAGGTTCCAGGTACTTCTCACCACCATGCAGCATTGCACAGAGACCGTCAGGAGGATCATGGAAGCTTGCTGCATCCTGCACAATCTCATGTGCACCCGCTACCCAGTCTTGCAGAACAGGCTTGTGGACCTCCAACAAGGCAATGGGGACATGGAGCCTGGGGAATGGAGGCAAGGGCAAAACCTGATCGACACTGAGGATGTGCAAGGGCCCAACAGGGCCTCACATGAAGCGAAGAAGCAGCGCAATCTCCTGAGTCACTGGTGCAACTCCCCAGCTGGAGCAGTGGAGTGGCAAGACAGGATGGTAGATGCTTAAGGGATGCTTCCTTCAGCCTGTCTCATCACACGGATGAGATTGGGCCATGTGTTTGGTTGGCCTACAATGAACAGGGTGTTTAATAAAGAGTTGTGTTTATGTTGACATGTGTGGATAATTATTACATTATTGTTGATAATAAAGGGCCATAGGTATGGCACCTGGGAGGGTGGACCATACAGTCCCACTATGCTTGCACTGGAGGTTTATCTATCCCACAGCTATTACCCATCCCAAAGGTATCCCTGCCCACCCCACAGCTATTACCCATCCCAAAGGTATCCCTGCCCATCCCACAGCTATTACCCATCCCAAAGGTATCTCTGCCCATCCCACAGCTATTACCCATCCCAAAGGTATCCCTGCCTATCCCACTGCTATCTTAACCCATCCCACAAGCATGCAAAGGCTTAAACCATTTCTAAAGTTTCCACCAAGTCTTTATTTAATAAAATAAATGAAGCAAGTGTGTGCAGCAAAGATAATCTTTATTAATAAGAAGCTGTAAAAGCAAAATGATCCAAGTTAAATGTCCAAAGCAAAGATAAAGTCAACAGTTAGCCACCCAGTCTATGGCACTCTTCTCAGTCACTCTGAGGCGTGCCCATAGTCTCAGGGGCGAAGGGTCCAGGTGCTGTGGAGGTGGCTGCTGCTGGAGTGCTGGTCTGAAGCGCCACTGGGGTGCCTGGCCCCGAGAGGACAACAGGGGACGGTGTGTTGAGGAAGCTCTCAGACAGCTGGCTCAGCCCCATGATGTTGAGAGCCCCTTCCTCCATTACATGGGGTGTCAGCCCCAATACCTATGACAGATGTACTGAGGCCCAGTTTGGCTGTGGCGTGGAGGAAGGAACAGTGTAGTGGGGCTGTCTGGTCTGCAGCTGGGTGAGGACTGGCGTCGGTGGCATGGGTGGCATGGGTGGCATGGGTGGCATTGATGGCGTGGCTGGCATTGGTGGCGTGGCTGGCATCGGAGGTCTGTACACCACGGCTGCTGGACTCATACTGAGATACAGATGATTTTCTACCCTTTTTTATAGAAAATATCAGTTGTCCGCTGGGTGTCCTTCTACATACTCTAGATATACTCCAGACATCCTAAATATATGAGATACATCCCAGATACAAATGTTTTGTCTGTTTTTAATACTTTATATTCGAGATGCATACGCTTACGTCCTTTCTATTTCCGTGCTACTAACGCTGTGTAAACGTTCCGTGTACCTTTTGTTTCCTCCCTCTTTCCATTTTCAGCTGCAGGAGATGTGAGTTGAGGGGATGGTGAGAGGATGCAGAGAGGTTACAGTGGATGTTTAATGGATGATAACGGACATAGAATGTTTGTTGCCCATATATTTTGCAGATGTACACCGTACGCAGTGGAAAGTTCATCCATTCACAAAGTTTTGTGCAGCTCAAAACCTCTTGCATGGATGAAATTGCAGTGGACGGATGCTCAATGAATAGAGTGTATGAAACACGTATGCAGTGAGTACACAACGGGTGCATAGCGTTTTCCAATGGATGGCAAGCTTTTTTTACCGTTTTACATCCTCTTTGCATCCTTAAGTGCAGTGGGACTGGGCCTTAAGTTACTGCTTTAAAACCAAAAATAACATTGGGATATAGGATACAGGAAATAATATATTTACCTTACAAGCAGTCCTGCCCCACAATTGAGCCTGGAATTTTGGTCATAAATGATTGTGGTCTTAAATTAGGTCATCACTTGACTGCGCTTGATTTTATGACAATTTTTATGATAGTCATTAGGCAAATCACATGATTATACATTCAAATTCAGATTATACATTCAAATTCACCCAATGGGACTGTTTTTGCTACATTTTGCTGGAAGTGTGGCTGTCTGTTTATTATATCATATGGTGAAAATTTCATATTTTAGTAACAATTATGTTAAAAATTTCAGATGATCTAAACACTTCAGATATTTTACCTAAATAACAATAATAAAATCATTTTAAAACCTATATTTCATTTTTTTTAATAATAGGAAGGAAGGGAGGGAGGAAGAACAATATTCTCTCTTCTCCAGTTATGAATAATTGCCCATAAAATCATCTCCTTTAGTAGCTTCTGGAACCAAACTGATTTTATTATTTGTTTGCAACTCAACAATAATTTACATTTTACATGTTCAGTATTTATTGTTTTATTAAAAGCTAATACTTAATCCTCTCTTTTACGTCACCCATTTGAGGGGGGGGAGAGCAGTTAACCTCTAATCACATAAGAATCAAATGGTGTAAAGCTAACCAAAATATTTTTATGAGAAGATATTAAAAGATTTAAAGACTTGTTTACCTTAAACATATAGCTGACCTGCATTGCAATGTATTTGAATATCACACAATCCTTTTCCTTTAGATTTAGAATTGATTGTTTTCCAGAACTTTCACCCTAGTGGTTTTATGTAGGATTACACCATGTCTGTCCACAGTATAAAATTATGATTTTAGCCTTTGTCAATCCTTCTAAATTAATTCAATTGTTGCCAAAATTAAAGTTGCCTCTTTCCAGGGAAATGTCATATGCTTAGGTCAGTTTTTCCAAAATCAGTGAAAACAATATTTTAAGTTAAAGCAATAGTTGCAATTTACATAAACTTCTGCAAAGCCTTTGATTCAGTGGTGCACGACAAACTACTGTTGAAGCTAAGTTCTTACGGCATCTCTGGATCCCTGCACAAGTGGATAGCCATATTCCTGTCAAATAGACAACAAATAGTCAAAATAGGGAGGGCTCTATCAAATCCGGCATCAGTAAACAGTGGTGTCCCCCAAGGCAGCATTTTAGGACCCACACACTTTCTGCTTTACATCAATGACCTATGCAATCATGTTAAAAGCAGCTGTGTCCTCTTTGCCGATGATGTAAAATTATTAACACCACTGACAATGCTGTTGCCCTACAATGCAACCTTGACTAATTGGTAACCTCAAATTTCAACTAATAAAAGCTCTGTCCTACACACTGGAATAAAAATCAGAACACCAAATACAAGTTGGGAAGAAACAATCTCATAGACGATGCTCACTCTGTCAAGGATGTAGGAGTACTCATATCAAATGATCTAGGCTCTAGAGCTCACTGTAACAGCATTGCCAAAAAGGCATTAAGAGTTGTTAACCTAATTTTGCAAAGCTTCTTCTCTGGTAACATTGAATTGCTAACTAGGGCATACAAAACCTTTGCCAGACCAATTCTTGAATACAATTCATCTGCCTGGAACCCACACTGTATATCAGATATTATCATGATTGAGCAGGTTCAGAGGTATTTCTCAAGAAGAGTACTCCACTCCTCTACTCACAATAGAACTCCCTATGCCTCCAGGCTTGAAATTTGGGGCTTGGACAATCTGGAACTGCACTACCTGCAGTCCAATCTAGGCATAGTACAGAAAATTGTCTGCTACAACATCTTGCTTGTAAGTGACTTCTTCAGCTTCAACCACAACAATACATGGGCAAATAATCAATACAAACGTAAGGTAAACTGCTTCAAACTCAACTGCAGAAAATATGACTTCAGCAACATTGTGGTCAATGCCTGGAATGCTCTACCCAACTCCATTGTTACATCCTCAAACTCTCACAGCTTCAATCTCAAACTATCTACCATGGACCTCACTCCATTCTTTAAGAGGTCCTTAAAGGGGGCATGCAGAAGCACACCAGTGAGCCTACCACCCTTTTTTACTGTCCCAATTTATATGTATTTACTTCCTTTGTTCATATTTATGTTCATACCTAGACTTGTACATGTTTGATGAACAAATATAAATAAATAAATAAATAAATAAATAAATAAATAAATGAATGAATGAATGAATGAATGAATGAATGAATGAATGAATAAATAAATAAATAAATAAATAAATAAATAAATAAGATCCAAAGATAGTCTTGGCAAATTACAAATTAATGAAACTCCCTTTGAAATTCTCTAGTAAAAAAGAAATTCCAGTTCTGGTAATTAAACTAATTTCTGAGCATGCACAAGCTTTGAAAAATCAAACTATAAATATCTATAAAAGTATATTTTAAAACATTTCTCCGAATTGGTGAATGCCAATTTTTCAATCCCCAGTCCAAATGCAAAAAGGAGGTCGTAAACGCCATCATCCCCCTTACACAAATAGCTGCTCAAGTTACAAACAGATGACAACGCCATGATTGGCAAGGCCAACCCACAGACAACCTAACTACGAAACCCAAAACAAAATTGCTAGCAAACTCCTGGTTCTGGAACAATCAACACAGCTTCACAAAAAGACATAACCTAGCATGGAAGGGGACAAAACTCTATGTCCCAGAATCCCTATGTGTCCTAGTCCTTCAGAGGAACCATGATGCCAAACGGGCAGGCCACTTCAGGTTCTTAAAGACTTTATACTTGGCTCAGAGGCAGTTCTGGTGCCCTGGCACAAAGAAAGATGTGGATAGTTATGTGAAGAGTTGTACCATCTGCTCTGTGATGAAAAAATGACCAGAAACCCCCCCTCCCGGATTGCTGTTAGAAATATAACTCACCTAACAGCTATTTGGGTTAGAAATATATAAACCAGGATAAACATTTTAATATTGTATCTTTAAGAAAATGCAAAACTGTAATTGTGGTTTCTCAAATGGCCATAAGATGGAGCCAGAAACCTGGGTTGTTTTAGTCTTAGTCTCAGAAGAGAGTGTGTCTCAGTGAGTCTCTTTTTCCTTCTCTTGGAGAGTTTTGCCATTCTTCCTAATCGAATGCTATTTTTGGATTTGATGTAAGTCTGTTACTGAACTGTTTTTGACACTGGACTTTGTTATTGGATTATCCCTGGATTGAAAACTGACTGATTTAACCTGTGAATGACTTCGGTTTGAACTTTTGGTTATTAACCTGTGAATAACCTGGTTTGAACTTTGCTTAAAAGTTTCTGGAAGTAAAAACCTACATTTACTGTACAGTGTATCTGTGTACTGTGTGTGTATTATTCAATCACTTCTCTCACTACATCTTCCTGTGTGCACTCATTCTCCTAAGAGGGAATTACCTCAACACCTGCTACTAATTATAGTGGAGTGGATAATGGACTGATGAGGCTATGGGAGGAAATTGCAATGGACTTCATAGTGGAGTTGCTGAAAAGTGGAGGAAACACAGTGATCTGGATTATCATAGACTTATTTTCAAACAGGCGGATTTCATACCTTGCAGCGGACTACCCTCAGCTCAACAGTTAGCCAAGCTGTTTTTGAAGCACATCTACCACCTGCGTGGAGTACCATGGAGAATTATCTCAGACAGAGGAGTCCAGTTCACAGCTACATTTTGGAGGGAGTTCCTGCAGTCTATTGGGTCATCCCAGGGTCTTAGCTCGGCCTTTCATCCAAGCACCAATGGGAGGGGAGAGAGATTGACCACCATGGTAGAACAGTATCAGGTGCTATGTGAATTATCAGCAGTCCAATTGGGCAGACCTCCTGCCTTTTGTGGAGGTCGCATACAATAATGCTGCTCACAATAGCACAGGACCAACCCCCTTCAAGGTGGTGAGTAGCATGGACTTCATCTCAATACCTGAGTATCCAAGGGACCCCTTCTCCTCAGTCAGACTGACCTACTGGATGTCAACGCTGAAAGCAACTTGGGAGAATGTCAATAAAGCACTGATGAAAGCGGCACAGACCTATAAAAGACAGGCAGACAAACACCAAGCCCCACAACAACCATTCCAGTTGGGGGAGAAGATCTATCTCTCCACCAAATATCTGAGATTAAGACTCCCTAACAAGATACTGGGGCCAAAGTTCATGGGACCATTCCCCATAGTAAAGATCATCAACTCAGTCACAGTGCAATTGAGGTTGCCTTGATTGTCAGGGACACGGAGATTATCATGGTTCCCTGACACAAATATTATAAAATGAAACATCATGGATTGTCTAGATGAGTTTTAATGGCTGTCCTGTTTTATTTTATTTTCTAATTCCAGATAAGATGTGCTCTACTCAACAATACTAGGTTTATTAATATTAGTGAACTTGAATTTTTTTAAATCTAATTCTGTTCACATTCAGTAGCAAATTATTCCATTTTATAATTGAAAATATAAAGTATTATGACATATTATTCAACATACTATTCTTCAAAATGATTACCAACAATCATACATACACATGCACGTATACATATACATTTTAATGGAAATTCCCTTTATCTCAAAATAGTTCACAGAGATATACATAATGAAATATACATGTTAGTTATATAATCCTATGTCTAATAAAATGAAATTCAATGTAGAGAAAAGTAAAGTCCTACACTTAGGCAAGAAAAACCTAAAATACCCATATAGACTGGGTGAAACCAGGCTCAATAGCAGTAACTGTGAAGGGATCTTGGAGTCTTAGTGGACAACCAGCTGAATATGAGCAAGCAGTGTGCAGCAGCAGCCAAAAAAGCTAATGCAATCCTAAACTGCATTAACAGAGGGATACAACTGAGACCAAGTGAAGTATTAATACCACTCTATAAAGCCTTAGTAAGACCACACCTAGAGTACTGCATCCAGTTTTGGTCACCACATTATAAAAACGATGTTGAAACTCTAGAAAAAGTATAAAGAAGAGCAACCAGGATGATTAAGGGACTGGTGATTAAAACATATGAAGAACGTTTACAAAAACTGGGCTTGGCTAGTCTAGTGAAGAGAAGGACCAGAGGAGACATGATAGCAGTCTTCCAATATTTGAGGGGCTGCCACAGAAAGGAAGGGGTCAAGCTATTTTCTAAAGTGCCTGTAAGCCAGACAAGGAATAATGGATGGAAACTGAACAAGGAGAGATTCAACCTGGAAATAAGGAGAAACTTTCTGACAGTGAGAACAATCAACCATGGAACAGTTCGCCTTCGGAAGTTGTGGGAGCACCATCAGTTGAGACCTCCAAGAAGAAATTGGACTGCCATTTGTCAGAAATGGTGTAAGGTCTCCCGCTTGGGCAGAGGTTTGGACTATATGACCTATAAGGTCCCTTCCAACTCTGATTATCTGTTATCTGTTAGTCCCAAATTAAGCGATTGTAGAATACACATTATTTTTTTATGCAGAAGATATCTTATATTGCAAATACAAAGAATTTTATGAAGATACCATCACATTTTTTTGCTAAAGAGTAAAAAACAGATACCCCTCCCTCATCAATAATTATTTCAAATTAATCTTTATTATGATCATAGTCCAGAATAATTTACCTCTTGCTTTATTTTTTGCTTGTTCTCTTCCATGTAGAACTGAACTAAACCAAACTAAGGCCTCAAATAATCAAATTATGTTGTTTTATTGGATGATAGACAAGAAGTAACTACTACCATTCACATTTTATTTATAACTCATGCACATTTAATTTGATTTAAAAAAGGACAACTGTTGTTGCTGCTTAGTGTTGCCTCTTCCAAATCAATTATGGATCATGAGATTAATGTATACACTAAACACAATTATATACAAAACATATATGGAGCATGTTTGGCATGAATTGCCAATAACTACAAAAATTAGACTTGAGAATCTTTAAATCTTGCTTTATCTACTTGGAAATTATGAAATAAAGATTCTTCTTTTTTGTGAAATATTTGATTTTTGGTTCTAGAGTTCATTTGACTCAAGGAAACTAGCAAATTGGGAACTTTTGATTCCTTCTGATCCAGATCAAATGTGCCTTGAAACCATTCAGATAAATACCTCTTTGTATTACAGACTTGCTCCAATGTCTTTTGTGTTCCCTTTTTGGGACTGAGATTCCTTTTCTGCCAGCTTTTTTATTATGTTTGGGATTAAAAAAAAATGTTATGAATATTCACTTGGATATGCAAAAGCAGTTGGACCAAAGGTTAATGATCCATTATCTTTATTCAGTTAAAAACCACAACTATGTTTCCACTCTCTGACTTCAATGGCTATTTTATACTTGTCCGTTAGCTACTTGTCCTGAAGGGCCATTTCTTCTCCTCTTGCTCTTGCTCTTGCTCCTCCTCCTCTTCATCTTCCTCCTCTTCCTTTTTTGAGTTCTATATTGGCATTGAAGTAAGGTTGTGTGTCTCTGGAAAGAATGATCTATTGAAACTATAGACCCTGTTCTGCTATGTTGATTTTGTTACTAAGATGCAAGTGGCCATTTATCATTTCCCTATTAATACAGTACCCCGCAATTATTTATTCTATTATTCTATTATTATTATTATTATTGTTGTTGTTGTTGTTGTTGTTGTTGTTGTTGTTGTTGTTGTTGTTAATAATGAAGCAGGCATAGACTCCAGGTACCATCTTCTAAGAAGTTTTGTCTATTAGCGCACTGGCAATGTACATTTCATGCTTTTACCCTCACCCAGGGGTGGGATTCAACCAGTTCGCACCTACTCACAAGAACTGGTTGTTAACATTCTAAGCAATTCGGAGAACCGGTTGTTAGAAGAAATTACTGGCCTAATCCTGTAAGGAAGGAAGGAAGGAAGGAAACATTCTGGTGTTGCTTACAGAAACTGCCTCTCCGTTAACCCTTATTACATTCTTGGCAGGACTAGACTTCCTGTCTCAGGAACAACTCTGGAGTTTCCCCCTCCCCTCCTTTGCTGGTACTTTCCTTGTGTGGAGTGACCATTTAAAGTTATAATGGCATTGAAAAAAGTGACCTATGACAATTTTTTACACTTACAATTGTTGCAGCATCCCCACAGTCATGAGAGGCCTGGTGAGGAGATGCGTGCCTCTGTGTGAGTAATATTGAGTTGGTCACATCCAGCCAATAACATGACCACCAAGCCATGTCCACTCACTCACATGACCACCAAGCCATGTCAACCACCTAAGCCACACTCACAGAACCGGTTGTTAAAATTTTTGAATCCACCCCTGCCCTCAGCCCCTAGAATGTTATTCCACCTGAATTAAGATTAGCAACATCCATGCTAACCTTCTAGAAAACTCTACAGTAAAACCTGGCTTATTCATCAAGCTTGAGGATACCATGGTCAACCTGCAACACAGCTATATGAGGTTAAGTGACTGTTTTCCCACAAACTTGTTTTTATCTTTATTTATATTTCAGTGTTTCTTGAGTTGTCACATGGCTTTAATTATTATTATGTGTGTAAGTCATGCAGAACATATTTTAATCCAAAACTCCTTGAAACTTCTTAAAACAGTCTGAACTTTTGGTCTCAGCTCCAGAGTAACAACAATATATCAGGACATACAACCAAGTTTAATTAACCTTATAAGATCAACTTATCTCACTGAGATGACTTGATATTGTCATGAACGTGCCAGCAATGCTGATAGCAGAAAGTACATATTTGCTGAAATTGATATATTTAACATGGTTAAATGTTAAATGAGGAAGGAGAAAGGAGAAAGGGAATTCTGAAACATTTTCCAGCATTCTATGCCGATCTGTTCGTGCCCATTTTTACCACTGCCTCTTAATTTTGAAAGGACAGATCCATGGAAATTAAGGATAAATGTCACTAACCAAAATTGCACATGCTGAAAGCATAACACTCCAAGCTGCATATTACTTCAGCTTGCCAGCTGTAGGGCAAGCCCATCCTTATTAAGCCTTTACAGTGAGGGTTTATGATTCATTACGGGCTTTTCTGTGTTTTATTAATTTATTCAAGATATATTATGCTTCAAGTTAAGCATCTCATTCCCCTTCACCAAACTTGACTGATAGAATGGGCTGTTCTACCTGTAACAATAAATAAAAAGATATAAATGCCTACCCTTGAATATACATGTTTACCTACTTAAAATACATCTTTCAATTAAGATTGCACATATAGAAAGTTACTCAGAATATTCTGGAGAAATATTCATGTGCAAAGGAATCAACGAACATCCAATGAAGTCCTTGTGGACTGAGTACATGAAATTCTGAGTATATCTGAACCATAGTTACTTCATATATAAAAAGGATGCTACCTAAAGGTATTTGGCCCACCTCTTCAATTTCACAGAGTGAAGCCACAATATTCTTTCAAGGAAAGATTGAAGCCACTATATTCTTCAGGAAACAGCATCTATCATTACAGGTACAAGTAAAGTTTTCCCCTGTTCAGTTTTGTTTGACTCTAGGGGATGATGCCATCTCCATTTCTTAGCTGAGGAAGCCAGAGGTGCTATTCATCCGGTTCTCACCTCTTCGGGAGAACCAGTAGCTGTGATTTGGCGTAGGTCACAGAACTGGTAGTGACCCCTGGCTGGCCACGCCCCTGAACTGGGTCGCCCTATCACCCATTCGCCCACTTGTCCTGGTTGCTCTCCTAGCTTTCCATACCACATGGTGGCCATGGGGCACCTCGGGTGGATGTGCGCATGTGCAGCAGCCCTGGGACATTCACCTGCCTGGCCACCCTCCCAGAGCATGTTTTCTTCCTTCTCCCAGCAGTGGATGCACCTCTTCCAGGCCAGGCCAGCCCAGCCTGGCCAGCAAGCAAGTGGGTGGACAGATATCCCGGGGCTTCTCACCCCCCTTGTTGCCAATGCCTGCAGTAGCAGCCTCCTTGGCAGCAGCCGATCGTGGGACTTCTATCTCTTCAAGTGCCAGCCTTAGTGTGACTTGCTGAAAGTGGGGGAAAATAACACACACACAGAGCCGAACCAGTGGCAGTCTCAGTAGTAGTCCCAGTAGCAGCAGCAGCAATGGTTTCTCCCCACTCCCAGCCATCAGCTGCCCCGAGCTAAAGAAGCTGGCTGCCTCGGGAGAGTCGACCAGCTGAGCACGCAAAACAAGGTGCCTTGGACTGCCCGCAATTCTCCTTCCTCCTCTCTCCCATCCTCTTTCAGGGGCTTCCCACCCACCACTCTGCTTGATCTGTGCATGGATCTGGCCGGCTGCCTCTTTCCTATACTGCCCTCCCTTCAGCAATTCTGTTCAGCACTCACCCCCTCCCATCCATCCACTCCCACACACACACACCTGCTCAATCCCCACCCCACCTCAGATCATGAAAGAGATGAGTGAAGGAAAAGGGGGGGATTGATGCAGTGGAAGATGCCACCTGCGAAGGCAGAAAAAGGCCTTTTTTTCTGGGAAGAACAGAAAGAGCTTTTGCGCGCACTCTCTTCTGAGCCCTACTGCCCACAAATCCCTCCTCCTCGCCTCTTCTCCTTCCCCCAGCCCTGCTAGTATAGTCTGCAAATCCCCCCACCTTCCACTCCATGCTGCAAAGCTCAACAGCACCCCAAACTCTGCAGAGCTCCACCCTGCAGCACATTGCAAAGCTCAACCTTTCTCTCTCCCTCCCCTCACCCCATCACCCTGAAGACCATCGCTCGCCATGCTCCGCACAACAACTAGCAGAAAGCAAGTCAATGCAGCTTTCCTCCTTTTTCAGACTGGGGTGGGGGGGAACCTTCCACTTGAGTGGTTTGTTCCCAGTGGAAGCTCCTCTGTTCGCCGCCGTCCCTTGAAAGTAGTGAAGAGTGCTTGGCCCAGCCCTGGCTTTGAGAGGAGGGGGGAGAGAGGGGAAGATTGGGAGAGAGGGAGAGAGAGAGACAGAGATACATGGGGAGAAGAGACCCATAGAGAGAGACACACGGGGGGGGGGAGGAGAGAGAGAAAGAAACAGAGAGAAAAAGAGAGGGAAAGAGAAAAAGGGAATGAGAGAGGAAGGGAGAGAGGCAAGAAAGAAAAGAAAGAAAAAAGAGAAAGAAAGAAAAAAGAGAAAGGAAGCAAAAGGAAGAAAAGGGATAGACAAAGAATGAGAGAGATGGAAGGAAGGGACAAAGAAAGAAAAAGAAAGGGAGGGAGGGAGGAGATCATGAATGAGATATTTGGATGGATAGATAAATACATGGAAGGAGGGAGGAACGGAGAAAGAAAAAAAAAGGAGAGGAAGGAAGCCTGGTTTCAGAAGAAACCCTGGTTTCAGAAGACTCTTTGAAGCACACAGCAATCTAGGGCTGGCCTGCAAGGGATCTCAGAGGTCATCTAGTCCAACCCCCTCCTCCAGCAGGAGATCTTTACAGAATCATAGAATAGCAGGGTTAGAAGTAAGTGTGTGTGTGTGTGTGTGTGTGTGTGTGTGTGTGTGTGT
>BLBF01000019.1:15346339-15370544 GCA_015471245.1 Laticauda colubrina | reverse complement strand
CTTATACTGGAATAAACTATATTCTTGATAGCACAAGCGTATCTGTTATTTTTACTGTATGTTAATAAACATACAAGCTTAGCTCACTCATTTATCTGTGTACCTATCTGACTAACGCTGCACATTCTGTTTAGCTTGTCTACCTAACCCTGGTTGGGGAACCTAGGCTTAACAAATATTATATCTATTTCAGACAATTCTAATAAAGTTAGGGAAAGAATACTTAGAGGATTTGAATGAGATGATACTGAATTTTATATGGCAGGGGGAAAAGTCAAGGATTAAATTAAAATTACTACAAGATACTGAGAGGAGGTTTTGGACTACCAAATTGGGAATTATATTATCAGGCCACTGTATTGATGTGGATGAAAGAATGGGTGGTCTTAAGAAATATTAGACTGTTATCATTGGAAGGACATGATTTACAATTGGGGTGGTATGCTTTCTTATGGAATAAGGAGAGTAAGTCACATGGTTACTTTCGATGACATTATGTAAGATGCTTTATGGTTAATATAGAAGAAAGCAAGGGGAAAATATCTGAAAACACTGGTTTGGTTGTCAACAATAGAGGCATTTGCATATCCAAATGTTTTTAGAATAGAACATATCATTAGATACAAGGATGTTTTAAATGAAAAGGTAAAATAAAACATGAATTAGATGAACAAGGAATGAGTATTGAATTGGGATACATTTTTGCAAATACACTCTAGAAATAAGAAAGATGTTAAAGTAGATGAAGAATTGACAGAATTAGATAAAATCTTAACAGGCTCTGAAGAGAAGATGATAAGAAATTTGTACAATTATTTCCTTGGAGTAAGTTAGAGAAAGAAGAAGTTAAAGAAACTATGATTGTATGGGGGGAAAATTTTAGATATGGGATAGATTTGGAAATGGTAAAAACTATGGAAGAGAAATTATAAATTTACAATGTCAACAGCCTATAAAGATAATTCATATAAGACAGTTTTACAGTTGGCATCTCCCCCCAAGCAAGATTGGCGGAGATGTTTAAAGACAAATCAGCAAAATGTTGGAAGTGTCATCAGATACTGGGATCATATTACCATATGTGGTGGACATGCACAGAAGCTAAAAAATATTGGACTAAAATAGCACATGGTTGGAAAAAATGATGAAATATTCTTGTTGGGGATATTACCAGAAAAAAGCAGTATTGTCTATAAAATAGAGAAATAACATGTCTGATTATCCAACTATTAACAGCAGCTAGAATTGTATTTGCACAGAATTGGAAAATGAGAAAATTCTGTTAGAGGAGAAAATGATTAAGAAAATAATGGAGTGTACAGAAATGAGTAGGTTAACAGTGGCAATTAGCAAGAAGAAAGGGATCATTATAAGACATGGGATTTATTTTATGGATGGTTAGAAAGCAGAGTAAAGCCCATGACACACTGCACCAATGGATAGAAAGAGGATGTAAAACAAAGAGAAACACTTGCCATCCACTGGTTAATGCGATTCATCCGTTCTATATTCACTGCCTCCATTTTTTATCCTCTCTATCCATCCAGCATCCGTCGACTGAGGTTCCATCCGCTCAAAAAGTTTTGAGCTGCACAAAACTTTTTGAGCGGAAAATGTATCCAACGCGTCCGTTCTGCATCCACAACGCAAACAGGGAACATCCATTCTACATCAGTTGTCATCTGTAACACGTCCACGATATCCGCTAGGCATCCGCTGCACATCTGCGCAACTCATATCCGCTCCAGCAGAAAATGGATACAGGGAGGAAGCGAAATGGACGTGAAATGGACGCGGAACGGACGTGCAGCATTAGTAGCACGGATGGAGAAAGGATGAAAGCGGATGCAGCTCACAAAGAAAGCATTTAAAACGGAAAAAACGTTCGCAGAGGGGACCTGTCTCGGATATTAAGGTTGTCTAAGAGGATGCCTAGAGGATGCAAAAGGACACAGTGCAAAACCTATATTGCCTATAAAAAGGAGCAACTCACCTGGATCTCACTTTCAGTCCAGCAGCCCTGCTGTGCAGACCTCTGCAGCCTTCATCTGGCTCTTGCTCTTCCACAGCATCCAGTCATCTCCACCATGGATCGTAACACACTCCTTTTGGTAGCCACCATCGTTCTGCAACAGTGAGAAGCCATCTACAGGCTCTTTCAACTGTTCTACGGGAAGATAAGGAGGCATCCAAGAAGTGTCTGGGTCCGAAGATGGATTGGGAGAAGAGCAGAGTATGGACTGTACAACAAGCTGATGGTGGAGCTGAGGAACGAAGACCCTCGTGCATTCCAGAACTTCATGAGGATGCCTCCAGCCATGTTTGATGAAGTTGTGGAGCGGCTGAGACCCAGGTTGACCAAGCAGAGCACCAACTTCCGGCCCAGCCTGGACTCTGGGCTCAAGGTGGCACTGACTCTGTGCAACCTGGCCTCAGAGATCAGGAGCATGCAGTACAGCTATGGACTACAGGAGCATGCAGTGCGGCTGGAGGGTGCCACATAACACCATCAGCATTATGGTCAGAAAAATGGTGCAGGCCATCATCGAAGAGTACCTGGAGGAGCTCCTCCATTGCCCCTCCACTGAAGAAAGCTGGAAGAAAGTTGCAGAGCAGTGGTATCAGAGGTGGAACTTCCCCCACACCGTTGGAGCCATAGATGGGAAGCACATGGCCTGCAAAGCTCCAGCCAAGTCGGGA
The DNA here is from genome assembly GCA_015471245.1 of Laticauda colubrina. NCBI lineage: Eukaryota > Metazoa > Chordata > Lepidosauria > Squamata > Elapidae > Laticauda > Laticauda colubrina. The sequence continues at coordinate 15,367,844 of BLBF01000019.1, read as the reverse complement.
TCCACTTATTTCAACTACAAGGGCTTCTTCAGCATCATCCTCTTCGCCATGGTCGAAGCTGACTACAAGTTCATGTACATCGATGCTTCAGGCAGCGGGTCAGCTTCAGATGCCCAGGTATACAACGCCAGTCACCTCAAACGGGCTGGAACGCAACCTCATCATGGGCTTCCCAGATCCAGACCCCCCTACCCAACGACACGCAAGATGTGCCCTACTTCATTGTGGGGGATGCCTTCTCCCTCACAACCTACCTCATGAAGCCCTACACTTCCAGACTCCTCACCCGTGAAGAGAGGATCTTCAACTACAGGCTGTCCAGGGCAAGGCGGGTGGTGGAGAACGCCTTTGACATCCTGGCCAACAGGTTCCAGGTACTTCTCAGCACCATGCAGCATCGCCCACAGACTGTGAGGAGGATCATGGAAGCTTGCTGCATCCTGCACAATCTCATGCGCACCCGCTACCCAGTGTTGCAGAACAGGTTCGTGGACCTCCAACAAGGCAATGGGGACATGGAGCCTGGTGAATGGAGGCAAGGGCGAAACCTGATAGATACTGTGGATGTGCAAGGCCCCAACAGAGCTTCACGTGACGGGAAGAAACAGCACAACCTCCTGGAATACTGGTGCAACTCCCGAGCTTGAGCAGTGGAGTGGCAAGACAGGATGATAGATGCTCAATGGATGCTTCCTTCAGCCTGTCTCATCATACTGATGAGATTGTGCCATGTATGTTGAGAGGCCCTACAATGAACAGGGCATTTAATAAAGAGTTGTGTTTATGTTGAAATGTGTGGATCAATGATTAATCCACCAAGAGTTTATTTACTAAAATAAATGAAGCAAGTGTGATGCAAATATAATCTTTATTAATAACAAACCGTAAAAGAAAATGACCCAAGTGTCCCAAGCAAAGATAAAGTTCATCAGGTAGCAACCCAGTCTCTGGCACTCTTCTCAGTCACTCTGAGGCATGCCCATGGTCTCAGGGGTGAAGGGTCCAGGTGCTGTGGATGTGGCTGCTGCTGGAGTGCTGGTTTGAGGCGCCATTGGGGTTCCTGGCCCCAAGAGGACATCAGAGGATGGTGTGTGGAGGAAGCTCTCAGACAGCTGGCTCAGTCCTGTGATGTTGAGAGCCCCTTCCTCCAGGACATGGGGTGTCCGTCCCAACACCGATGGTACACAGATGTTCTGAGGCCGGGCTTGGCTGTGGGGTGGAGGAAGGAGGAGTGTAGTGGGGCTGTCTGGTCTACAGGTGAGCGAGGTGAGGCGTGGGTGGATTTTGTGGTGTGGGTGGCATCTGTGGCGTGGATGGCATCTGTGGCGTGGATGGGATCGGTGGTGTCGGTGGCACCGGTGGCGTACGATGAACCTGTGCCTGGACTGGGAAGGGCTGCCTGTGCTACTGGAGCTCCTGGTAGCCGTAGCCTTGGTAGGTGAGGGCCTGTGGAAAGCCTTGGAAGGGCAGTGACATCACCTGGGGTGGAGGAGCAGACCTGGACTGGGTGGGAGCAGGTTCAGCTGGGTCTGGAGGGTTGTGAAGAAGAACAATGATCCTGTCCTTGAACACCTGGTACTGTGATTTGGACATGTCCATGAGGGTCTGGTTGACATAGGTGAGGAAGGGCTTGCGATTAGAGGATGGTATGTCGGTGTGTACCAGCTGAGAGAGATCTACGCTGCTTCTGATGGTGTCCCTGATCTCCAGCAGGACAGTGTGGCTCTGTCCCTCCGGTTTGCCTCTCTGCCTGCTTTTTGTGGAGGTGGAGCTGGGGGTGTATGTTGGTTGGTCTCTGGTGGAAGTGCCCTCTCCTTGCTCCCACTGTGTCAGGGGGTCCTCCACACACTCCGCCACGAGGAGTGCAGCTGTTGGGGGGGTCTCCGGCATGCTCCACAGATACCTGCCTGGACACAGGAGCTGACTCTTGCCCAGAAGAGGACTGGCTCTCTGCAGGCTGCCTGAGGGAGAGGGTTGTCAGAGGGGCTGCTCCTCGGTGGCGGATCTCACCTTCCAAGAAGCTGCACTTGGCCATCACGTTGGTCTCTCGGTCCGTTAGCTTGACTGTGGCCTGGCCAGATTTCTTGAGGTGCAGCTTCCCATACCAGGTGTGCATGTGCTTCAACTGCCAAGGAGCACCTCCAAAGTGTAGCCCAGGCTCTCCGCCTTCTCTCTCCAAGCAGCCTGCTTCCTTTTGGTGTCTTGATAGAGCCCGTGTCCCTTCCGCCATAGATACTCATTTTCCCTCAGCCATTCCAGCACCTCATCCTCATGTTCCTCTTTGATGGAGTATTGCCTCCTCTCCCTTTCTCGTTCTCGTGTATGCCTCTTCCTCCCTCTGGTAGGGCCATCTGGGCCCTCATCAGAGGGGCTTTGAGGTTGTAGGGGCTGCTCCACCACCACCACCAGCAGCAACAACAACAGTAGCAGCAAAAGGAGGACCAGCAGTACCAGCAGCACCAGCAGCACAAGCAGGACCAGGACCAGCAGCAGCAGAGTAAGCACCAGCAAGATCAGGATCAGCACCAGCAGAGTAAGCACTAGCAGCACCAGCAGCACCAGCAGCACCAGCAGCACCAGCAGCACCAGCAGCAGTGCCAGCAGAGTAAGCACCAGCAGAAACACCAGCACCAGGAGCAGCACCAGCGGAGTAAGCATCACCAGAAGCACCAGCAACAGGAGCAGCGCCAGTAGAGTAAGCACCAGCAGAAGCACCACCACCAGGAGCAGAGCCAGCAGAATAAGCACCAGCAGAAGCACCAGCACCAGGAGCAGCGCCTGCAGAGTAAGCACCAGCAGAAGCACCAGCACAAGGAGCAGCACCAGCCGAAGCTCCAGCACCAGAAGAGTCAACCCGAGCAGCAGAAGCACCAGCAGAAGCAGAGTCAGGGCCAGGGGGTGGCCCTGTCCCTCTTGCCAGGGCTGGCAGAAGATGGCACAGGCTTCCTTTTCTTCCCCATGGTTGTTGGCTGGCTGGCTGGCTGGAGCTGTGTCTGGCAGCAGGTCTTTCCTCTGAATGGTGACCTGCTTGCGAGCTGCTTCCCTTTATATCTGCGGGGCTGACGCAATGCATCCTCCCCACATGTGCAGTGAACGCTTTGCATCCGCTAGGAATCGCTAGGCATCCGCTAGTCTTTCGCTCTGCATCCGCTTTATCCGCTCTGCATCCGCTCTGCATCCGGTCCTTCCGTTGTGCGTCTGTTTCACTGTGCTCCTCCGGAAGCCCTGCGGATGTGGCATCTGCTTCCATCCGCTTCCATCCGCTTCCATCTGCTAGGCTTCCGTGGAGCATCCGCTTTACATCCTGGCTACATCCTCCCCCCGTCCATTCCTTTCCGTTGTTGTCCGCTCTGCTTATGCAAATTTGGGGCACTTTTGGGAGCAGATAACAATGGATGGAACATTTTCTCATCCGCTTTGTCCTTTTTCCCTACGTTTTGCATCCGTCGGCCTATGTGACAGGCCCTTTAGGTAGGAATCCATTTTGATCTGAATGTATAAAGTGATTCAGATATCTTTTAGGTCTTTCTGCCATTGTTGAAGCAATTTTTTTTAATTAGCATTTAGCAAGGATATTGAGTTATAATTTTTAATTTGTTATAGGTGAGTGTCTTCCTTTGGTGTAAGTGTAATTTATGGCCCTGTCCATGAATTAGGAACTTAATTTTTTGTCAATACTTCATTCATTAGTTCAAGCATTGTAATACAAATTGGTTCCTGTAATATCTTATAATATCTGCTGGTAGTCCACCCAGACCCAGAGTTTTTCCAATATTTTGCCTATTTATTGCTTCTGTCAATTCCATCATTGTTATTCTCTCTTCTAACATTAGTTTCATCAGGTATTTTTTGGTAATACTGCCTCTTTCAGGTATTGCTGAATTTTCCCTTCTACAATTATCTCTTGGTCATATAATTTCTCATAGTATTTCTGCACTATTTTTTTCTTTCTTCATTTCCATAACATAGCATTCCTTTTCATCTGTTAATTGTGCTTTTCAATTTTCTCTCTTCTTTCAGTTTATATGCTAGCCATCTACCTGGCTTATTGGCATTTTCAAAAAAGTTCTGTTTAGCTCCCTTAATTTTTTGTGCCAATTCTTCTTTTTCCATTAGCCCCATTTTATGTTTAATTATATCCATTTGGTTTTTAAAGGTTTTTATGCTATGGATTTCATTGCAGTTATTTTTCCAGTTCCTTATAGTTTTCTCTTAAGATCTGTTGTGTTTGTCTTTGTTTGATATTTCTTCTTCTTTTATAAGTTATAATCACGCCTTTGGCATAGGCCTCCATAGTATCCCATACATTTTGTCATGAAGTGTCCTCCTTTTTATTTTCTTTAAAAAAGAATGTAAATTCTTTCCTCATGACATTAATTCTTTTTCCTTCAGAATTGAATTATTCAAAGTCTATCTTAATGTTTTCCTTTGATCCCTCCATTTAACCCATATTGGATTATGGTCCACCCAAATACTTGTTTCATTATTAACTTTTTGTATGTTTGAGACCAAATCCATTGACATCCAAATCATATCTATTCTTGACCATGACAAGTGCCTATTGGAGTAAAATGTATATTATCTATTCTTACTGTTCAGTTGTCTCCATATGTCTTTAATGCTCAATTCCTCAGCCATCTGAAAGAAGGATTTCGGCGATGTCTTTCTATTTTTTTAAATTCACTTTCTGTGTTTTATAGTCCAATCCTGTGTCTACAATAGCATTAGTCTCCAAGAATGCATATCTTGTCGTATTCCCGTTCAGTTATCTTGTTATGTAATTTCTTGTAGAATTCATCTTGTTTATTGTTTGGTGCATATATTGCTATTAAGAGCATCATTGAGTTATTATCTGTTATTTCCACCATCAATATTCTCCCTTTTTCATCTGTAAAAATTAGTTCAACTTTAATTGTATTCTTAATGTATAAAACTACTCCTCTCTTATTCTATTGTGCCAAAGATGTATATAAATTGCCAATTTAGGATAGTTTAAAAGACATGCATGCTTTTTTTAATATGCACTTTTTGTAAACAAATTATGTCCATCTTTAATTTTTCTAGTTTATGAAATGTCATTTTCCTTTTAATAGCTGAGTTCAGTTCATTTATGTTTATGGAAATTGATTTTTTTTCTTCTTCCATTATTTATAATTTATATGTAGGGTTTATTCTTGTTGTTCTTTGTTGTCTTGGTTCTTTCAGTTCCACCCTACTACCTACTGTTCCTCCTTCTTGTCCTTTTTCTTCTCTTATTTCTTTGTCCAGTTCTTTGGCCATTTTTGCTCGTATTTTAAGTTCTTCCTCTCTTGCTCTCTTGTCTTCTTTCCCTCTGAAGTATTCATCATAAAATAATTCTGTTTTCCCAACCGAGTCCAACCTATGCCTTTGTTCTTGCCAAATGAACATCAAGCCTTCAGGAATCAATCATCTATAGTTCACTTCTTTCTTGATTAAAATCTTTGTCAAGAATTGAAATTCTCTTGTCAAATCTCTCACTTTCCTTAGTACTTGTTTTAAGACCTTGATCTCCTTCTCCTTATACTTCAAGGGATCATCTCTTGCTTTCTGTAGTATCTCTGTTCAAATTGTTTTCTTGGTAAATCTTACATGGATTTCTCTTGGTAATTTATTCCTCATAGCATATCTAGTATATACTTGGTATATTTCATCCATTCCATCCATCATCTTTTCTACTTCCAAGGCTCCTGCCAGGACTTCTGTCATAATTTCTGCAATATTTTCTCCTTTTTCTTCCTCAATATTCTGAAATCTTAAGTAGAAATTAGCCTTGCCCATCTCGCAAGGTATAGTCTCTTTCCCCTTTTCATGCTCAACTGATATCAATCTGTTAGCTATTTATCCTACTTTCTTCTCTGTCTGTTCACCTTTTTCTTCCATCTTTTGCATTCTTCATTTTTCATCATCATTTGTTGCATGTTTTCCATTGTATCTTCTATCCTTCCCATCTTCTCTTCCATATTTCCAATTCTATCATCTGTATGCTTCCCTTGGTCTTGTATTGCTTGCTGCCTTACTTTTAGTTCTTGCATTGAGACCTCCCTTTCCTTCTCTCTATCCTGTTGTAACAAGGTTGTTATGAATCATTGACCAGCTGGGCTCAGCAATGAGGAGGTGGTTGATGAGCCAGTGGTAGTTGTCCTTCTCATCTCAGGCTGGTTCTCACAAAAGATCAAAAATAGAATATTCAGGTTCTTCTCTACCTTAATCCAATGTTAAAAAGGAAGTAGGAATAAAAAAGTTTAAGAGAAAAAATAAAAATTTAAAAATAAATAGGAAGAGAATATCTAGAAAGAATATAAAATCCAAAAATCCAATATAGCAAAGGAAAGGGGAAAATAATTCAAAAGGACAAATCCACCAGCTTCAAAGAAAAAAGAAAAAGGGAAAAAAAAAACTTCCAAATATATTTACTTGTTAATGAGAAATATAAAGGCAATCAGGAAAAATAAAAAAGCAATATTCCAAATTCAAACCAGGTCCAGATCTTTTAGGTTAAAAAAAAAATTAAAGTTCTTCTAAAAAGTAACGTTACAAAATCTAGTCCAGTTAAGCAAAAAGAAATAGAGTAAAATAAAATAATCCAAATAAAGTTTGATAGCTAGCCATGTGTTTCACTGCTGTTCTCTGCTTTTCCCCTAAACAAGCTTTCCCCCTAGGGTACTCTTCTATCATTTATTAGAAAGAAAAAAAAAGAAATTTCTCACTCAAACTGACACACTTTCTCTTCAAGTCTTCTTTCCTTCCAGGGCTGTCACAGCTTCCTAGCAGCTTTAATAGCCACTTCTCTCCACTATTGGGCTTCAGGAGCTTTCCTGGATCAGCCAGGGACTTTGCAATGTCCCTGGGATCAACAGGGTATGCTACCTTCACTTACTGTCTCTCCGGGACAGTTTGGGTCCAATTGGACTGTCTGGCTGCAGGGATTTCAGTGACTTTCCCTGAAGCTCAAGGGATTGCCTCTTCTTGCTGCAATAGCAAGAAGCACCACCCTCAGTTGTTCATTTTCTGAACTTCCAACCAATTAAAGCCCTTCCAAATAATACCACAATCACAAAATTGAACTTTCCTTTTAAGCACAGGCAGTCTCTCTCAACTTAAATTACAATTAAGTCTTTTTGTGTGTTCTGTCTGTTAGATTTTGCAACAGAAATTCAAATCCAGAAAGCGTGCACAGATGACTGATTCAACAACATTCATTAACTTCCTTATATACATAATAACATTTGAAATAAAGTTTACAGTACCAATAGTAGATTTTTCCAACATGGTAAAGGTTACAAGGAAAACCACAACCAGCAGCTTCAGAGTTCAGAGCAGAGATTAGATCCACACCCAGGCTACTTCTAGTTTCACTTTCCAATTCAGCTCCCTTTGACTGGTCTGTTGCCATGACTATTCATTGGCTGACTTTGTTACTAAGCTCTTTTCCAGTTCATGAATATACTCTGACACAGTTGTATTTATAAGAGTTTTTCATATGTTTCCTGGTTCATTTGTTGAGAACTGATTCCTTAGCTTTTCAGAATAGCTTCTTTTTGCTGCTTTGATCTCCCTTGTTAATATGTTTCTGGCCTGGTTGTACAGTGTTCTGACACCTTTTGTGTAGGCTTCCTTTTTGGTACAAGATATATCAGTCAGCAATAGGGAGCCTGTTATATTTGTCACAGTGGTCCAAAACAGGCATAGATTGTGCAGTAAATATCTTAAGTCACTTTACTGCTGCAGCAATGTGAATAGGTATGAAAAGAGTTGTCAGGTATTTGAAGGGAACTGTGAATTTCCTTGTGAACTGAGACCCAAATACAGGTCTCAAAAAAATTAAAATTGAAATGCTATGTTTATAGTGATTATGCAAATGATGTAAAAACCAGAAAGTCTGAGATTGTGATATTGTTTGGAAGGGCTTTAATTAGTTGGAAGTCCAGTAAGTAAACAACTGTAGCATTTCTATTGTGGAGGCAGAATTTATTGCTTTGTCTGAACTCTGTTCAGAGATAACTTGGTATATACAGCTGTTACAAAATTTAAATGTAAAGGCAAATGAAGCTGTAATTGATTGTGAAGATAATGCTGCCTACATTACAGGTGACAGTAAAAAATAGAAACAAGCATGTGGACATTACATTTTATAATGTAAGAAAAAACATGAAAGATAAAATTGATTAGCTTGCTTCACTATGTGTCAGAAGACAATCTGGCTGACATAATGACCAAGCCAATGGGTGGAGTGCACCATGGGAAGAATATTAAGTTAATTGGATTCATTTCTATTCCAGTTATGAAGGGAGGAATGTCAGAGTATATTCATGAACTGGAATAAAGCTTAGTAACAAAGTCAGCCAATGAATTGACATGGCAATAGATTTGAATAGGAAAGTGAAACTAGAAATAGCCTGGGTGTGGATCTAGTCTCTGCTCTGAACTCTGAAGCTTCTGGTTGTGCTTTTCCTTGTAATCTTTACTACGTTGGAAGAATCTACTATTGGTATTGAAAACTTTACTTCAAATGTTGTTATGTATGTAAAGAAGTTAATGAATCCTGCTAAATCAGTTATCTGTGTGTGCTTTTTGGATTTGAATTTCTGCTTCAAAATCTAACACATTGGTTACAGCAAACCTCCTTCCCATGCTGAAGGAAATCAACAACTGGCAGATGACCTGAATTTATTTGACTGTAGGTTTGAGAGAAAACTACTGCCACCCATCTCCATAATCTACATCTCAGATGCACCAATAACAGCCAAGACTCCTATAACCTACCCCATCCCAGTGGGCCCACCACCTCTGGTGATTATAGAGAATGAGGTGCAAAGTCTATTTCACAGACAAAAGCCAGGAAAAGCACCAAACCCAGACAAAATAACTCCTTCTTGCTTAAAAGTCTGTGCTGATCAACTGGCCCCTATCTTCACCCACATCTTCAATAAATCACTAGAGATTTGCTGTGTTCCTTCTTGCTTCAAATGCTCTATTATCACCCCAACTGCCAAAGAAACTTTCCATCAAAGAACTGAATGATTTCAGACTGGTTGTTCTAACATCTGTAGTTATAAAGACCTTTGAAAGGCTAGTGCTGGCCCACCTGAAAACCATCACAGATCAGCAGTTAGACTCCTTGGAATTTGCTTACCGAGCAAATAGATTGAAGATGATGCTGTTTATGCACTACATCCTACTACATCTTGAATCTCCAAAGAACTATGCAAGGGTCCTTTTTGTAGACTTTTTGCAGACTTCAGCATTCAATATCATCATTCCAGATATTCTTCTAATTAAACTAAATCAGATAGCTGTACCTGACCACATTTGCAATTGGATCATAAGCTTCCTAAAAGACATGAAGCAGCAGATGCAGCTAGGCAAAATCGCATCAGATACCTGTACAATTAGCATAGGAGCCCCTCAGGGCTGTGTGCTCTCTCCACTTACCAATGACTGCATCTCAAAAGATCCCTCTGCTAAAGTACTGAACTTTGCAGATAATACAACAGTGATTGGTCTCATTTAAGCCAGTGATAAATCTGCATACAGATGAGAGTTTGAACAACTAGCCTTGTGGTGCAACCAGAACAATCTTGAACTAAAAACATTCAAAACTATAGAAATGGTGGTAGATTTTAGGAGAAACCCTCCGACACAAGCACCTCTTACAATACTGGACAACACAGTATCAACAATAGAGACCTTCAAGTTTCTGGGTTCTATCATATCTTAAAATGGACATCTCATATCAAAAATGTCATCAAAAAAGCACAACAAAGAATGTTCTTTCTGCACCAACTCAGAAAGTTCAAACTGCCTAAAGAGCTGCCGATTCAATTCTAAAGAGGAATTATTAAGTCTGTCATCTGCATCTCTATAATGGTCTGGTTTGGCTCTGCAATGAAACAAGACAGACACAGACTTCAACAAACAATTAGAACTGCAGAAAAAACAATTGCTACCAACCTGCCTTCCATTGAAAACCTGTATAATGCACGAGTCAAAAAGAGGACTGTGAAAATATCTACAGGCCCCTCACATCGTGGACATAAATTGTTTCAACTTCTACCCTCAAAACGATGCTACAGGGCACTGCACACCACAACAATTAGACACAAGGAGTTTTTTTTCGAATGCCATCTCTACTAAACAACTAATTTCCACAACAGTGTCAAGTTATTTATTAAAACTTTATTACTATTATTCCTCTCATCCTTCCTAGTACCTATCTCTTCCTACTTAAGCCCCTGTCCCACTGCACCAATGGATGCAAAGAGGATGTAAAACATTAAAAAAAGCTTGCCATCCATTGGAAAACGCTATGTGTACTCATTGCATACGTGTTTCATACGCTCTATCCATCAAGCATCCATCACTGCGATTTCATCTGCGCAAGAAGTTTTGAGCTGCACAAAACTTTGTGAACGGATGAACTTTCCACTGTGTATGATGTAAATCCATGACATCCGAGCAACAAATGTTCTATGTCCGTTTATCATCCATTAAACGTCCGCTGTATCCTCTTTGTATCCTCTGGGCATCCTCACAACTCACATCCATTGCAGCTGAAAATGGAAAGAAGGAGGAAACAAAAGGTACACGGAACATCTACACAGCGTTAGTAGCACGGAAATAGAAAGGATGCACAGTGAACGGTTTGCATCTGATATACATCCGCTAGGCTTCATATGAACATCCATTGAACATCCCTGCTACATACTACCCACGTCCGTTCTTTTCCGTTCTTTTCCGTTCTTTTCCGTTCTTTTCCGTTCTGTTTATGCAAATTTTCGCCACTTTTTGGAGCAGATGACAACAGATGAAGCCACCCCGAAATTTTGCTCATCCGCTGTGTCCTTTATGCATACATTTTGCATCCGTTGGCCAGTGGGACCTAGCCTTTATGACTATAACCATGTTGCTTGTATCTTTACAGTTTATATTGTTTTATTTGTTTCCTAGTATGATTTGATTGCTTATTAGTGACCTATGATTATCACTCAGTGCTGTATCTTATGATTCTTGATGAATGTAGTTTCCCTGTATGGACACTGAGAACATATGCACCAAAGACAAATTCCTTTTTGTCCAATCATAGTTGACCAATAAAGAATTCTATTCTGTTCTGTCCTGTTCTGTTCTGTTCTATTCTTCTTGATCACAGGCTTCACTTTTGTCCTCCACTCAAATTGTTATGAAAATCTATGTCATAGGTGTTGGAGCAGAATTCATGTTCTTTCATGTTATATGTCTCCAATAGCTCAATTTTTCTTCTTTGACTGAGAATATAATCACCTTTCTCAGTTTTTTTGTATCTCTACACCAAGATAATTTTGTATTTCATCCTAGTTTGTTCATCCAAACTTCTTCTCTAACTGATTAACAAATTCTTTTACCTGTGACACATCTTTTGCAATGGAACAAAGATCATCCACAAATGCTAATAATTGACAATCCCCACCTTCCAACTTTCCATTGTATATTTATTTATTTAATTTATATTGCCACCTATTTTCCCATGGCAACTCAAGGTGACTTACACAATGGAAAACCATATTTAAACAAAAAATAAAAAACAATAAAAACTAATAAAAAGAAATAAAGTAGTAAAGTATAAAAGTGTTAAGCCTGGGTTCCCCAACCAGGGTTAGGTAGACAAGCTAAACAGAATGTGCAGCGTTAGTCAGATAGGCACACAGATAAATGAGTGAGCTAAGCTTGTATGTTTATTTACATACAGTAAAAATAATAGATACACTTGTGCTATCAAGAATATATTTTATTCCAGTATAAGTTTATAGCATAGTCAAAAACAGTCCAATATTCATTTACCATGTAGTCAGTCCATTCAGGGATATTCAGTTAGCAAAGTCCATGTAGAATATCCTATTGTCAGTTCACATAAATCAGTCCGTTGTTGTCTCTCCCGTTCGAGCAATGTAGTCTTGCTTCCAAGCAGTAATCAGGGATCATCAAAGCCAGAGAGAGAGAGAGCAAGCTGTAGCCTTGCTACTTTTATATGGTTTTCATAACCACACCCACAATTGCTATTTTACATTTAAAGCTGCATACACTAACTATTATTCATAGTTAGTATTTCACCTAAAACAGTTAGGGTGAACAATGTTATCCCTAACATTCTCCCCTTTTAGGTTACAATAATAACTATGAAACATTTACAACTTTAAATTATATTTTTCGCAACTTTCTTTAAACTTAGTTGCTCCTTGAGCCTTTGTAAATTGGTCTGCTATGTTTTCCTCTGACATGCAGTATACCAATTTTATCAATTCATTCTTCACTGCTTCTCTTACATTCAAATATCTTAGGTCAGTATGTTTTGATCTAGTTTTTACAGCAATACTAGTAGCTAACTTTATAGTTGATTGGTTATCCTCATATACCATAATGGGATCTTTTATAGTTATTCCCATGTCCAACAACAACTGTTTGTAGAAAATCAAATCAGTGCATAATAATGATAGACATGAAAATTCAGCTTCCATTGTAGATAAGCTAATATGCTGTTGTCTGATTGACCTCCATCCTATCAGTGTCTTACCAAATAATATAGCCATACCAGATGTTGATTTTCTAGTGTTTATATCAGTTGCAAAACTTGCATCTGCATAAGCACTAAGACTCAAATCACCCTTTGGCTCTATATATAATGCATGGTTTATAGTTCCCTTCAGATATCTCAATATTCGTTTTAAAGATTTCCAATGATATTCTTTTGGATCTGAATTAAAACGTGCCAGCTGATTTACACTATAAGCTATATCTGGCCTTGACCAATTGCTTATATATGATAAGCTACCAATCAAAGATTGATATATGGACTTATCAAATATGGGACTTTGATCATTAATTTGGCAAACTTCTTGACTCATTGGAGTCTTTGCCTCATTTGGCAAACTTCTTGACTCATTGGAACTTTACAAAGTTCCATCTTATAATTTTTAAGTAATTGGCAAATTTTATCTTCTTGAGATATTTTAAAACCATGATTTGTTTTATTTATTGTCAATCCTAGATATCTTTTTATTTCACCTAAATGCTTTATTTTTATTTTCTTGGCTAATAATGATATTATCTCATTAGCCTCATTATTAGTTTTAGTTATTAAAGCAATATCATCAGTGAATAACAATAATAATGACACCGTTCCATTATTTTCTCTTTTAAATACACAAGGATCTGCTAAACCAGATTTAAAACCTATATTGTTTAACTCTTTCACAATATATTGGTTCCATTCAAACCCAGATTGTTTTAACCCGTAAAGACTCTTTTTGAGTTTCCAACAATCATTGCTATTTACATTATTTTCTTTTATGCCAATTGGTTTCCTTAAATATATAGTGTGCTGCAATGGTGCATGTAGATAAGCAGTTTCTACATCTAAATGATTAATAATATAGTTTTTCTTAGCTGCCCACACTAATGCTGTTCTTAAAGATGTAGCTTTAAGGCTTGGCGCGAAAACTTCATCGTAATCAGATGCAGTTTGATTAAATCCTTGAGCTACTAACCTAGCTTTATGGGTAACAGTCCCATCATTTCCAGTTTTTACTTTAAATATCCATTTGCACCCAATGGACTTTTCTCCTGGAGGTAATGTGGCATCTTCGTACACTTTCATTACCTTTAATGAATTTAGTTCTTTTTCCATTGCCTTTTGCCAATTCTCCTGATCCTTAGCAGGATACATCCTAAGTTCTTCTACACTAGTTGGAACTTTAGTTACTTGGCAAACTATACTTGCTTGATACCTATCAGGTGGTCTAGTTACACGTGTAGTACGTCTAGGTATTATAGGACTTGCAGGTGGACTTTCCTCTATTAATTGTTCCTGATCATGTAACTCTTCCTGATCAACTATTTCCTCTTGTTCTGGTCCTATTTGCTCTTCGTGGACTTCTTCTTTAATTGGACTCTTCTTACAGCTAATCTCATCTTTCTGTCTTTTGTAGGGTTCAATAAATATTTCATTATTTAAATCTTGCTCTAATCTATTCCATCCTACATGTTCTAGGAATTTTGCACTAGCACTGGTGTAAACTCTAGATGTTCCTGGTTCCCAGAATCTATAAGATCGATGATTAGAGGTGTAACCTACAAAAATCAATCTTTTTGCTCTATGCTGTCCTTTGTATCTAAGTTGTTTAGGGATATGAACCCATGCTGGTGCTCCAAATGTGTGCATGTAACTTAAATCAGGTTTTGTACCATGCCACAGTGTGAATGGTAATTCACCTGTTGTTGAATTAACAACATTATTTAATATATGATTACCACACATTATTGCTTCTCCCCATAAATTGTCAGGTAATCCTGAATCAGACATCATAGTTTGTGCCATTGATTGTAATGTTTGGCCTCTTCTTTCTATAAAGGCATTATGTTGTGGCCTACATGGTGCAAACATTTTATGTTGAATCCCCAATTGTCTTAGTCTGTTTTTAAATTTATTATTTGTGAATTCTGTGCCATTATCAGTGATGAGAGTCACTAATTTTCTTTTGGTTTTTCTTACAGCGAATTTTAGCCAATTAAATAGATTTTGATATGTTTCAGTTTTGCTCTTCATTAAATAGCAAAACCCATATCTAGAATAGTGATCCATTATACTTAGTATATGACGAGCTCCTCCTACACTTGGTTTTTTCGGACCTATTAAATCAGCAAATACTACTTCTAATGGCTCTTTAGTAGTAAATCCATCAAATCTATTAGCTGGTATGACCCTGCTCTTATTTTGATTACATGCATTACATTGCAAATACTTATCACAAGGTTTCAAACTTATTCCCTTAGACAATTCAACAGTTTTCTTAAGCATTTTAAAATTTAAATGCCCTAGCCTTCTATGTAATAAGTGAATACATTCATCATGAGGTTTCTGGTTTTCATAAATTGTGTTAGCCACCTTTAAACCATCATCATTTAACACATATAAGCCATCTCTTAAAGATGCAGTAATTTTCTTATCATCTTTTGTAATTAAGCAGTTATCTCCCTTAAATGTAACTACATATCCTAGTTTAACCAAAATTCTAACTGAAATTAAATTAAACTTAAGTTGTGGTACATATAACATTTTTACATTCTCTTTTATAAAAGAACAATATGCTATACCTTCACCTTTAGCTTTCAGTTTCCAGCCATTGGCTAACGATATCTGCTGTTTACTCTGGGTCATTTTAATAAAATTTTTGTTATCATTTGTTATACAATGGGATGCCCCACTGTCAACCACCCATAAATTATTTTTTACAGCTCCGTTAGAATACATGGCTAACTCTAAATGTTTATTTATCTTTTGATGATTTTTAGTATTCTGGCCAGCGTTCTGGCGCTTTGCCTTTTTACAAAATCTTGCCAAATGTCCTCTTCCTCCACAATTAAAGCACTTTTTAATTGCGTATGCAGTAGGAGGTTCATTATCTTCTTTTTGAGGTTGCTCCCTCCTTAATTCATCTCTTTCATGCCTTCTTCTGGCCTCTTCTATCAATCTGCCAGTTATATCAGTTAAAGTTAAATTTTCCTTTGGCAAAATTTCAAGTGAAGTTACGTAGTTATCATAACTTTCATCAAGGGAAGATAGAATTATATAAACTTGATGTTGTTCAGGGAATATAAGCTCTTTTTCATTTAATTCTTGAAAAATGCTTTGCATGGTTTTTAAATGACTCTGCACATCACCATTTGTTTGGAGATGTGTCCTGAAAAGCTTCCGTGTTAGATTTATGTGAGAACCAACCTTATCTCGGACATAAATCCTCTTCAGCTTCTGCCAACAGCCAAAAGCCGTTTTCTCTCCGTGGATATAAACAAGCTGTTGATCAGTTAAGGTTAACACAATTATGCAAATGGCTTGTTGATTTTTATGCTTAAATTCTTCTATCTTTAGTTTGTCTTCCTCATCCTCTGGATCCCATTCTTCTACGTTTGGTGGATTTTCAATTATGTTCCACAAACCTTCTCTTCGTAGAAGTAGACTACATTTTGTAGACCATGATACATAGTTTGTTCCATCCAGCTTGGATATAAGAGACAAACTTTGTAAATTGACTTGTGCCATGTTTTCTTATATGGATATAAAAATATAATTAATAAAACACAGCTGTCTGTTTACTGTAATGTATAACAACACAAACTCTCACTTTTTACATAAATCTGTTTAAGCCTAGTTAAACTGACTTTGCAGCCTCTGGGCCCATAACCAGTGTTAAGCCTGGGTTCCCCAACCAGGGTTAGGTAGACAAGCTAAACAGAATGTGCAGCGTTAGTCAGATAGGCACACAGATAAATGAGTGAGCTAAGCTTGTATGTTTATTTACATACAGTAAAAATAACAGATACGCTTGTGCTATCAAGAATATATTTTATTCCAGTATAAGTTTATAGCATAGTCAAAAACAGTCCAATATTCATTTACCATGTAGTCAGTCCATTCAGGGATATTCAGTTAGCAAAGTCCATGTAGAATATCCTATTGTCAGTTCACATAAATCAGTCCGTTGTTGTCTCTCCCGTTCGAGCAATGCAGTCTTGCTTCCAAGCAGTAATCAGGGATCATCAAAGCCAGAGAGAGAGAGAGCAAGCTGTAGCTTTGCTACTTTTATATGGTTTTCATAACCACACCCACAATTGCTATTTTACATTTAAAGCTGCATACACTAACTATGATTCATAGTTAGTATTTCACCTAAAACAGTTAGGGTGAACAATGTTATCCCTAACAAAAAGAACAAAATTTGGAAAACAAATTAAAAAAAACCCAACTCCCATCCCCCACCCTGATGACAACAGATCACACTAGCCATTTGATGGGCTCCATCCCTCTCTGGGATATTCCCCAGGCCCACTGGCAATATCAGGTCTTCAGTACCTTTCAGAAGAGTGCTAGAGTGGGGGCCATTTTAATATCTGGGGGAATGATATTCCAGAGAGAGGGGGCCACCATGGAGAAGGCCGTTCTTCTAGGTCTCACCAGGTACATCTGCCTCGGGTGGGATCCACAACATTCCCTACTTTCTTGCTCTAATGAGTTGGGTAGATGCGACCAGCAAGAGATGTCCCCTCAGATAACCTAGACCCAAGCCATGAAGGACTTTAAAAGTGACAACCAGCACCTTGAATTGCACCTGGAAGCAAATGGGCAACCAATGCAGCCCCTGCAGGACAGATGACACATGTGCACACCGGGGTCTGTACAAAACCATGTGGGACATTGCATTTTGGACCAACTGGACTTCGGGATGCTCTTCAAGGGCAGCCCCATGTAGAGCGCATTGCAATAATCAAGGCAGGAAGTGACCAGGGCATGAGTTACTGTGAGTAGGGTCTGTTGGTCCAGAAAAGGGCATAACTGGTAAACAACACACAGTTGTGCAAAGGCCCTTCTGGCCACAACCTCCACTGCTCTTCAAACAGTACTTGTCAGTCCAGGAAAACCCCTAGATTAGGGTCTAGATTAGACACAGGGTCTGTTTGGGGTAGTGCCAACCCATCCAAGATTAAAGGTGGTACTTCTCCCTGAGTCAGCAAATCCCAAACCCAGAGCCACTCAGTCTTGCAAAGGTTTAGTTTCAACTGTTGCTCCCATATAGCCCCTAACAACCTCCAGGCACTGTGAGAGAAAGGACACAGCAACACATAACTCACCAATATGCAACCCTATAAAGTTAAATATAATTTAAAGAAATATAAATTTCTTCTTCTAATTCTGCATTGAGGAATGCTGTGGTTATATCAAGATATCAAATTTTATGGTCAACTGCCACTGCCAATACTTCCTTATAGTTCCTTGGCTCATACCACACATTGCTCACCTTTACTCCACTAGCAGTATCTGTCAGGTAGAATCCCCTTGTTCCATCAATCTGAACTGTATGGCATTGACTACTCCTCTTTTGCTTCATATCTGAGTCATCATCTTCTCCGAACTTTTGTTCTTTTTTAGCTTCTCCTTCCTGAACACTGATACCATCACTAAGTGAGTTACTGTCACTAAGTGGATCACCATCACTAAGTGGATCATTCCAAAAATTGGCATCAATTCTGTTCCAATTTTGCTCTGCAAAACTAGCAAACTCGGAAATCACTATTCTTTTGCTCCCATTGCTAAAGCGATAGCTCTTTGAGCCAGGCTCATAGCCTGTAAACCTGAGCCTTTGTTTGACCTTTTCTCCTATTGCTTTTGGAATATGCATCCATGCCTTGCTTCCAAAAACCCTTAAATTGCCAGAGATGGCTTTTTCCCATATAACACTGCATATCATTAATAGCATTGATTAAATAATTAGCAGTCAACATGGCTTCACCCCAATATGACCTGTTCAGACCAGAATCCTTCAGCAGTGAATCTTTCAGTGTTTGTAAGACTCAAACAATTCAAACCATCAATTTCCCGAGTACCATCAGCGAAGAACATTATTTTTCATGCAGTGAGCTGGGTGGAAGATATCTTTATTATTTCACTCCAGAGAAAGGCTCAAAAACAGGAAAAACTGCTCAAGTGTTTGCAGATAATCTGGTACCTGACTGGTCTGAAGGTATATATGACCCATCTTTGACATGCAAACTGACTACAGCAGAAATAAAGAACTTCATTGACAAACCCACATAAGTACCATAATCACCATGTCATAGCCAATCAATAGAAAGATTTGTGAAACAGGTCATAGCGATAATAAGCAGAGCATACATACATGAAAAACATAAGGGTTATATCAAAGGCTAAGAAGCAAATCAGTGGCTGATGTCAAAGAATAAATCAAAACAAAGCTTAATGTAACTCGCTTAAAATTTTTGTAACTTAGATAATTGATTTCTGATGTTAGTTTATGATTGCATGGATTATTTTTTGCTTAGCTAGGATTCATGCAGAAAAAAACTTAATTTTTGTAGTAGAAGGTGTAATTTTGAGAAGATAAAGTTAACAGTATTTGGTTTACAAGAGAGTTTTGTGGAGTATATGATCAGATATAGATTTACCATACCAAGCTAAACATTGTGTAATTTCAAAAATAACAGCAGATCTGAATTCTTGGTGTAAAAACACATAATTTAGCACCACTAAATGAAAAAAAAATCAAAAATTAATTTTCACTCCATTAAATGACATATTCTACACCCTGTGATTTGAATCTATGTACTAAAACTCTCATTGTTTTTACCTTTTTGTTCACCTGTACCCTCGAATTAAATCCCATATATCTACATTACATCACAACAATTTTAAAGGAAGGAACCTAAAATCCATTAATTTAAAGAATGCATCAAAAAAAAAAATATCCAGGACTCATTACTCCTCTGGGATTGAAAATTCCACAATGTTCAGACCAGTTTTATTTGTAAAGTTGCTGCTGTTGAAACATCCACAGAATCATGCAAAGTCAATTGGAAGCTGGCAGAAAATTGTAAATTGCTCCTGCTTCAACCACTTTCTTGCCTGCTTTGGATCATTCTGTTCATCTGTTTACCAATAAATTTTTGTTTTATTTTTGAGATATACTGTTCTTTGATTATCACAGACTTGGTCAGCAAAAACCTTGTCATTAAAACCCATTGCTGGAAAATTCTGAACTGAATATGATGCTGGAATTATGCTAAGTTCAACATCCTATAGTAAGCTTGAAATAAATATTTAGTTGAAAACTGATAATTTCAGAGTTCTCTGCATTCTGTTCATACTTTCATCCCAAAAAGCTTGAAAATAATTGAAGTAAGTTTAAAACAAAGTATATCTGCTTTGAGAACAAGTTTGAAAATCACTGAAAACAAGAAGAAAGAGCTCTATAGATGTATCTATCTTCCTGGCTTTTCATTTCAATACTGTTTCAATACTTGACTGTTTCCTTGTTGATTGAAGGATAAGATTCATATCTTATGTTTTCTTCTGGAAATGAACACAGGAAGCAGAATGGTTCTTCCTTTTATTTCCCCAAACAATTAACCCTAATAATTGGGTTGCAATAATGTATCTTGGCCAAAGTCACCCAATGAGTTTATTTTTATTTATTTATTTGTCAAAAACTTATAATACTACAGAAACAAGAATAAACATGTTTAATTACAAGAAATAGGAACTAATAATTGGGGACAATAGGACCAATAGACAATGGTAGTCACAATTGTGTGCTTATACATGCCCCTTACAGACCTCTTAGGAATGGGGTGAGGTCAATAGAGGTTAGTTTTTGGGTAAAGGAATGGGGGTTAGAGTAGGTCACAGTGGAATCAGGTAGTGAATTCCAGACATTGACCGCGCTGTTGCTGAAATCATACTTCCTGCAATCAAGTTTGGAGTGGTTTACATTTAGTTTATATCTGTTGTGTGTTCTTGTGTTGTTGTTGTTAAAGCTGAAATATTCATTAACTGGTAAGATGTTGTAACATATGAATTTATATACTATACTTAAGTCCAATCGTAGTCGGCATAGTTCAAGGTTGTCTAAGCCTAGAATCTCAAGTCTGATGCTGTAGGGTATTTTGTTGTGAACAGAGGAATGTAGTATTCTTCTGGTAAAATACTTCTGGACTTGCTCAATTGTATTTATGTTGATATACAGTGTGGATTCCAGATAGGGATGTCTGCTTGCTCCATTATTATATATCTTATCAGCGGAAGTGTTGTTAACTCAGATAAGGAAAAATCAAAAGATCCAAGGTTTGATTATTAAACAAGAAACATACCAACTACAAGCGTTCGCTGATGACATGATCTTCATAATGGAGGATCCAAAAGAGTCAAGCAAAAATTTAATGCAAGAAATAGAAGCATTCGATAAAGTACTCAAAATCAACAGAGAAAAGACTCAAAATCACAGAGAAAAGACTAAGATAATGACCAAAGCCTGTACTAAAAAGCAAGATGAGAAACTGACAAAAGAATTAAGGATTCAGACAATGAAAAAAGTAAAATATTTAGGAATTTGGCTTACAGCGAAATGCTCTACATTAAAGGCTGATAATTACGACAAGTTGATAGACCAGATACAAAAAGATCTAGATAGATGGGTACATTTACAACTCTCTTGGATGGGAAGGATAGCCACCATTAAAACAAATGTACTTCCAAAATTGTTGTATGTCTTTAAATTGTGTCAATCAAACTAGGGAAAAAATTATTCGAAGATCTGAACAAAAGAATTAGTAAATTTATTTGGCAAAAGAGAAAAGCTAGAGTAAAATACAAATTAATGCAGGATAGTAGAAGTAAGGGAGGATTGGCACTCCTGGACTTTGAGTTATACTATGAAGCCACAGTGAGTACCTGAATCAAAAGATTGGCTTACCCTGGAGAACAAAAGAATACTGACAATAGAAGGCTTCGATTTACAGATTGGATGGCACACGTTTCTCTGGGATGGAAAAAATAAAACCCATAGCTACTTTCAAAGACACTGGATAAGGGGCTTTTATATATATATATATATATATATATATATATATATATATATATATATATATATATATATATATATAT
>BLBF01000019.1:15321043-15346329 GCA_015471245.1 Laticauda colubrina | reverse complement strand
TATATATATATATATATATATATATATATATATATATATATATATATGAAAGAATTAAAGAATTAACTGACACTAATATAAATGTACGCTACTATGAAAACGTTGCAAAAATGTGAGAACATGTTTCTCTTTTTTTAAAAAAAAATTCTTTTTTTTTTTAAACTTTCAATAAACATTATTGAAAAAAAACCTGTATTTATGTCTGATATACAGGGCAGATTCCAGACAGAAGAGGTGAATTCAAGTATTGGTCTAGCAAAGGTTTTGAATGCCCTAATTTGCAAATCAGGATTACCAGAGGAGAAGCTTCGTAAAATTAAATTTACAACTCTTAAAGCTTTTTTGGCATTTGGTCATTCAATATGAGAACTCCAAGGTCCTTGACAAAGTGAGGGTCATCAACAAGGTCATATCCACCTGGCTTGTATTTGGTATATAGATTTTTTTTAAACAGCATGTAGGACAGAGCATTTGTTGGTAGAGATTTGGAGTTGACAACTGTTAGACCATTCAGACACATAATGAAGGTCTTTTTGAAGGATGGTAGCATTGATGGTGGTGTTGAATAGTTTTACATCATCAGCGAAGAGGACACAGTTGCTTATAAGGTGATTACAAAAGTCATTTATATGGAGTGTGGGACCTAGAATGCTCCCTTGGGGGCCACTGCTGATAACTGGTGCAGGGTTTGATGGGATCCTATTTCCTATTTTTACTATTTGTTGCCTGTTTGACAGGAAGGTAGTAATCCATTTGTGATGGGATCCAGAAATGCCTTAAGAATTTAATTTTAATAGTAGTGTGACATGTACCACTGAGTCAAATGCTTTGCAGAAGTCAATATAAATTACATCTATTGCTTTACCTTGGTCAAGAAGTGCAGTCCAAATGTTTTTGCAGTGTAGAAGTTGCAAATTGCAGGACAATTTTTTTCTGAAATCAAATTGTTTATTGGAGAGTAAGTTGTTTCACTCTGGGTAGATGGTAATGCATTGATTAATAATTGATTCCATAACTTTGCACTTGACACAATGCAATGAAATTGGTCTGTAGTTTTAAACCAAGCAGGGGTCACTTTTTTTGAAAATAGGGATGACTGTTGCTAAAGACCATAGGTTTGGTAAGGAGCTGGTATATATATTATGCTTAGTGGTTCTGCTATGGTAGTGGAGAGTTTTTTTGTTTTTTTTTTTAAGAAGAATGCACATAAGCCATCAGGGCCAATAGATAAGGATGGTTTAAGGTGGCATATTGCATTTTCTACATTATCTTCAGTAAAGTAAATTTGTAGATCGTTGCAGTTAGTTATTGTACGATTAGGAAATGTTTAGGCATGAACCATTACTGTTAACAGAGACTGAACTGAAGAATGTGTTGAAGAGGTTTACCTGAACAGCTTCATCGCTATACTCTTTCCCATTAGGACCTTTTAGGCATGGGATTGTTTTTTAATCTTTAAGTGTGGTATTTACAAAGTTATAGAAGGCATAGGTGAATTTTGTGCATAGAAGATTTTCCTCTTACTTGCAATGGTAATAGGTGCATTCTGCCTTTATCTGTCAGCATTAGCTGTTGTATCGGTTTTTAAAGTTAGCTATGTATTTAGTTTTGTTTTTACGCCATAAGGATTTTTTTTTAGATTGAAGTTTTCTTATTACTTTGCGTAAATTGGTTTTTTTGTTTTGTTTTTTGGGATTACTAATGGAACATATAGTTTAATGACTCTTTCAAATTCAAGCAAGAAAGCATTACAATGTTCTTCTGTAGTGTTACAGCCAGAGAACAGAATGTGCCAATCAAGAGATGATAAGTCGGCAGCTATGAGTTCATAATTGGCTTTTATAAAATTGTATTTTGGAGACCCATCATTATGATCCTCTTTGAGAGCGTATAAATTTAGACAAAAGTCAATCATGCTATGGTCATTGTTTGAAAATGGTTCCTGTATTTATAGGCCATAAATTGAGTTTGAGCTGTTGCAGAAGATGAGGTCGAGGCAGTTGTTTAGTCTGGTGTTGCTATATATTAATTTATCCAGTCCCAGTGTGGTAACGGCATTGTACAGGGTTGTATGAATGGGTTCAGATGTACATTCATTTAGCGTCCAATTTATAAGAGATAAGTTGAGGTTACCAAGAAAAGTAAGAGGGTGCAGGCAAGAGGCAGTCCACATCAGTAGTGAAGTTAGCTTATTTGCTTGAATTATATCATAGTCAGGGGCTCGATAGCAAAGTCAGAAGTGGATTGAGGTATTTAAGGACAACTCACAGACGATCTAGGAAGAGCAAGCTCTTGTGTCATTTGAATCTTTTTCAGATTTAGAGACTTTTTACAGAATATAGCAACTCCACCTCTTCTACAGATTTTGTTATCAGACCGATAAACTTGATATTCTCTTACAGTGGTAATAGAGTCTGGGAAAGATGCATTTAACCACACCTCACAGACAATGTCGAATGTGGCTATGCTTAGAAAGATGAGTATTCATGAATTTTATTTGCGAGGCTTCTTGCATTGAATAGTTTGCACTTAAAGCCCCTGTCACGCTGCACCAATGGATGCAAAGAGGATGTAAAATGGACAAAAAAGCTTGCCATCCGTTGGTTAACGCGATGTACTCACTGCCTCCGTTTTGCTTCCTCTCTATACGTCCAGCATCTATTGACGTTTCATCCGCTCAGAAAGTTTTGAGCTGCCCAAAACTTTTGCGCAGAAAATGTATCCAATTTGTCTATTCTGCATCCACTAGACATCTGCTAGGCATCCGTTCTGCATCCGTTACGCATCCGCTATATCCGCTAGGCATCCGTTCCGCATCCACACAACTCGCATCCGCTCGGACGCAGGGGGGAAGCGGAACGGATGCAGAACAGATGCAGAACGGATGCCAAGCGGAAACAAAGCGTTTAAAACGGAAAAAACATTCGCAGAGGGGACCTATCTTGGATATTAAGGATGTCTACAGGATGCCTAGAGGATGCCTAGAGGATGCTAGAGGATGCAAAGGGACACCTATACTGTCTATAAAAAGGGGGAGCAACTCGTCTGCATCTCACTTTCAGACCAGCAGCCCAGCTGTGCAGACCTCTGCAGCCTTCATCTGACTCTTCCTCTTCCACACCATCTAGTCATGTCAATCATGGATCGTAACACAGTCCTTTTGGCAGCCACCACACTTCTGCAACAGTGCGAAGCCATCTACAGGCTCTGTGAACTCTACTACGGGAAGAAAAGGAGGCGGCCAAGAAGCATCTGGGTCCGAAGATGGATCGGGAGAAGAGCAGAGTATGGACTGTACAACAAGCTGATGGTGGAGCTCAGGAACGAAGACACTCGGGCATTCCAGAACTTCATGAGGATGCCTCCAGCCATGTTTGATGGAGTTGTGCAGCGCCTGACACCCAGGTTGACCAAGGCAAACACCAACTTTCGGCCCAGCCTGGAACCTGGGCTCAAGGTGGCACTCATTCTGCACCACCTGGCCTCAGGGACCACCTACAGGAGCATGCAGTACAGCTGGAGGGTTCCACACAACACCATCAGCATTGTGGTCAGAGAAGTGGTGCAGGCCATCATCAAAGAATACCTGCAGGAGCTCCTCCAGTGCCCCTCCACTGATGAAGGATGGAAGAAAGTTGCAGAGCAGTGTTAGCAGAGGTGGAACTTCCCACACACCATTGGAGTCATAGATGGAAAGCACGTGGCCTGCAAAGCACCACCTAAGTCGGGGTCCACTTATTTCAACTACAAGGGCTTCTTCAGCATCGTCCTCTTTGCCATGGTCGATGCTAACTACAAGTTCATGTACATCAATGCTTCAGGCAGCGGCTCATGTTCAGATGCCCAGGTATACAACGCCAGTGACCTCAAGGAGGGGCTGGAAGACAACCTCATCATGGGCTTCCCAGATCCAGACCCCCTGCCCAACGACACGCAAGATGTGCCCTACTTCATCGTGGGGGATGATGCCTTCTCCCGCAGAACCTACCTCATGAAGCTCTACACTTCAAGACACCTCACCCATGAAGAGAGGATCTTCAACTACAGGCTGTCCAGGGCAAAGCTTTGGCATCCTGGCCAATAAGTTCCAGGTACTTCTCACCACCATGCAGCATCGCCCAGAGACCGTGAGGAGGATCATGGAAGCTTGCTGCATCCTGCACAATCTCATGCGCACCTGCTACCCGGTCTTATCTATCCCACTGCTATCCTTACCCATCCCACAGCTATTACCCATTCCAAAGGTATCCCTGCCCATCCCACAGCTATTACCCATCCCAAAGGTATCCCTGCCCATCCCACTGCTATCTTAACCCATCCCACAAGCATGCAAAGGCTTAAACCATTTCTAAAAGTTTCCACCAAGACTTCATTAAAAAAAAGAAATGAAGCAAGTGTGTGAATCAAAGATAAACTTTATTGAACAACAAGCTGTAAAACAAAAATGACCCAAGTCAAGTGTCCAAATAAACTCTACAGGTAGCCAGCTACCCAGTCTCTGGCACTCTTATTGGTCACTCGAAGGTGTGCCCAGTCTCAGGAGAGAAGGGTCCAGGTGCTGTGGACGTGGGTGGTGCTGGAGTGCTGGTCTGTATCGTTATTGGGGTGCCTGGCACCGAGAGGACAACAGGAGACGGTGTGTTGAGGAAGCTCTCAGACAGCTGGCTCAGACCTGCGATGCTGAGAGGTCCTTCCTCCATGCCATGGGGTGTCAGCCCAAGTACTGATGACAGATGTACTGAAGCCGGGCTTGGCTGTGGGGTGGAGGAAGGAGTAGTGTAGTGGGGCTGTCTGGTCTGCAGCTGGGTGATGACTGGCGTGGGTGGCATTGGTGTGGGTGGAATCGCTGTCGTTGTTGGCATCATTGGAGTGGCTGGCATCGGTGGCATCAGTGGAACTGGTGGCAACGGTGTCGCCCGATGACTCTGTGACTGGGCTGGGAAGGGCTGCTGCCTGTGCTGCTGGACCTCCTGGTAGCCGTAGCCCTGGTAGGTGAGGGCCTGTGGGAAGCCTTGGTATGGGAGGGACATCACATGGGGTGGAGGAGCAGACCTGGACTGGGTGGGAGCAGGTTCCTCCTCTGGGTCTGGAGGGTTGTGAAGTAGCTTCGTGATCCGGTCCTTCACCACTTGGTACTGGGGTTCCTCCAGGGTCTGGTTGACATAGGTGAGGAAGGGCTTGCGGTTGGAGAATGAGGAGTCGGTGCTGACCAGCTGAGAGAAGAGATCTATACTGGTGCGGATGGTGTCCCTGATCTCCAGCAGAACAGTGTGGCTCTGCCCTTCCTGCTGTCTGGCTCTCTGCCTTTCTGTGGAGGCAGAGCTGGGGGGGGGGTGGATGCGGCTACGACTGTGGAGGACTCGATGTCTCCTCTCTCCCACCGCACCAGGGAGTCCTCCACGGGCTCCACCATGGTGACAACAGCTGTCCACGGGTTCTCCGCCGTGGCACACTCCACAGAAACCTGCCTGGAGACAGGGACTGACTCTCGGCCGGAAGAGGACTGGGTCTCAGCAGGCTGCCGGAGAGAGAGGGTAGACAGAGGGGCTCCTGGTGCTCCTCGGTGGCAGATCTCACCCTCCAGGAAGCTGCACCTGGCCATGACGTAGGTCTCTCTGTCTGTCAGCTTTACTGTGGCCTGGCGAGATTTCTTCAGGTGCAGCTTCCCATACCAGGTGTGCATATGTTTCCACCGGCCGAGGAGCACCTCCAAAGTGTAACCCATACTCTCTGCCCTCTCTCTCCAAGCAGCCTGCTTCTGCTTGGTGTCCCTGTACAGCCAGTGTCCCTTCCGCCATAGATAGTCATTCTCTCTCAGCCACTCCAGCACCTCATCCTCGTGTTCCTCCTCAATGAAGTATTGCCTCCTCTCCCGTCCCCGCATACGCCTCTTCCTCCCTTTGGCAGGACCAGATGGGCCCTCATCAGAGGGGCTCCCAGGTGGTAGGGGCTGCTCCTCCACACCACCAGCAGCAGCAGTACTAGCAGGATCATCATCATCATCATCATCATCATCATCACCAGCAGGATCATCATCATCATCATCGTCAGCAGCAGCAGCAGCAGCAGGACCAGGATCAGCAGCAGCAGAGTCATCACCAGAAGCCCCAGCAGCACCAGCACCAGCAGCACCAGCAGGACCAGGAGCACGAGCAGGATGAACAGGACGAACAAGACCAGGAGCACGAGCAGTACGAGCAGGACGAGCAAGTCCAGGACCACGAGCAGAACGATCAGGACCAGCAGCAGCTTCAGCAGAGTACGCAGCAGAAGCACCACTGCCAGCAGCAGCTTCAGCAGAAGCTCCAGCACCAGAAGAGTGAGCCCGAGCAGCAGAAGCCCCAGCAGAAGCAGAGTCAGGGACAGGGGGCAGCAGGTTGCCAGGGATGGCGGCAGGTTGCTGAGACTTTCGCTTCTTCCCCATGGTTGTGGGGTTGCTGGCTGGCAGGGAGGCTGACAGGGAGGCTGACAGGCACCAAGACTAGCAGGAAGCCTGACACCAAGGCTGGTAGGAAGGCTGGCAGGCAGGCAGGCTAGCTGGCAGGGAGGCTGGAAGGCAGGCTGGCAGCAAGGCTGGCAGGCAGGCAGGCAGCAAGGCTGGCAGGCAGGCAGGCAGCAAGGCTGGCAGGGAGGTTGGCCAGGAGGCTTGGAGGCAGGCTGGCAAGTAGGCTGGAAGCAAGGCTTGCAGGCAGGCATGCTGGCAGGGCAGGCAAGGACTCGATGTATCCTGCAGCAGGTCTTTCCTCCGAATGCTGGCCACGTGCAAGCTGCTTCCCTTTATATCCGGGGGGCTTGTGCAATGCATCCCCCCCGCATGAGCAATTAAATTTAGGCATCCGCTAGGCTTCCGCTGTGCATCCGCTAGGCTTCTGCTGTGCATCCACTTCATCCGCTGTGCATCCGCTCTGCATCCGCTTCATCTGTTCCGCATCCGCTTTGCTGAGGCCCCCCGGAAGCCCTGCGGATGTGCCGTCTCCTCCCATCTGCTTCTATCTGCTAGGCTTCCGTTCTGCATCCGCTTTCCATCCGCCCTGCATCCTCCCCGCATCCGTGGTATCCGCTCCAATTATGCAAATTTTTGCCCCTTTTGAGAGTGGATAACAACGGATGGAACATTTTGCTCGTCTGTTGTGTCCATTTTGCATCCGTTGGGCAGTGTGACAGGGCCTTTAGATATGAAGTAGTGGATCTAGAGGTTGTAAGGGACATGCATCCCTAATGTTGAATGTTTGGGTGATGGTTATTGTGATGTGGGTTGTGGCTCTTACTTTTGATACAATCTTGACGGTAATCAATGTATAGATTAGTATTACCTAATTCATGTAGTCTTTTGAACCCAGAACATAGTTCCCGGGATTATACATATTGCTGTAAGATTAGATCAGGGTGAAAATGAAGGTTCTTATAATTATTATTGCTCTTTGTGAGTTTAAGGCTAGGTCACATCGGCCGACGGATGCAAAACGAATGTAAAAAGGACACAGCGGACAAGCAAATTTTCCATCCATTGTTATCCGCTCTCAAAAGTGCCCAAAATTTGCATAAACAGAACGGACAACAACAGAAAGGAACGGATGTGGGGAGGACGTAGCGAGGATGTTAAGCAGATGCTCAATGGAAGCCTAGTGGATGGAAGCAGATGGAAGCAAATGACACATCTGCAGGGCTTCCATGGGAGAACAGTGAAGCGGTTGCACAGCAGAAGGAGCGGATGCCGAGCGGATGCCGCAGATGCATCACGGATGCCTAGCAGATGCCCACGGATGCCTAGCAGATGCCTTCGGATGCCTAGCGGATGCAAAGTGTTCACTGCACATGCGGGGAGGATGCATTGTGACAGCCCCATGGATATAAAGGGAAGCAGCTCGCAAGAAGGTCACCATTCAGAGGAAAGACCTGCTGCCAGACACATCTTCAGCCAACAACAATGGGGAAGAAGAGGAAGCATGTGCCTACTCCTGCCAGCCCTGGCAAGAAGGACAGGACCACAATCCCAACCCCTGGCACTGACTCTGCTTCTGCTGGGGCTTCTGCTGCTGTTGCTGACTCTGCTGGTACTGGTGCTTCTGTTGGTGCTGCTCATGGTGCTGGTGCTTCTGCTGGTGCTGACTCTGCTTGTGCTGCTGGTCCTGCTGGTGCTGCTGCTGCTGCTGGTGGTGGTGTGGTGGACCAGCAGAACCTCAAAGCCCTGCTGATGAGGGCCCAGAAGACCCTGCCAGAGGGAGGAAGAGGCATTTATGAGAAAAGGGGGAGAGGAGACAGGACTCCATTGCAGAGGAACATGAGGAGGAGGTGCTCGAATGGGTGAGGGAGAATGAGTACCTCTGGAGGAAGGGACACAGGCTCTATTGAGACACCAAGCAGAAGCAGGCAGCTTGGAGAGAGAAGGTGGAGAGCCTGGGCTAAACTTCAGATGTCCTCCTAGGGAGGTGAAAGCACATGCACACCTGGTACAGGAAGCTGCACCTGAAGAAGTCTGGCCAGGCCGTGGTCAAGCTCACCAACCGGGAGACCTACGTGATGGCCAAGTGCAGCTTCTTGGAGGGTGAGATCTGCCACCGAGGAGCAGCCTCTCTATCAACCCTCTCTCTCAAGCAGCCCACAGAGAGGCAGTCCTCTTCTGGCCAAGAGTCAGCTCCTGTGTCCAGGCAGGTATCTTTGGAGCACCCCATGATGGAGACCCCCCCCAACAGCTGCACTCCCCGTGCTGGAGCACATGGAGGACCCCCTGATGCAGTTGGAGCAAGAAGAGGCCGCTGCCACCAGAGACCAACCCACCCCCACCCCCAGCTCCACCTCCACAGAAAGCAGGCAGAAAGCCAGACCAGAGGGACAGAGCCACACTGTCCTCTTGGAGATCAGGGACACCATCAAGAGTAGTGTAGATCTCCTCTCTCAGCTGGTACACTCCGACATACCATCCTCTAACAGAAAGCAGTTCCTTACTTACGTCAACCAGACCCTCATGAAAATGCCTGAATCCCAGTACCAGGTGATCAAGAAGAGGATCACAGGTCTTCTGCACCACCCTCCAGGCCCAGCTGAACCAGCTCTGACCCAGTCCAGGTCTGCTCCTCTACCCCAGGTGATGTCACAGCCCTTCCAAGGCTTTCGACAGCCCCTCCCCTACCAAGGCTATAGCTACCAGGAGTTCCAGCAGCACAGGCAGCCCTTCCCAGTCCAGGCACAAGTACATCGCACACCACAGGTCCCATCGATGCCACCGACCCCACAGATGCCACCGACGCATCACCTCGCTCACCTGTAGACCAGACAGCCCCACTACACTCCTCCTTCCTCCACCCCACAGCCAAGCCCGGCCTCAGAACATCTGTCATCGGTCTTGGGACTGACATCCCATGTCATGGAGGAAGGAGCTCTCAACATCACGGGACTGAGCCAGCTGTCTGAGAGCTTCCTCCACACACCATCCTCTGATGTCCTCTTGGGGCCAGGAACCCCAATGGTGCCTCAAACCAGTACTCCAGCAGCAGCCACATCCACAGCACCTGGACCCTACACCCCTGAGACCATGGGCATGCCTCAGAGTGACTGAGAAGAGTGGCAGAGACTGGGTTGCTACCTGTTGACTTTATCTTTGCTTGGGACACTTTACTTGGGTCATTTTGCTTTTACAGTTTATTAATAATAAAGGTTATCTTTGCTTGACACACTTGGTTCAGTTCTTTTAGTAAATAAACTCTTTGTGGAAACTTTTAGAAATGATTTAAGCCTTTGCATGCTTGTGGGATGGTAAGGATAGCAGTGGGATGGGCAGGGATACCTGTGGGATGGTTAATAGCTGTGGGATAGGTCAGTATAGCAATGGGATGGGCAGAGATACCTGTGGGATGGGTAATAGCTGTAGGATGGGTAAGGATAGCAGTGGGATGGGCAGGGATACCTGTGGGATGAGTAATAGCTGTGGGATGGGTAAGGATAGCAGTGGGATGGGCAGGGATACCTGTGGGATGGGTAATAGCTGTGGGATGGGAAAGGATAGCAGTGGGTTAGATAAGCCTCCAGTGCAAGCATAGTGGGACTGTATGGTCCACCCTCCCAGATGCCACACCTATGGCCCTTTATTATCAATAACAATGTAATCATTCATCCACACATTTCAACATAAACATAACTCTTTATTAAATGCCCTGTTCATTGTAGGGCCACTCAACATACATGGCACAATCGCATTAGTGTGATGAGACAGGCTCAAGGAAGTATCCATTAAGCATCTACTATCCTGTCTTGCCACTCCACTGCTCCAGCTGGGGAGTTGCACCAGTGTTTCAGGAGGTTGCGCTGCTTCTTCCCTTCACGTGAAGCTCTATTGGGGCCTTACACATCCACAGTGTCTATCAGGTTTCGCCCTTGCCTCCATTCCCCAGGCTCCATGTCCCCATTGCCTTGTTGGCGGTCCACAAGCCTGTTCTACAACACTGGGTAGCGGGTGCGCATGAGATTGTGCAGGATGCAGCAAGCTTCCACGATGTTCCTCATGGTCTCTGGGTGATGCTGCTTGGTGGTGAGAAGTACCTGGAACCTGCTGGCCAGGATGCCAAAGCCGTTGAAGATCCTCTCTTCATGGGTGAGGCATCTGGAAGTGTAGGGCTTCATGAGGTAGGTTCTGAGAGAGAAGGCATCACATCCCCCGTGATGAAGTAGGGCACATCTTGAGTGTCGTTGGGCAGGGGGTCTGGATCTGGGAAGCCCATGATGAGGTTGCATTCCAGCCCCTCCTTGAGGTGAATGGTGTTGTATACCTGGGTATCTGAAGATGAGCCGTTGCCTGAAGTATCGATGTACATGAACTTGTAGTCAGCATCGACCATGGCGAAGAGGATGATGCTGAAAAAGCCCTTGCAGTTGTGATAAGTGGACCCTGAGTTGGCTGGAGCTTTGCAGGCCACGTGCTTCCCATCTATGGCTCCAATGGTATGGGGGAAGTTCCATTTCTGATACCACTGCTCTGCAACTTTCTTCCAGCCTTCTTCAGTGGAGGGGCACTGGAGGAGCTCCTCCAGGTATTCTTCGATGATGGCCTGCACCACTTCTCTGACCACAATGCTGATGATGTTGTGGCAGCCTCCAGCCATACTGCATGCTCCTGTACATGGTCCCTGAGGCCAGGTGGTGCAGAGTCAGTGCCACCTTCAGCCCAGGGTTCAGGCTGGGCCGGAAGTTGGTGCTCTGCTTGGTCAACCTGGGTCTCAGCCGCTCCACAACTTCATCAAAATGGCTGGTGGCATTCTCATGAAGTTCTGGAATGCACGAGGGTCTTCGTTCCTCAGCTCCACCATCAGCTTGTCATACAGTCCATACTCGGCTCTTCTCGTGATCCATCTTCAGACCCACACACTTCTTGGACGCCTCCTTTTCCTTGCCTAGAACAGGTGAAAGAGCTTGTAGAGGGCTTTGCACTGTTGTAGAATGATGGCAGCTACCAAATGGAGTTTGCGACGATCCATGGTGGAGATGACTGGATCCTGTGGAAGAGCAAGAGCAAGAGCAAGGCTGAAGAGGTCTGCACACTAGGGCTGCTGGACTGAAAGTGAGATCCAGGTGATTTCCTTCCCCTTTTTATGGGAAATATAGATTTTCTGCTCGGTGTCCTTCTGCATCCTCTAGACATCCTCCTAAATATCCAAGATACGTCCCCTATACGAACGTTTTTTCTGTTTTAATGCTTTATATGCGAGCTGCATCTGCTTACATCCTTTCTATGTCTGTGCTACTTATGCTGCGCGGACGTTCCACTTCCGTTTCACTTCCTCCCTCTTTCCATTTTCCGCTGGAGCGGATGCGAGTTGCACGGATGCGCAGCGGATGCCGAACAGATATAACGGACACGTAACGGATGTATAACGTTTGTTCCCCGTATGTATCGTGGATGTAGAACGGACGCTGCAGAAAGTTCATCCTCTCAAAAAGTTTTGTGCAGCTCAAAACTTTTTGAGCTGATGAAATCTCAGTAGACGGATGCTGGACAGATAGAAGGTATGAATTATGCACGCAGTGCATCGTGTTAACCAATGGATGGCAAGCATTTTTCTCCGTTTTACATCCTCTTTCCATCCATTGGTGTAGTGTGACATGGGCTTTAGCCTACTAACTTCTGATATACTTCATTTCTGGTTCTGAAGAAAGCATATACAATAATGCATTTTGATATTCGTACATAGTGGTGAGTTCCTGCCATTTCGCATCTGTTCTCTTGAACCATATGTTAATTTTCTGAGCAGTTCAGAGAACCAGTTATTGGAAGAAACCTTTTCCCACTTTACACAGCTAATCCTGCAAAGGAATGCAAGAAGGAAAGAATCTTGTGTGCCTGTATTTCTAGCTTAATCCTTATCTCAATTGTCACTTTAAGTGTTTTCAAAAATTGCCTCTTTGTTACATTGTGACAGCCTTAATGGTTCTTGGCAGTACACCCAGACTTTCTGTCTGTAGCTGAACTTCTCCTGAGTCCCCGCCCCATGGAGTTTTTTGTGGTACTTTTATTCCTGGAGCTTGAACAGCTACTTAGAGAAGGGTTGGCATAGCCATAGAAGAAATGGCTGAAAGGCAGAATGCAAGCTGAACATTCTGTCTGATTTTTTTACTGTCTTTCTGAGGGCAAGTAATTTTTCCTTAAATCTAGACGACCTTAGGATATCTTCTGAGGTGAATGAAACCAGCTGGTATGTTTAACTTGTGCAAATGAATTTAATTATTGCTCTGAGTGCTTTGTCAGTTCACTGAGCATAGGAGTTTCTTGTCTATGGATATTCTTCAGTCATCCAGGACATGGTTGTCCCAAAGGTGCTTTTTTCAAGAGGCAACTGGACTTTCTTGGTTTCCAGAAAGTCCAGTTGCCTCTTGAAAAAGCATATTTGGGACAGGAGTCTTTTGCATTGCTTCCCAGTCTCCAAGGCACATGATTGCTCACTGATAATAAGTGGATCCTTCTTCCAAATTGTTATAATTTGATCTCATGATAATATGGCATAGTAACATGGCACAAATTGTAGAAAGTTTGCACCCACCCTTCTCTAGAAGAATGAAATATTTTGAGAAATATTAAAAAGGAAGAATATATTTCCCTGGATTAGAAATGGAGAAACATGTTTTCTAAGGAGAAAACAGCCTTCATCTTCCTTAATAGCCCACAGTAGATGTCAGCACTTAAGAGAAAAAGAGATAGATAGATATATTCATAGGCAAAAATTCCCTGCAGCAAGGTCTGAACAAAGACAGAATTGGATTAACAAAAAAGAAAGATATATACAAAAATTATCACCATAGAAAAAATGAGATATACAAAAATTATCACCATGTCAGTTAATACTTAGTTGGGTAACCTTTAGCATGAATTATGGCCTTACAACATCTTCCTATGGAATAAACCAAGTCTTTTATTTGTGCAGCTGTTATAATGTAAAATCAAGATTGAATAATTGCTTCTATTAACTGGTTTTTATTGCTGGGTCGCTTCTGACTAACAAGTTTCTTTAGTCAGCTCCATAGATTTTCAATTGGGTTAAGATCTGAGCTATTCCCAGGCCATTTCATTAGTGGAATATGATTATCTTGGAACCACTTTTTGCATACAGCAGCAACATGACATGGAGCTGAATCCTGTTGAATGATAAATTGTCTTGGAAAAGATAATGTGTGGAAGGCTACAGTTTGGGCTCAAGTATTCATTAATGCATTTTTGGCCATTTATATTCCCATTGATTATGTGAGGCAGAACGGACGCGTTGGATACATTTTCCGCTCAAAAAGTTTTGAGCAGCTCAAAACTTTTTGAGTGGATGGAACCTCAGTCGACGGATGCTGGACAGATAGAGAGGATGAAAAACGGAGGCAGTGAGTACAGAACGGATGAATCGCGTTAACCAATGGATGGCAAGTGTTTCTCTCCGTTTTACATCCTCTTTCCATCTGTTGGTGCAGTGTGACATGGGCTTTAGATCCATAGCTTTCTCTTTTTCTTTATCCATAGACTTTAAATGAAACATGATCAAGTGACAGACAACTTTTCTCAATTCCAAATGTGAATTGGAAACAAATGTACCAGAACATCAGAACTTTAGAAAATAATTTTCTTCACTTGCCACAGAAATTAGAAATGATTTTTTCAGTTTACCTTTTCTAAATTTATGACAGCAAAATAGCAATGGAAATCAATGTTATTTTCCTACTTTTCATCTTCTGTCTCATGTGTGTTATACAATCTGTTCTGCCTGCCTGCCTGCCTGCCTGCCTGCCTGCCTATCTATCTATCTATCTATCTATCTATCTATCTATCTATCTATCATCTATCAGATTTGTAATATTGTCCTAACCTATAGGTTTTTTTCATGTTTTAATCATGATTATATCTAATTTTTATGTTAAGGATTTGGATTTTCCTGTATATGTAAGTATATATGTATGTATGTATTTCTCCCCCAAATAAAATGTATCCTGAAAATAAGACCTAGCTTGATTTTGTGAGGTGGAAGCAGATAAAAAAACCACCAAAAGATTCGTTGATCCAAGGAAAACAAGGTTTTATTCACGTGTCTGCAGAGACGGGTTCCCTCAGGCATTGAAGGAACACATAGCAAAATTCAGGCAGCATTTTTATACCCTAACTGTCCGCCCCCTCGTACGAGGGCTTGGCTCACATTCTTTCTGTTTTCAAATTGACACATATATTTTGAAGTTTTATGCTGGCTCCCTATCTAGCAAAAGCAGTTACACAGTTTCTGATACCTCAGCACTTTATTACAATTCCTCATTGTTCTAGCCTCATCTTGTTTTTTTTCTCTTGTGCACAAACTGGAACACTTTCTTATTTAGCAGAACTACTGAGTTTGTGACACACTTCCTTATTTAATTCAATGGGCCATCCAACATGACTTCGGTTCTGCTCACAATCCCCCCTTTTTCTTTTTCCACTCTTGTCTCAAACTCAAGTAGCAGATCCTCTGCTTCTTTCAGAGTGATTTCTCTCTGATACATCATTAGAGGTTCTGCTTCCTGCTTCTTCTCAAATCTTGAACCCAAGGATTTCCCTATCTTCCCACACATTGTTATTACACCAGGGAGACACTGAACACAACAACACAACAATACACAGCATATAATAATCAATATAATTCCCATTATGATAGATCTAAACCAAGTGGAACTGGGAAGCCAAGACCATAGTGCTCCCCACAGGTCTGGCAATGAGGAGTCACCTCTTTGTGATAATGGATTAGAGCGAATACGTTCTTCCATTACTTTTACTGTCTTTGTAATATTGGGTTGGAAATCATGGATGTATACACAGCAATGTGAATGAATCAGAGCACACACACCCCCTTTTGTAGCTAATACAATGTCTAAAGCATACCTATTTTGTAGAGCAAACTGTCTTACTTCAGAAAGCTCGGTGTTAATCATTTTAATATTCTTTATTGTATCATTGAACATTGTTACCATGAAGTTGTTTAGAATATGTATACCTCGGTAGTTCATGGCTACTCCCAATGGTGTTATTATACCACGGGAGATTTGGGTCCAGAGTCTCCAGGTAAGGCCAGATTCTGAGTCTCTTTTATTATGTATCCAGGCTTGAGGAAGGCCATCAAGTTTATATATCACCAGTATCACATACCCGAGTGTACATGTGCCACTCCAGTAAGGTGGCATCTTCCTGTATGCATATTTCCCACACAATACCCATCTAAAGTTTTCCATAGCATAGGTCTGTTGTGATGTTCGGGTCCAATTGATCATTTCCTCAAAATGCATACACATCTGATACTGATCTTGATTAAAATAATCTAATTTATGATAACTCTTGGTATAGCTATGGTTACTACAGGATGATGGCATATCAAAAGTCTTATTACATTTTTCCCAATCTCCTAAATGGAGCCCTCTAGTTTCATTTCTCCTAAAACACACATACGCCATTTCCCTTAAAGGAACAAAAATCCTTCCTGTTATATTTCATTCTACACCATATTTTTCTGTCCCGTGCCCCTGTGGTCTTAGTCTGTTCTGATCAAGTGGAATTGCGTGTAGGATTAATCCTTCACCTGTTCTTCCTGGCATGTGCATGCATAACCAGCAATTGGTGATGTTCAAGGAATGTGAGACCTTCTTGAGATCCCTTATGAACACATTGTCATCCCACAAGTCTGTTGCCAAGTCACCCGCAGGTCCAACATATTGTGAACTTCTTTGATGTATTAATGTGAATATAGTTGCAAAAAATAGTCCTCTCCAGAGTTCAGCCAACATCTCCATGGTGGTTTCTGCTGGCTATTTCTTCAAGGTTACCTTTAACGGCTGACCGTCCACTGGGATTGCCTTCCAAGATTTCTCAGGTTCCGGTGCTCTCTTGACTCTGCTGTAATGCGTCCAGCCTCCTTCCCGAGTACGGATTGCAGATTCAGTCGTCAGCAGCACCTGGTACGGACCTTCCCAGCTAGGTTGCAGTTTTTCACTTCTCCAAGTTTTTATCAGGACCCAGTCTCTAGCCTTGTGTGCGTGTTGGCTACCAGCCAAAGGTGGTCGTTGCACCAACAGTCCCTGTTTGTGAAGAGAAAGCAACGACCAAGACAGTGCCAGCAAATATTTCTGAAGGAACAAGTCCCTGAACTCTGAAATGGGATTGCGTAGTTTGGCCAAATAGGGTCTCCCCATCAGCATTTCAAAGGGAGAGACCCCTGTGTCTTTCCTCGGACAAGTTCTGATCCTGAGCAGAGCTAAGGGAAGATTCTTTGTCCATGGCAAGCCATTTTCAAGTTGTAGTTTGGTCAAGTGTTTCTTCAATTCCCCGTTCGCTTTTTCAATTTTTCCATTGGATTCAGGATGCCATGGCATGTGTAATTCCCATTTCACCCCCACCACCTCCATTACCCTTTGCAGAACCTTTTGGGTGAAATGAGTTCCTCTGTCTGAATCTATTGCTTCCATCACTCCATATTGTGGGATAATCTGTTCTAGTAAGATCTTGGTTACTGTGGGAGCTGTGGCTCTTCTAGTGGGATAAGCCTCTACCCACCCCGTTAGTTGATCTTTGATCACAAGCAGGTATTTCCAAACCCACTTTTCTGGCAACTCAGTGAAATCAATTTGTGCTCTCTGAAAAGGCCAACCCACTAGGGGTCGCCCTCCCATCTCTTTCTTGTGTGCCGCTTTCTTATTCATTTTCAAACA
Organism: Laticauda colubrina; assembly: GCA_015471245.1. NCBI lineage: Eukaryota > Metazoa > Chordata > Lepidosauria > Squamata > Elapidae > Laticauda > Laticauda colubrina. The sequence continues at coordinate 15,329,142 of BLBF01000019.1, read as the reverse complement.
AGTCAAACATTTCCAGCAGATGCTCTGAGCTACCGTCCACATCCTCAGACTCCAATAGTGAGGTTTGGGGCCTCTGTTCCCCAATGTCCTCCTTCATGAACTTTCTCCAATATTCCCCTCATGACAATGGGTGACACCACCTTGACTCCCTCCGACGTCTTCCATCCCTCTGGGGTTTTGACACATCCCTCTTTCTCCAACTCCAACTTTTCCTTTTTCTCTGGCTCCCATTCCTCCCTCTCGTCTTCCTTTTCCAATATTGGTATAGATACCATTACCAACTCTATCTCCCCTGCAGCTTCCTTCACCCATTTGTCCTCCATCAGTTTCCCACAACCTCTGGTGTGTTCCCCTTCTGATGTGCGTTCACATGGACAATTGATACTCAGCTGGGGAGTTGCAATGCCTCTAAGGCTTGTTCTACTAACTTCACTTGCTCTATTTGCTTCCCATCCGCCTTGATATACCCTCTTTCTTTCCAGATTTTCCCAAACGTGTGCACCACCCCCCATGCATACTTGGAATCAGTCCAAATTGTTACTTCCATCCCCTAAGCCAATTCCAAGGCTCTGGTCAGGGCAAGCAATTCACATTTCTGGGCTGACCAAGCAGCTGGGAGTGACCCTTTCTCTATTACCTCACCTTCCCCAGTTACTATTGCAAACCCAGATTTTCGCTTTCCATTTTCCACCCTGCTAGATCCATCAAGAAACCACCTCTCTCCCTTCTCCAATGGAGTCTCTTCCAAGTCCTCTCTAAACTTCGTCATGAGATCCACTTGCAATAGATAATCATGGTCTTCCGATTCCCTAGCCTGCCTTCTCCCCTCCAAGAATTCTGCTGGATTTAGATTCTTGTCTGTTCCTATTACCACATCAGGACTGGTTCTCAAAATGGTTTCATACTTCAATATCCTCCCTTCAGTCATCCAAGTGGTAGCCAGCTGGCTCAACACTGAGTTGACCTGATGAGGCGAATGCACCACCAAAGCTCCCCCAAAGGTTAACTATCTCCCTCCACCCATTCTATGTGCTCTCCCTTTCCAGGCAACTTTCTGTGCAAAAACTGTGCCAACACAGTGAATTGGTCTACCCAGATTCTGCAATACCCCAATAATCCCAACGCTTTCCACACCTCTGTCTTGTTCCTGGGAGGAGCCACGCTCATGATCCCCTTCCGCCTTTCAAGGTCCAAGGACCTAATCCCCTGCTGAATGTAATGTCCCAAATATTTCCCCTTTTTTTCAACAAACTGAAGCTTCTCTTTTGAGACTTTCAGCCCCTGCTCCTTCAGCCAATTCAACAGACTCATAGAAGCCGCTCTCACTTCCTTCTCTTTCTCCCCAGTTAACAACAAGTCATCCACGTACTGAATTAGGGTGATTCCTTTCTCTCTCTCAAACGACACCAACTTTTCTTCCAACGCCTGTCCAAACAACAAAGGGCTCTCAGTATATCCCTGAGGAAGTACCATCCACCTCAACTGATGTTTCCTTCCACTCTCAGGATCATTCCATTCAAAGGCAAACAAGTCTCTGCTCCTCTCCTCCAAGGGGCACGCCCAAAAGGCATCCTACAGATCTATCAAAGTAAACCATTTGTCTTTGGAAGGATCCGCCCCAAGATGTTATAGGGATCAGGAACCACTGGGAATCTAGGAACCACTAACTCATTGATCCTCCTCAAATCATTAACCAATCTGTACTTCCCATCCTTTTTTTATTACTGCTAAAACCGGTGACTTGAACGGTGACATGGTAGGTTCCAACAGTCCCTGTTTCAATAATCTGTCAATCACTGGTTTCAACCCTTTCCTACCTCTCTTACTCAGAGAATATTGTGGAGTCCACAGTTTAGTTATCCCTGGTTGTATCTTGATCTGAATGGGCTGTATTGCCATCCTACTAACCCCTTCACCTCCTGCCCACACATCTGATGATATCTTCTCCTCATCTTCCATTGTTAACATACACATGTGAACTTCCTTCCTTCTATCCCACAATTCTATTCCAAAAACATCCAACAAGTCTCTTCCTAGCAAGCTCATCCCTGAATCTGGAATTTACAATATTTCTGTTTCAGTAACCACATCATTCAATTCCAATCTCACCTCTTCCAAAATCTTGACCTCTTGGGATTCCTCACTCACCCCAACCATCTTTAAAGTCTGCTTTGACCTGCATGCTCCCTCTACCGGATCGCATACAGATGTCCGGCCTGCACCAGGGTCGATCAGGAACAGCCATTCCTGATGGTCAGGACCCACTAAAACATTTACCAATGGCTCCCCATGGGTCCCCCTTGGGGAGCCGGAACCTCCCTAATCATATAAGGCATAGCTTCATTCCTCCAGGGTTTTGGGACATTCATGCGCAAAATGTCCCTCTTTCCCGCATCTGAAGCAAGTTCTACTCTGGGACGGCCGTTTGAATCAACCGCCTCGATTGCCCCCGGACCTCCTCACCTAACCGGGGGTCTCCACTCCCTGCTGGGAGATCTTTCATCTCTCCACCTTGGCCTCGGATCTGACATCTGGGTCTCCCTGTTTTTCCTAACTTCATTCTTGGCTGCTGTTTCAACTGAGTTATCCAGTACGTGCTGGTATTCCCTTCGGGATCCCAGTGGTAAGGAAACTCAGGGTCTACTAGGGGATACTTCGGCCACCTATATTGGCATAGGTAGATCATTTTCTTTTTCTCTAGACTTTGAGTGTAAGTCCTCAGATGGGGCAATGACCATTGTTGTAGTAGTTGACCCAATGGGGAATCAGTCAGAATCAGCCTTCTCAGGGTCTTTTCTATCTCAATACCCGTTCCCTCTTGGAACGTCTCACACTTGCTTTGTCCCTTTCTCATTCTCCACGTTACCCACCAACAATCTCCCAGAGATTCCCTCAGGCATTGAAGGAACACAGAGCAAAATTCAGGCAGCATTTTTATACCCTAACTGTCCGCCCTCTCGTACGAGGGCTTGGCTCACATTCTTTCTGTTTTCAAATTGACACATATATTTTGAAGGTTTATGCTGGCTCTCTATCTAGCAAAAGCAGTTACACGGTTTCTGACATCTCAGCACTTTATTACAATTCGTCATTGTTCTAGCCTCATCTTGTTTTTTTTTCTCTTGTGCACAAACTGGAACACTTTCTTATTTAGCAGAACTACTGAGTTTGAGACACACTTCCTTATTTAATTCAATGGGCCTTCCAACATGACTTCAGTTCTGCTCACAATTACACAAATTCTGCCCACACCTTTTGATGTCATAACACTGACTGGGTGTTTCATGGTACATATAATGTAAAAAGGATGCAAATCTTCTCTGATTCTTCTCCTTATATATTTTATGCCATCATTACCAAACAGGGAGATCTTGGTCTCATCACTCCAAATAACACTGTCCCATTGTTCCTCTGTCCAGGTAACATGGATTTCAGCCCAGTTTAGTGTTTTCAACCTTTGTTTGAGAGATAAAAGTGGTTTTTTTCATGGAATTTTAGGCCAAATTCCTGCAGTCTATGCCTAACAGTCCTTGCACTCAACTTCATATTGCATTGTGCCATTTCATTTTGTGGTGAGAGAAAATGGTTTTCTTCTCTCATGTAGGCACAGTCTCTTAATTCTTCTATCATCACTTGCTGTTGTGCACCTTTTCCTATTTTTACCAGTGTGGTTTTGTAGTGACTGAGTCTCCTTATATCTGTTCAAATATTTAGAAATGCCAACTTTGGTTAAGTTTCCATCCATTTTTCTTCTAATTTATTTATAACTGTAGCCTTGTTCATTTAATAATATTATTTTACATCACTTTCTGGGCAACCAGTTAACTCTTTGCATCATTACTTTAATTTTATTACATCTTACAAGTTCACTAAATGAAAGAATACAAAAAACCACAACCAACTTGATAGCGGTCACATAACACACTAACAAATATTCTCCTTTCAGCTTCAATACATGAAAACAATAACTGAATCCTACAGTGATCAGTTTGACTCATTGCCAAAACAAGATAACACCTGATTAACTCATGCTCAACTCATCAGATGAAGGAAAGCTACCTAATATCAACCTAAGCAAGTTGTGCTTCCTTTTTCTGGTTATTTGGCTATAACCTTTCCTAGAATACAGATAATTGAACAAACTTTGTTGCATTGCATTCCTAATTGAATTATCTTTCCATTGAATATATAAGTTTATGGTACTACCCAAAAAAGTGATGTTATTAAGCCATCAAACCTCAAAAATATATTTCCCCCCCAAAGGCTCCCACAATTTTGGCCACTACTGTAGTCTTCCATTCCAACTTCTACCATCAACCGAGATCCTACAAAAACTCTTACTAGCTGTATTTTATTAAGAGCAACTCAATCATGATGGAATGAAAACTTACCTATTTCCAGTCGTGCACTTTGTTAACAAAAAAATACGTGTTGACTTTTTAATATAATTTGAATTAGGATACTTCAATATTTTACAAATATATGATCATTGTTTTACAAATATAAGATCATAACTTCGATCCAGGTCTAATTATAAATTGCCTTGAAAGATGGAAAAATGCAACCTTGCCATTAGACACACCAGTTATTAAGGTGGCAGGAGTTATCTAATTTATTTTGTTTCTATTGTTATGCTATCCATCTTTCCTATAAGGTGACTTTTACCTCCAACTGCAAGGTTTACCAGTAAGAACTAAGTAAAAAAATATGGTATGGAATGTGGAGGATAGAGAAGAGATAGATAAAAATATATCTGTGTTATAAAAAGTGCAGTAGAAGCAACAGTACTTATAAGCGTATACTTGATTATAAAATGCATTTTCACGAACAAAACCAGAGGTGTCCCTCAATCAGTTCCCAGGATTCAGCTCCAATTTCTTCAATTTGAGCAGTTTAATTTTTTAAAAAGCAGGGTGTCTATAGCATATGGAAATCTGTTAGAATTGTTCGGGATAACATTGTTTACCCTAACTGGTTTAGGTGAAATAATAACTATGAATCATAGTTGTGTATGTTAAAGTGTCTGCAGCTTTAACTGTGGGATAGTAATTAAGGGAGTGGTTATGAAAACACTTTAAAAGTAGCAAGACTACAGCTTGCTCACTCTGGCTTTGATGATCCCTGATTACTGCTTAGAATCAAGACTGCATTGCTCGAATGGGAGAGACAACAAAGGACTGATTTGTAAGTGAACTGACATAGGATATTCTACATGGACTTTGCTAACTGAATATCCCTGAATGGACTGACTACTTGATACATGACTATTGGACTGTTATTTGACTATGCCATGAACTTATAATGGAATAAACTATATTCTTGATAGCACAAGCGTATCTGTTATTTTTACTGATGTTAATAAGCATACAAGCTTAGCTCACTCATTTATCTGTGTGCCTATCTGACTAACGCTGCACATTCTGTTTAACTTGTCTCCCTAACCCTGGTTGGGGAACCCAGGCTTAACACTGGTTATGGGCCCAGAGGCTGCAAAGTCAGTTTAAATAGGATAAAACAGATTTATGTAAAAAGTGAGAGTTTGTGTTGTTATACATTACAGTAAACAGACAGCTGTGTTTTATTAATTATATTTTTATATCCATATAAGAAAACATGGCACAAGTCAATTTACAAAGTTTGTCCCTTATATCCAAGCTGGATGGAACAAACTATGTATCATGGTCTACAAAATGTAGTCTACTTCTACGAAGAGAAGGTCTGTGGAACATAATTGAAAATCCACCAAACGTAGAAGAATTTATGCATAAAAATCAACAAGCCATTTGCATAATTGGGTTAACCTTAACTGATCAACAGCTTATTTATATCCACGGAGAGAAAACGGCTGTTGGGTGTTGGCAGAAGCTGAAGAGGATTTATGTTCGAGATAATGTTGGTGCTCACATAAATCTAACACGGAAGCTTTTCAGGACGCATCTCCAAACAAATGATGATATGCAGAGTCATTTAAAAACTATGCAAAGCATTTTTCAAGAACTGCACGAGAAAGAACTTATTTTCTCTGAACTACACCAAGTTTACATAATTCTATCTTCCCTTGATGAAAGTTATGATAACTACGTAACTTCACTTGAAATTTTGCCAAAGCAAAGTTTAACTTTAACAGATATAACTGGCAGATTGATCGAAGAGGCCAGAAGAAGGCTTGAAAGAGATGAATTAAGGAGGGAGCAACCTCAAAAAGAAGATAATGAATTTCCTACTGCATACGCAATTAAAAAGTGTTTTAATTGTGGAGGAAGAGGACATTTGGCAAGATTTTGTAAAAAGGCAAAGCGCCAGAACGCTGGCCAGAATACTAAAAATCATCAAAAGATAAATAAACATTTAGAGTTAGCCATGTATACCAACGGAGCTGTAAAAAATAATTTATGGGTGGTTGACAGTGGAGCATCCCATTGTAAAACAAATGATAACAAAAATTTTATTAAAATGTCCCAGAGTACACAGCAGATATCGTTAGCCAATGGCTGGAAACTGAAAGCTAAAGGTCAAGGTATAGCATATTGTTCTTTTATAAAAGGGAATGTAAAAATGTTATATGTACCACAACTTAAGTTTAATTTAATTTCAGTTAGAATTTTGGTTAAACTAGGATATGTTACATTTAAGAGAGATAACTGCATAATTGAAAAAGAAGATAAGAGAATTACTGCATCTTTAAGAGGTGGATTATATGTGTTAAATGATGATGGTTTAAAGGTGGCTAACACAATTTATGAAAATAAGAAACCTCATGACGAATGTATTCACTTGTTACATCGAAGGCTAGGGCATTTAAATTTTAAAATGCTTAAGAAAACTGTTGAATTATCTAAGGGAATAAGTTTGAAATCTTGTAGTAAGTATTTGCAATGTAATGCCTGTAATCAAAGTAAGAGCAGGGTTATACCGGCTAATAGAGTTGATGGATTTACTATTAAAGAGCCTTTAGAAGTAGTATTTGCTGATTTAATAGGTCCGAAAAAACCAAGTGTAGGAGGAGCTCGCTACATACTAAGTATACTGGACCACTATTCTAGATATGGGTTTTGCTATTTAATGAAGAGCAAAACTGAAACACATCAAAATCTCTTTAATTGGATTAAATTTTCAGAAAGAAAAACTAAAAGGAAATTAGTAACTCTCATAACAGATAATGGTACAGAATTTACAAATAATAAATTTCAGAACAGACTAAGAATGTTAGGTATTCAACATAAAATGTCTGCACCATATAGGCCACAACATAATGCCTTTATAGAGAGAAGAGGCCAAACATTACAATCAATAGCACGAACTATGATGTCTGATTCAGGATTACCTGACAATTTATGGGGAGAAGCAATAAAGTGTGGTAATCATATATTAAATAATGTTGTTAATTCAACAACAGGTGAATTACCATTCACACTGTGGCATGGTACAAAACCTGATTTAAGTTACATGCACACATTTGGAGCACCAGCATGGGTGTATATCCCTACACAACTTAGACACAAAGGACAGCATAGAGCTAAAATATTATTTTTTGTAGGATATACATCTAATCATAGATCTTATAGATTCTGGGAACCAGGTACATCTAGAGTTTACACCAGTGCTAGTGCAAAATTCCTAGAACATGTAGGATGGAATAGATTAGAGCAAGATTTAAATAATGAAGTAATTATTGAACCCTACAAAAGACAGAAAGATCAGATTAGCTATAAGAAGAGTCCAATTAAAGAAGAAGTCCATGAAGAGCAAATAGGACCAGAACAAGAGGAAATAGTTGATCAGGAAGAGTTACATGATCAAGAACAATTAATAGATGAAAGTCCACCTGTAAGTCCTATAATACCTAGACGTACTACACGTGTAACTAGACCACCTGATAGGTATCAAGCAAGTATAGTTTGCCAAGTAACTAAAGTTCCAACTGGTGTAGATGAACTTAGGAAGTATCCTGCTAAGGATCAGGAGAATTGGCAAAAGGCAATGGAAAAAGAACTAAATTCATTAAAGGTAATGAAAGTGTATGAAGATGCCAAATTACCTCCAGGAGAAAAATCCATTGGGTGCAAATGGATATTTAAAGTAAAAACTGGAAATGATGG
>BLBF01000019.1:15201074-15235565 GCA_015471245.1 Laticauda colubrina | reverse complement strand
GGGATGGGCAGGGATACCTTTGGGTTAAGATAGCTGTGGGATGGGCAGGGATACCTTTGGGATGGGTTAAGATAGCTGTGGGATGGGAAGGGATACCTGTGGGATGGGTTAAGATAGCTGTGGGATGGGCAGGGATACCTTTGGGATGGGTTAAGATAGCTGTAGGATAGATAAATCTCCAGTGCAAGCATAGTGGGACTGTATGGTCCACCCTCCCAGGTGCCACACCTACGGCCCTTTATTATCAATAATAATGTAATAATTATCCACACATGTCAATATAAACACAGCTCCTTATTAAACGCCCTGTTCATTGTAGGCCAACCAAACATACATGGCCCAAACTCATCCATGTGATGAGACTGGCTGAAGGAAGCATCTATTAAGCCTCTACCATCCTGTCTTGCCACTACACTGCTCCAGCTGGGGAGTTGCACCAGTCTTTCAGAAGGTTGCGCTGCTTCTTCGCCTCACGTGAGGCTCTGTTGGGCCCTTGCACATCCTCAGTGTCGATCAGGTTTCCCCCTTGCCTCCATTCCCCAGGCTCCATGTCCCCATTGCCTTGCTGGAGGTCCACGAGCCTGTTCTGTAAGACTGGGTAGCGGGTGCGCATGAGATTGTGCAGGATGCAGCAAACTTCCACGATCCTCCTCATGCTCTGTGGGCGATCCTGCATGGTGTTGAGAAGTACCTGGAACCTATCGGCCAGGATGCCAAAGGCGTTCTCCACCACCCACCTTGCCCTGGACAGCCTGTAGTTGAAGATCCTCTCTTCACGGGTGAGGTATTTGGAGGTGTAGGGCTTCATGAGGTAGGTTGAGAGGGAGAAGGCGTCATCCCCCACGATGAAGTAGGGCACATCTTGCGTGTCATTGGGCAGGGGTTCTGGATCTGGGAAGCCCACCATGAGGTTGCTTTCCAGCCCCTCCTTGAGGTGACTCTCGTTGTATACCTGGGCATCGGAAGATGAGCTGTTGCCTGAAACATCGATGTACATGAACTTGTAGTCAGCATCGACCATGGCGAAGAGGATGATGCTGAAGAAGCTCTTGTAATTGAAATAAGTAGACCCCGAGTTGGCTGGATCCTTGCAGGCCACATGCTTGCCATCGATGGCTCCAACGGTGTGGGGGAAGTTCCACTTCTGATACCACTTCTCTGCAACTTTCTTCCATCCTTCTTCAGTGGTGGGTCACTGGAGGAGCTCCTCCTTGTATTCTTCGAGGATGGCCCACACCACTTCTCTGACAACAAAGCTGATGATGCTGGATGGCACCCTCCAGCCGTACTGCATGCTCCTGTAGGGGGTCCCTGAGGCCAGGTGGCGCAGAGTGAGTGCCACCCTGAGCCCAGGTTCCAGGCTGGGCGGGAAGTTGGTTTTTGTCTTGCTCAACCTGGGTGTCACGCGCTGCAGAAGTTCATCAAACATGGCTGGAGGCATATTCCTGAAGTTCTGGAACGCATGAGTGTCTTCGCTCCTGAGCTCCACCATCAGCTTGTCGTAAAGTTGGTACTGTGCTCTTCTGGCTAACCATCTTTGGACCCAGACTTTTTTTGGGTGCCTCCTTTTCTTGCCGTAGTAGAGTTCACAGAGACTGTTGATGGTTTCGCAGTGATGCAGAAGGATTTTGGCTGCCAAAAGGATTTTGTCGCAATCCATGGTGGAGATGACTGGATGCTGCGGAAGAGGAAGAGTCAGATGAAGGCTGCAGAGGTCTGCACCCCTGGGCTGCTGGGCTGAAAGTGCGATGCAGATGAGTTGCTCCGCCTTTTTATAGGCAGTATAAGTGTCCCTTTGCATCCTCTAGGCATCCTCTAGGCATCCTCTAGGCATCCTCTAGGCATCCTTAATATCTGAGATAGGTCCCCTCTACAAACGTTTTTTTCCGTTTTAAACGCTTTGTTTCCATTCTGCATCCGCTAGGCATCCGTTCTGCATCCATTCTGCGTCCGTTCCACTTCCTTCCTGTGTCCGTTTACCGCTAGAGCGGATGGAGTTGCGCGGATGTGCAGTGGATGCCTAGCGGATATAGCGGATGCGTAACAGATGCATAGCGGATGCGTAGCGGATGCAGAACAGACGAACTGGATACATTTTCCGCGCAAAAGTTTTAGGCAGCCTAAAATTTTTGGAGCGGATGAAACGTCAATAAATGGATGCTGGACAGATTGAGAGGAAGCAAAACGGAGGCAGTGAGTACATCACGTTTTAGAACGGATGGCAAGATTTTTTTTCCGTTTTGCTTCCTCTTTGCATCTGTTTTTGCAGTGTGACAGGGCCTTAAGATCAACCCTAGCTGTGTGGCATGCTTATCCAGTGCTACATCAGTTTTTCTGTTCAAGTAAAAAAATACTCTGGTATTGCTGCCCATCTTGAAAACACATATTTTCTCACTGCTTTGGCCTTGATGATTGATGTACTAAATGAAATATTTCTTCTTTCTAATGCATTGCAAGAGAGAAACATTATAAAGGCTGAAAAACTTGTGGTAAGATCAATTAAATCATTTGAAATGCTTATAAAGGAAAAGGGTGCATATGAAAAAAAAGGTTGATGAATTAATTACTTCAGAAACCTTTAAAAATATAAATTTTACACAAAATCATCGATTTGTTAGACTTTCCCATGAAAGACTTTTAGAAAGCATTATAACTAATTTGAAGAAAAGATTGATAGATTGTAAACATTCAAAAACAGGCTGCCAATTTAAAGACAGTGGTAATTCCATGAGAGCAGCTGAAGAACATTTAGTTGCATTTGGTGAAATTTTCAATTATGAAATTAATATTAATGATTATCGTGATTTCACAGAAAATGTATTAAAAGATTCAGAAAAATATTCAATTCCTTGCAGCATTAAAAAGGCTAGAGATATTATTAGAACTATTGCAGTCAGTTCAGCAGAGGCAGAAAGGGGCTTCTCGCAGATGAACATAATATGTTCAGAGGGCAGAAGTCACCTTACAATTTCCAATATAACAAACCTCCTGATGATCAATCTAACTGGCTTACCTCTGCAAGAACAGGACCCTGTTTCTATAGTAAAGAAGTGGTTACAGGCACATCACGCAGCTGATAATGCTCATGTTAAACAAAAAATAAAAAACCGTAGCTCAGGACGCTAACAAAAAAATTATTTTAAATAAGTTTTATTGCTTTTGTAAAGTTTTGTTATGTAATAGTTTTAGATTAATATTTTAAAATATTGCAACAATATAGTTTTATGTACCTTTTTTATCATTTAAGCATTAAAGACATGACATAATAAACTACCTTTTGTTTTGGTATATCTTTTGTTTGATATAACTTTTTTTAATACTTAAAGTCATTAGGGCAAAGAAGTGGTGTTGAGTTGGGCACGCCTGGCTGGTCACGTAATCACCAAGCCACGCCTAGCCACTCACGTGACCATCAAGCCACACCCATAAATTAGGCAACACCCACAGAACCGGTTGTTAAGAAATTTGAATCCCACCCCTGGTTGGTTGTGTTTCTTTTCTTATCTCCCTATTGATAGCAACTCATGTATGATGAGCAAGAACTTGAGAGGCAAATAACTCTTCAGCCATTATCTCTGCTTTGAAGTGACTGATAATTTTCTTGGTTTTTTTTTTAAGTGGTTAAGCCAAATGACACTGCTCCTAAGTAGGCTACTTTAACACTATTGGATAGTCATTTTTAGAAAACTCCTGTGATGTGTGCAAGTCAAGAATTTCATCCTGTTTCATCCTAAGATATATCTATTCTGTTTCTCTGATAATAAAACACAATATGATGTGAAGCTAATATAGAAAAGATGTATGGATTTAAGAGTAAAGTTCTAGTTTTCTACTTCTTTAGCTAAAGAGCCCCATAAAAGGGACTCATTAGAAAGCACATATGTTAGAAAGCAGATACAAAAAGGTACACACTAAGTTGGGAATCTAAAACCAATGTTATCACTGAGAAACTGTGCACTTCTTATATTTTTCAGCATATTTTTTTTTTCCTGGAAATAAAATATATCTGGAGCTATAACAAAAACAAAAGCCAATTTTCATGTTTGTCATATTTGGGTGCAGTCCTCCCAATATATGGGATTTACATATGTGATGTGACCTTGCATAGAAAATATACTTCATCCTATTTGAGTGCTATTTCAGATTTAAAATAAATCTATATATTAGCTGATCATCTGTCATATCTGCCAACACGGTGCTGGCATATAGATAACAATGACTGTATACTCCTCAAAGTTGTTGACTTTTCCCATGGAATCTTGGTTGTAGTAGGCTGTATCTGAACATGATGGTGTCAAATCTTAATTTGAAAGCTTCTGGAGGCATGCAGACAGAGGAAATCATCTAGTGAGGTTGACTATTACAAGATAGTTCACAGAGAAATTCTTTGGTGGAGGAGAAAACAAAAGACAGAAGGCTGAATTTTTATGCTATAACAGCTCATACTATGACTATACTGGAAGAAGTGGGTTATAATTGACTGCTGTTGAATTTAAGAGATCATGAGGAGAAAACAATTTTCTCCATCTACTACATGATGAACTCTGAAAACAATGATATCACTGAAATAATAACATTTCATAAATCATTATTCCCACTCCCCACCTAATCATTAGTAACAATATTAAGAGTAAAATATAATTTAATTAAACTGTCTTCATGTAAAAGTTTAAGACATAATTAAGCACACATTTCCATTGCCCTCTTTATACCATCCTTTGGAGCTGTGGAAAGGGAACTTCACGAAGACAGTAGTGTTACAAAAACAGGAAAAGCCCAAGGTCAGCTATAAAACAAACTTACATAGGAAAAGGAATCAAATAAAAAGGTATTAAATAATCCCGATAGACAAAAGCCTGAGTAATTAAGAAAAATAGACAAATAAGAAAAGGAAACAAAAAGATAATTTAAAAAACCCTTACAAACACAAGACATACCAAATAAGCAAAACAAACAGACAAAAGATACAAAATATAAATTACAAAAGGGACAGACAGGAGATTGCCACAGAACAAATATGAAAAACTATCTTAAAGCTAAAAGAGATTCGAGAAAACCAATAATACAATCTGGCCACCCTGCGGAGTTTGCCTTTCGCACCCCGCGGAGTTTGCCCTCCAGCGAGAATAAAGACAAACTCAAACAGGATTTGAAACATTAAGCACAAATACAAACTTTTACACAAAATCAACTTACAAAGGGAAAAAAGGATTTTAAAAACCAGGTACTTACCATAAGAAGCTAGCTAGCCCAGGACCGCAGACTTCTCACTGTTTTTTGCCTTCCTGAAAAAGAAAAAGATCCAGCTTTCAAGCAGTTGTCCATATCCTTGCACCGGAGCTCTCTCAGCGGGAAAATTGAATCCTTGAAAGAAAGGCATTTTGGCACCTTTCAACAGAGCCATATGTTTAAAAACAGCTGCTCAGAAACTCTACAATGGCTTTGGGATCCCTTGAATATTTCTTGGTGTGTACATTCATTGATGCTTACTCCTAGAGATAATTTTGTTAGAACAACCCCTTACATCTTTAACAAATTGTGGTTACTTCATGCAGGCCTGAGGAGAGGAGGTTCAGCCGGTACATTGTTCTGGGGCCCATGGAGCTCAAAGGGGGCCCATGAAGGTGAATTTTTTTAAAAAAATGTTTACAAAAACCAAATGTTTAAAAAGAAAAACAGGGGGACAGTGTGTCAACCTGGATACGCCCGGGTGAGGGGGGGGATAGTGGGAGTGGCTCTCAGCAAAGCACTTCAAAGCTGAATCAAATTAACTCATTGGAGGGCAAACAGAAAGGAAGGAAGGTGTGTCCTTCCCATGAAGTCTGTCAAAATCCTTCATGCCAAAAGGAAGATGTCACTGTTAGCTTAGTCAGAGGATCTGTGTGCTCCAGCCATGCCAAAGGATAAATGCAAGAGGTGGCTTTAAAATGCAGGAGGATAAACCAGAAGAGGAGGGGGGCAATGGAAGTGTCATTTTTCTTTCATTTGTATAGAGTGGACTAAAGTGAATAATTCTTCTCCCAGTTGAAAAAAAAATCTACTTGTGGGCTGCACAGACTCCAAAGCTGCTTCTCTGTACTTTGTCCTCACCCCTCATCCCATTTCCTGATCTGTTTTGTTGCCCTAGCAGCCCTCTCTTTTTTAAATGAGCCTCTCAGAGAGCCTCGTGGTCATGTTGACTTAATGTGTAGGTGAGAGGGCCCATATTAGTCTTGTTCTAGCACTTAATAATCCTCTCAGTGGCCCTGACTTTATGTTTCCAGCAGGCAGATCCAAATTATCACTTTGCTTCTCAAAAGAGGTATAAAGTTTCTTTGATTGCCATCAAAAGTTTGCTGTATATGGTAAATACTGCTACACAAATATTTTCCTTGGCACTGCAGCCAGATGGACACCTATAAGGTTTAGTATGATCAGCAGGGCAATGCTTTTAAAAAAATAGGATCCTGAAAATAGCTTGGTAGCTATTTCTCGTCCATCAGTAAAAGTATATATGTTACAAAAACTGGAGAATATAATACAAATGAAAAGGAATAGAAAAATGAAAAATCAGAACTAGTAAGTTTGGTTCTATAACAAAATAAAAGGTTTTTCATTCTAATCTTATAAAATGCAATGCCTCATGTAACTAAATGGATCCATTGTTATCTCTTTTATTAATAAAACAGGGCCTAATTAGGAGAGAATACCCTCCAGAACTCATGCTAATATACATTTTAAAATAGAATGTTTGGAATTGGAATACGTGCGATTTGCATATGCACAAATAAAGCAACCATCAGCTGTTTCTTAGGTCAGCTGAGGTGCGGCAATCCGCTCTGCCACACAAATCAGCTGAGCTAAGAAACAATAGAATATAAGTGAGATGAGAGGTAAAGCAAAGGCGGGTGGAGAGGCCAGTCAAAATTTTCCCTATCAGTTCTCCGAACAAGTCAATTTTTTTCCTACCTGGTTGTGGTTGCTGGTCCGGTGGAAGCTCCTGAGACAGGTTCTTGCCTTGTTATCTGGGAATGGTTTGACCCTGTTTCTCCTGAGGAAGTGGACAGGTCCTAGGGAGTATGCACACAAGCACCTGTGTTTTAGATCTATGTCCCTCCTGGCTTGTGAAAGCCTCCCAGGAGGTGACAGGCAGGTGAACTCTGGTGGTGATTAATGCTTCTCTACAGGAGGGGACAATGCCCCAGCACTTTAAGGAGGCTATGGTCTGCTCTCTTCTTAAGAAGCTATCGCTGGACTCTACCCGGTGGGATAATTTCCAACCTGTCTCTAATTTTCCCTTTTTGGAGAAGGTTGTTGAGAAGGTGGACCACAGAAGCTCCAGAGGTTTCTGCATAAAATGGATTATCTTGGCCCCTACCAGCCAGGATTCGGGCCTGGATTTGGGATAGAAACGGAATTGGTCATACTTTTGGATATCTCTGGTGGGAGCGGGATGGGGTAGCTCTCCCATCTTTGCTCTAGTTGACCTCTTGGAGGCTTTTGATACAATTGACCATGAGATTCTCCTGGGGCAGTTTCTGGGAGTGGGAGGTCTTGTGTTGTCTTGGTTCACTTCCTTCCTCTGCAGCTGCTCTCAGTCAGTGTTGATAGGAGGAGAGAGATCCAGACCTCACCCGCTGTTTTACAGGGTCCCACAGGCTTGGTATTTTCTCGGCTCCTGTTCAATATTTATATGAAGCAAGATCATCCATCACCATGGACTGAGGTATCACCAATATGCCGATGATATTCAGCTGTATGTCTCAGCCCATGGTGAGTTAAGTGTTGCTGTGTCCTCCCTCTTGCAGTGCCTGGAGGCTGCTAGGGGATGGGTGGGAAGCAATGGGTTGAAATTAAACCCTTGCAAGACTGAGTGGCTCTGGGTTTGGGGTTCAGGGAGAATTGCCATCTTTGGTCTTGGATGGGGCACTACACCAAACAGACCCTTATGTAATATAAGGGTTTTCCTGGACTCATGACTCCTGCTTGAAGAGCAGGTGGCGGTTGTGGCCAAGAGGGCCTTTGCATAACTGTGGGTTGTGCACCAGTTATGCCTTTTCCTGGACCAACGGTCCCTACTCACAGTCACTCATACCCTGGTCACTTCCCATCTTGATTATTGCAACGTGCTTTACACAGGGCTACCCTTGAAGAATACCAAGAAGCTCCAGTTGGTGTCAAATGCAGTGGCCCACATGGTTTTGTGCAGACCTGGTGTGCACATGTGTCTCTCCTGCAGGAGCTGCATTGGTTGCCGATTTGCTTCCAGATGCAATTTTAGGTACCTTGGTTGTCACCTTTAAAGCCCTTCATGGTTTCGGTCCGGGTTATCTGAGGGAATGTCTCTTGCTGGTCACATCTACCTGACCCATAAGAGTGGGGAGGCAGGTAATGTTGCAGGTCCCATCCCTGAGGGAAATACACCTGGTGTGACCCAGAAGAAGGGCCTTCTCTATGGTGGCTCCCTCTTTCTGGAATATCATTCCCCCAGAGATTAGAATGGCCCCCACTCTAGCACTCTTTCGAAAGGCACTGGTTTTGCCAGCAGGCCTGGGGAACCTAGTATGGGATGGAACCCATCAAATGGCTAGTTTGATTTGCTGTCATTGGGGTGGGGTGAAGTGGGAGTTTGGGGGTGATTTTTTTTCCAAATTTTGTTCTATTTTATTTTATTAATTTATTTGATTCTTTTTGTTGGTTTTTATTTTTTATTTTTTTTGTTTTAAATATGGTTTTACATTGCATAAGCTGCCTCGAGTTGCCATGGGTGAATAGGCAACAATATAAATTAAATAAATAAATTATAGTTTATTTTTATGTAACATATTTCCTATATTGTGCAGATCAAACTGATTGATCTGGCCAATATTGGAAATAAAAATTGTGGATTTTTTTTTCTTTCACAACCAGTAGTACAATTTATAAGGCTTTCTCTCTACCCTGTGTTATACCAAGCAAAATCAAGCCAGGGTTATTTTGAGGATTTTTCCATATTTTTTCCAAAAGCCCATATTAATGGTTCACTCATCCTTTCCCATTCCCAAGACCAATCTATTTTCATCTTTTACATTCATCATCATCATCATTCCCTTCTCTTGCACACAACCCAGGAAGCCCAGTGGAGACTCCTGCTTCCATCATTTGCAGATGGGTATCATTAAGATCAATGGACAATTATAGCAGAGAAGAGATGAAACCAGATGCCTCTTCCTTCCTGTTATATAGCAACTGCTGTGGAAGATCCAAAGTGGCATAAAATAAAATGTGTCCTTCATCCTGAGAGTCATTGTTATTGGAAATTCACAAAACTTGGATGTGGGAATTTCAGATGGAATTGGCAGAGTGAGTTATATGAACACTTTTTGTTTCTACCAAATTCTTCAGTCCGGGATAGCCTTTCCAGTGAATTCCCCTTTCTGCATCTAAAATCCAAAATATATTCCAACTCATATTCCTCTTCCCCATTCACTCTTGAATGGATGAACAATAAAATACTTTTCACTGAAGTAAGTGATTCAGATTGAAGACTATTGGAATTTGAGGGCCAATAAACTTTTTAAAAAAAATTTATTGAAAATAAACATTTAAAAAGTCTTGAATGTGGTGGACTTTCTTTGACATACATATCAGTCTTTACATTATTATACTAGACAAAAAATCATTTAGCAATATAAACATTTATATACATATATTTACATATTTACATTTAGTCTTTGTGTCATTTTATGTTATTCATTGTGCTGCATTTCAATATATTTTAGAATCTAATTTACCTTTTATAGACTCTCTTTCATATCTTTCCATACATAGAAATTATTCTATACTTTATAATATTCTGATAGGTCTTGTTCTTTCAATTCTAATGTTAAACTGTCTAGTTCAGCTCACTGAAAAGTCTTGTCTATTATTGCTTCATCATTTGGAATTTCTTTTGACTTCTAAGTTTGGGAAAAAGTTTTGCTGCTATAATTACATGAATAATTAGGTAAATATCTGCTTTACTAAAATTTTCTTTTATTATTCCTAGTAGGAACATCTCTGGTATAAAGCTAATTTTTAAACCAACATTTCTTTCAGCCATGTCTGGATTTTAAGTACAGATTCATAGACCAGCAAGAGGAAACAAAACTTAAATGGGAAAACAACCAATTCCTCACCACTGTGTTGATACTAGTTTGCTTATGCACATGTATTATATACTTGTCCATTGCTCATGAGCAAATCTAACTTCCTTTAAAAGGAATTTAACAGCAGTCACAGAGAAAAAATAAAAATTAGCATGTGCTATTTCTTGGAAACCATCCATACAACCTCTGATATATGGGACTTTTTACTGCAAACAAATCCAATCCAATAGATCTACCACTAGCTAGGGTAGTGTCACCTACTGCAAGGTGTTCTGCTTCAAAATTATGGTAGGGGGAAATTATTAAGGAATACACTGTGGGAGAAAGTATTTAATAATTTCTTCTGTGAGCCACTGAATTCTTTGTTTAAAAAAAGTAAAATAGGGAAATCATAGAAAAATAGAGTTGGAAGGGACCTTGCAGGTCATCTAATCCAACTCCCTGATTGAGCAAGAGGGTGTATTCCAAATATTAGCCTCTACCTAGGATCAAACTCACAGCCTCCTTCATTCTGAGCCCTTGCTTTCCTGACTTCATCTTTGCAGATTTGTTATCTGCTGATACTCTGCCTTAATTATGTATCCCTCTTTCCATTCCTAAGAGGAATGATAAACTCTAGCCAATAACTAAGATGGACTATGGAATGCCAAGTGGCATTTGATAAATTCAAATGGCTGTTTGCAGCAGAACTCTGTCCCAAATGCCCATTTTGTGATTCAAGCAGATGTGAATGATATGGCAGTAGAAGCAGTGCTGCTGCAAGAAAAAACTCAGGAAGTCCTTCTACCCTGTATCTACACTTCTAAAAATTTGACCGAAACCAAACAGAGGTGGGCAGTGTGGGAGAAGAAGGCTTATGCAGTCCAATGGGCACTACTAACTTGACAGCTTTTCTTAGAGGGGTCAAAAACCCTTTTGAAATCTGGAAGGACCATAAGAACTTAGAAGCCCTAAAAACACCACGTAAGTTGTCTCCCAAACAGGTTCACTGGGCACAATATTTCAATCATTTTAATTTTACCCTGGAATATTGGGGTGGGGGGGGGAACTTTCTGGTAGAATTTTTGTCCAGAGTGCTACAATATAATAGTGCTAGATCCAAAATAATCTGACTAGTCATTCCTCTGAAGCAATTGGCTGCTATGGTAAAGATACCATAGGCCCAGGGGAAAACAACATCAAGTGTTCCCAATGAAATACTCAGTAATTGAAAGCTTCCCTGAAAGATGATAAATAGCTAGAAACCCACCAAGAGGAATGCACCATGAGGTACGGACTAGCCTGGGTAAAACTATATGCTTTTCCTGGTTTGTGCAGCACCATCCTACAAAACCGCCGCGATCTAAGCAGCAGGACATTTTGGCTTTGTCAAAACATTGGTATTTGGTCAAACGGCAATTCTGGTGGCCTGGTCTCTAAAAAGACATTGGAAATTATGTGGCCAGCTGCCCCATCTGTGCCTCAGCAAAACAGGGACCATGGAAACCCATGGGGTTACTGCAACCAGCAGCAAATCTTAAAATACCCTGGAAGGAGATTTCCATGGACTTTAGTGGAGCTGCTGGAAAGCTCAGGGAACACTGTAATTTGGATGGTTACAGATTTATTTTCCAAATAGGTGTATTTCATTCCCTTCCCAAAGATTCGATCAGCATGAACCCTATCCAAACAATTTATTCAGCACGGTTAGCAACTCCATGAAGTTCCTGACTGCATCATCTCAGATAGGTGAATGCAATTCACCTTGCAGTTTTGGCACAATTTTTTGAAACTCATGCAAATTGCCAAAGGCTAAACTCCTCCATCACCTACAAAAAAAAGAGAGTATGAGAGAACTAATTATGTGCTAGGACAATATCTAAGGTGTTACATTAACTATCAATAACTGGACAGATCTCCTACCATTTGCAGAAGTAACATATAATAACTCAGTGCATAGCAGCACCAAATATACCCCATTTAAGATAGCCTCAGGTCAGGACTTTGTGGTAATAGCAGAGCTACTTCAAGAACAACCCCAAACACTATCTTTAGTAGACCCAATACATTAATTACAAAATACATGATCAGTAGCCCATAAAGCCCTGGATGGTGCACACAAAGCCTAGAAACAGCAAGCAGATAAAAAACACACCAAACCAAAAGACTTCAAAGTAGGTGATAAAGTATTTCTCTCTACCAAATACCTGCAATCCACCCAATGTTCCAAAAAATAGGGCTTTAAATATGTGGGCCCTTTCCATATTATCAGAATCATAAATCCAGTCACAATGCAGTTGGAATTTCCAAAATTTTTTGAAAGATCCACCCTGTGTTTCACTATAGTTTGTTAAAACCAAAAATCACATCTTCCTTCCATCCAGTCCCTTCAGCACCACCTGGGCTTATGATCATAGATAGGGAGTAGCATTTTGAAAGAAAAGAGATTAGACTTTTGAAAGCACAAGGGAAAAGTATAATATCTGATTACTTGCAAACATTTCCCATCATCATAGTCCGAATGGGTAGGTGGCATTCAGGCAGCTAAATTACTTTGAGCCTTCCACCACAAATGCCTCCCAAAAACCTGATGTCTAAACTTCCCTGACCAATAACTACTTTTACTAATCCATTTTATTTCTCCCCATTTTAGGGCTAACATCTCTGTCACTGGGGGCCAAATGCCAGGTGCCTATCATCATTTTCTTTGAAGCTCACTAGCAATTGCCATAACCAGGGGAAGTGGAAAAGAGCTGGAGGTGTAAAGGAATGTTGTGGGAATTGAGGGAGTATGGACACTAACAGGAATCAGAGGTGCCAAACTAAGCTATCTTCCCAGATTCAAGGACACTGACAGTGGGAAGGGAATTTACAATCACACAAAGGGGCCCTGATTCCCAAAACATCAGAACGGGGCCTGATTGGACTTTTTCCAAAGAGGGGAGGGATTTGGACATTGGGGATTGCTTTCAATATATAATTTTAAAGTGGATTTTCCTCAGAGGTTGCCTCGCTTATGCTGCATCCAGTTCCCTAGTAAAAGTACATTTTCCCCATTACCTATGGAGTCAACGGTCATTCTTTCCTAGGAGCAAAGCTAGGGTGGCCAGTCTGACAAAATTAAACACACACACACACACACACACACACACACACACACTCGACTGTGTTTCCCCAAATATAAGATCTGGTTTATATACATATTTTTGCCACCAAAAAAGGTACCAGGTCTGATTTGGAGGGAATGTGTTTCACTGACTTAACCCATGGCAGTGGCACCAATAGCACTTGCTCAGCAGGAGCCTGCTACCAGCTCACTTCTTCTGCAGCTGCTTGTCACCTCTTGTGCGCATTACACCCTGCTCCTGTTTTGCTGTCAGAAGCCTTCAGGAAAGGCCTCTGACAGTGAAACAGAAGCCGGGGCAGTGATTGCCTTTCCTGAAGGCCTCTGATGGTGAAATGAGGTAGGGGGTGCCATGCATGTCAATCCAGAGCTCATTTCTCAGTTGCAGAGGTTTTCCTGAAAGCCTCTGACAGTGAAACGGAGGCCGGGGCAATATGCACAAGCAGCGGCAAGCAGCTGCAGAAGAAATGGACAAGCAAGGTGAGGCAGGTGTCAGGTATGTGAGGCCTGGTTGCAACTATTCAAATGTAAGTACTAGTAGGAAAATTCAACAATCCCATCCCCACTCTAGCTTGATTTTTACGCATGTGTCTTGCCCTATCTATGCACTCCAAAGTGGGTGGGTTCTTAACTAGAGCTTATTTTGGGCGCACGTACAAATTGTGAGCAGAACCGAAGTCATGTTGGATGGCCCATTGAATTAAATAAGGAAGTGTGTCTCAAACTCAGTATCTCTGCTAAATAAGAAAGTGTTCCAGTTTGTGCACAAGAGAAAAAAAATCAAGATGAGGCTAGAACAATGAGGAATTGTAATAAAGTGCTGAGGTGTCAGAAACCATGTAACTGCTTTTGCTAGATAGAGAGCCAGCATAAACCTTCAAAATATATGTGTCAATTTGAAAACAGAAAGAATGTGAGCCAAGCCCTCGTACGAGAGGGCGGACAGTTAGGGTATAAAAATGCTGCCTGAATTTTGCTCTGGGTTCCTTCAATGCCTGAGGGAACCCGTCTCTGCAGACATGTGAATAAAACCTCGTTTTCCTTGGATCAACGAATCTTTTGGTGGTTTTTTATCTGCTTCCACCTCACAATTTGGCATCCAACGTGGGGCCCGATGGAATTTCGACTGGAGAAAAGGGACTGGGTAAGTGTGGTGCCACTGCCTCCCATTGTAGAGGGGCCCCTCCCTTGTCTCAGTTGGATCCCGGGGTAACTGCACTCAGCAGACGATCCTTGGAAACAAGAGAGAGAGAAGCCGGTCTGAAGCTCTGGGAGTGTCATTGATCACCTGAAGTGGGGACGCCCACACTCCTTTCGTCTCCGGGAGACCAGGGGTGTATCAGGTGAGTTTGTTGCCTTTCGGGATAGAAGAAGGGATATACTGTCCTTAAACTCTGGGAATCCAGCGACTGCCGGAGGAAAGTGAAAATCCCCGAGTTGGGAATCTCTGGGAGATTGATGGCGGGTAGCGTGGAGAATGGGAAAGGGACAAAGCAAGTGTGAGACGTTCCAAGAGGGAACAGGTATTGAGATAGAAAAGACCCTGAGAAGGCTGATTCTGACTGATTCCCCATTGGGTCAACTATTACAACAGTGGTCGTTGCTCCATCTGAGGACTTAGACTCGGAGTCTAGAGAAAAAGAAAATGATCTTCCTATGCCAATATAGGTGGCCGAAGTATCCCCGAGTAGACCCTGAGTTTCCTTACCACTGGGATCCTGAAGGGAATACCAGCACGTACTGGATAACTCAGTTGAAAGAGTATATAGTGAAACACTGGATGAAGAAGCAAATACCTTATGTGGAGGTATGGTATCATGTTCATTTCGAAGGTCCAGTTCCACCAGAAACAGAATTAGGACAGTTTGTCAGCAAGGTGGAGGAAAGTGAAACTGAGGACAGGATGGGTAGTCCACCGGCATCAGCTCCTGCAGTCCTGGCACCACCGTCCCTGCTGACTCCAGTTGCCCAGGCTCCACCTCCACCTGCATATCCAGGACTCAGAAGGGAACTGGCTCAAACAAGGACCTAGAGAATTTGCCTCTAGGAGGAAGGTCGGCCAATCCTGTGTCGGCCTTCCCAGTCAGAGAAGTCCCAAATGGCATGAATGCGCAGGGGAATCCAGTCACCATTTTCATGGCTGTCCCCATAAAATTTGCCGAGTTACGGGATTTGAAAAAGACCCTTCCAAAACTCCATGAGAATGCTCATGAAGTGGTGGAACAGTTGGAATTGTTTCTGGGGCCCAGTGAATACACATACCAAGAACTGATGTATATTCTTGGACACCTTTTCACCCCCGAAGAGAGGAACCTCATTAGGAGGGCAGCAATGGCTGCCTGGGATAGGAGACATGCAGGGCAACAGGGAGCAGTGGCTGCAGACACAAAGTTCCCCTTAGCTGATCCAAATTGGAACATCAATGATGATGCTCATAGGGAGCACATGAGAGATATAAAACACATGATCATTGAAGGAATTGAATTGGCCATCCCTCAAGGGAAAAACTTGACCAAAGCATTTGAAATAACACAGGATGAGTCCCCGGGGGATTTCTGTGCTCGGCTCCGGGAAGGGTTAACCAAGTACTCGGGAGTAGAGCCAGAAACCCCTGCCTTCGAGACTCTCCTGAAGATGCAATTCGTCACCAAAGCATGGCCAGTTATCCAGAAAAAGATCCAGAAGACAGAGGGATGGACTGGTTTGGGCATGACAGATTTGATGAGAGCAGCCCAACAAGTTTTTGTGAACCGAGACTCAGTCAAAACAAACAGAAGTCTCAGATGATGGTAGCTGCTGTGCAAACAGCAGCCAAGAATGAAGTTAGGAAAAACAGGGAGACCCAGATGTCAGATATGAGGCCAAGGTGGAGAGATGAAAGATCTTCCAGCAGGGAGTGGAGACCCCCGGTTAGGTGAGGAGGTCCAGGGGGCAATCGAGGCGGTTGATTCAAACGGCCGTCCCAGAGTAGAACTTGCTTCAGATGCGGGAAAGAGGGACATTTTGTGTGCGAATGTCCCAAAACCCTAGAGGAACAAAGCTATGCCCTATATGATTAGGGATGTTCCGGCTCCCCAAGAAGGACCCGTGGGGAGCCATTGATAAATGTGTTAGAGGGTCCTGACCATCAGGAACGGTTGTTTCTGATCGACACCGGCACAAGCCGGACATCTGTATGCGATCCTGTAAAGGGAGCATAAAGGTCAAAGCAGACTTTAAAGGTGGTTGGGGTGAGTGGAAAATCCCAAGAGGTCAAGATTTTGGAAGAGGTGAGATTGGAATTGAATGATGTGGTTACTGAAACCGAAATATTGTATATTCCGGATTCAGGGGTGAACTTGCTTGGAAGAGACTTGTTGGATGTTTTTGGGATAGAATTGTGGGATAGAAGGAAGGAAGTTTGCATGTGTATGCTAACAACAGAAGATGAGGAGAAGATATCAGATGTGTAGGCAGGAAGTGAAGGGGTTAGTAGGATGGCAATACAGCCCATTCAGATCAAGATACAACCAGGAATTACTAAACTGTGGACTCCACAATATTCTCTGAGTAAGAGAGGTAGGGAAGGGTTGAAACCAGTGATTGATAGATTATTGAAACAGGGACTGTTGGAACCTACTATGTCACCATTCAATTCAGCAGTTTTAGCAGTAATAAAAAAAGAATGGGAAGTATAGATTGGTTAATGATTTGAGGAGGATCAAAGAGATAGTGGTTCCTAGATTCCCAGTGGTTCCTGATCCCTATACCATCTTGGGGCGGATCCCTCCCAAAGACAAAATGGCGTGCCCCTTGGAGGAAGGGAGGAGAGACTTGTTTGCCTTTGAATGGAATGATCCTGACAGTGGAAGGAAACATCAGTTGAGGTGGACGGTACTTCCTCAGGGATATACCGAGAGCCCTTTATTGTTTGGACAGGTGTTGGAAGAAAAATTGGTGTCGTTTGAGAGAGAGAAAGGAATCACCCAAATTCAGTACGTGGATGACTTGTTGTTAACTGGGGAGAAAGAGAAGGAAGTGAGAGCAGCTTCTGTGAGTCTGTTGAATTGGCTGAAGGAGTAGGGGCTGAAAGTCTAAAAAAAGAAGCTTCAGTTTGTTGAAAAAAAGGTGAAATATTTGGGACATTACATTCAGCAGGGGGTTAGGTCCTTGGACCCTGAAAGGCTGAAGGGAATCATGAGCTTGGCTCCTCCCAGGAACAAGACAGAGGTGCGGAAAGCATTGGGATTATTGGGGTATTGTAGAATCTGGGTAGACCAATTCGCAATGTTGGCACAGTTTTTGCATAGAAAGTTGCCTGGAAAGGGAGAGCACATAGAATGGGAGGAGGGAGATAGTGAAAGGTGGGATGAGCTGAAGAAGGCTTTGTCAACCGCTCTGGTTTTAGCCTTGCCAAACCTGAAATTACCATTTCATTTGTATGTGGCGGTGGCTCAGGGAACAGCAGTTGGAGTCCTTGCCCAAAAGAGGCGGGGGGCAGTACCAGCCGGTAGCTTTCCTAAGCAAGGGTTTGGAGCCGGTTGTGAAAGGATAGCCAGTTTGTGTTCAGGCTGTGGCAGCAACAGCGATGTTGGTAGTGGAGAGCAAAAAGTTAACCTTTGGGGGAGCTTTTGTGGTGCATTCGCCTCATCAGGTCAATTCAGTGTTGAGCCAGCTGGCTACCACTTGGATGACTGAATGGAGGATATTGAAGTATGAAATCATTTTGAGAACCAGTCCTGATGTGGTAATAAGAACAGACAAGAATCTAAATCCAGCAGAATTCTTGGAGGGTAGAAGGCAGGCATGGGAACCGGAAGACCATGATTGTCTATTTCAAGTGGGTCTCATGACGAAGGTTAGAGAAGACTTGGAAGAGACTCCATTGGAGAAGGGAGAGAGGTGGTTTATAGATGGATCTAGCAGGGTGGAAAATGGAAAGCGAAAATCTGGGTTTGCAATAGTAACCGGGGAAGGTGAGGTAATAGAGAAAGGGTCACTCCCAGCTGCTTGGTCAGCCCAGAAATGTGAATTGCTTGCCCTGACCAGAGCCTTGGAATTGGCTTAGGGGATGGAAGTAATGATTTGGACTGATTCCAAGTATGCATGGGGGGTGGTGCACACGTTTGGGAAAATCTGGAAAGAAAGAGGGAAATCTGCAGTCTGTACTCGGGAAGGAGGCTGGACGCATTACAGCAGAGTCAAGAAAGCACCGGAACCTGAGAAACCTTGGAAGGCAATCCCAGTGGACGGTCAGCCGTTAAAGGTAACCTTGAAGAAATAGCCAGCAGAAACCATCATGGAGATGTCGGCTGAACTCTGGAGAGGACTATTTGTTGCAACTATACTTACATTAATACATCAAAGAAGTTCACAATATGTTGGACTTGCAGGTGACTTGGGAACAGACTTGTGGGATGACAATGTGTTCATAAGGGATCTCAAGAAGGTCTCACATTCCTTGAACATCACCAATTGCTGGTTATGCATGCACCTGCCAGGAAGAACAGGTGAAGGATTAATCCTACACGCAATTCCACTTGATCAGAACAGACTAAGACCACAGGGGCACGGGACAGAAAAATATGGTGTAGAATGAAATATAACAGGAAGGATTTTTGTTTGTTTAAGGGAAACGGTGTACGTGTGTTTTAGGAGAAATGAAACTAAAGGGCTCCATTTAGGAGATTGGGAAAAATGTAATAAGACTTTTGATATGCCATCATCCTGTAGTAACCATAGCTGTACCAAGAGTTATCATAAATTAGATTATTTTAATCAAGATCAGTATAAGATGTGTATGCATTTTGAGGAAATGATCAATTGGACCCGAACATCACAACAGACCTATGCTATGGAAAACTTTAGGTGGGTATTGTGTGGAAAATATGCATACAGGGAGATGCCACCTTACTGGAGTGGCACATGTACACTCGGGTATGTGATACCGGTGATATATAAACTTGATGGCCTTCCCCAAGGCCGGATACGTAATAAAAGAGACTCAGAATCTGACCTTACCTGGAGACTCTGGACCCAAATCTCCCGTGGTATAATAACACCATTGGGAGTAGCCATGAACTACTGAGATATACATATTCTAAATAACTTCACGGTAACAATGTTCAATGATACAATAAAGAATATTAAAATGATTAACACCGAGCTTTCTGAAGTAAGACAGTTTGCTCTACAAAATAGGTATGCTTTAGACATTGTATTAGCTACAAAAGGGGGTGTGTGTGCTCTGATTCATTCACATTGCTGTGTATACATCCATGATTTCCAACCCAATATTACAAAGACAGTAAAAGTAATGGAAGAACGTATTCGCTCTAATCCATTATCACAAAGAGGTGACTCCTCATTGCCAGACCTGTGGGGAGCACTATGGTCTTGGCTTCCCAGTTCCACTTGGTTTAGATCTGCCATAATGGGAATTATATTGATTATTATATGCTGTGTATTGTTGTGTTGTTGTGTTCAGTGTCTCCCTGGTGTAATAACAATGTGTGGGAAGATAGGGAAATCCTTGGGTTCAAGATTTGAGAAGAAGCAGGAAGCAGAACCTCTAATGATGTATCAGAGAGAAATCACTCTGAAAGAAGCAGAGAATCTGCTACTTGAGTTTGAGACAAGAGTGGAAAAAGAAAAAGGGGGGATTGTGAGCAGAACCGAAGTCATGTTGGATGGCCCATTGAATTAAATAAGGAAGTGTGTCTCAAACTCAGTAGCTCTGCTAAATAAGAAAGTGTTCCAGTTTGTGCACAAGAGAAATAAAACAAGATGAGGCTAGAACAATGAGGAATTGTAATAAAGTGCTGAGGTGTCAGAAACTGTGTAACTGCTTTTGCTAGATAGGGAGCCAGCATAAACCTTCAAAATATATGTGTCAATTTGAAAACAAAAAGAATGTGAGCCAAGTCCTCGTACGAGGGGGCGGACAGTTAGGGTATAAAAATGCTGCCTGAATTTTGCTCTGTGTTCCTTCAATGCCTGAGGGAACCCGTTTCTGCAGACACGTGAATAAAACCTCGTTTTCCTTGGATCAACGAATCTTTTGGTGATTTTTTATCTGCTTTCACCTCACAAAATCAAGCTAAGTCTTATTTTCAGGATACATTTTATTTGGGGGAGAAATACATACATACATATATACTTACATACACAGTAAAATCCAAATCCTTAACATAAAAATTAGATATAATCATAATTAAAACATGAAAAAAACTATAGGTTAGGACAATATTACAAATCTGATAGATGATAGATAGATAGATAGATAGATAGATAGATAGATAGATAGATAGATAGATAGATAGATAGATAGACAGACAGACAGACAGACAGACAGACAGGCAGGCAGGCAGGCAGGCAGGCAGGCAGGCAGGCAGGCAGGCAGGCAGGCAGGCAGAACAGATTTTATAACACATGAGACAGAAGATGAAAAGTAGTTAAATAACATTGATTTCCATTGCTATTTTGCTGTCATAAATTTAGAAAAGATAAACTGAAAAGCTCATTTCTAATTTCTGTGGCAAGTGAAGAAAATTGTTTTCTAAAGTTCTGATGTTTTGGTACATTTTTTTCCAATTCACACTTGGAATTGAGAAAAGTTGTCTGTCACAATCCGTTCTGTACTCACTGCCTCCGTTTTTCATCCTCTCTATCCGTCCAACATCCGTCGACTGAGGTTCCATCCAGTCCAAAAGTTTTGAGCTGCTCAAAACCTTTTGAGCCGAAAATGTGTCCAACGCGTCCATTCTGCATCCACAATGCATACGGGGGACATCCGTTCTACATCCGTTATCATCCGTTACACATTCACTATATCCGCTAGGTATCTGCTGCGCATCCACGCAACTCAAATCTGCTCCAGCGGAAAGCGGACACAGGGAGGAAGCGAAACGGACACGGAACGGAAACAAAGCGTTAGTAGCATGGATGTAGAAAGGATGAAAGTGGATGCATCTCGCATACAAAGCATTAAAATGGAAAAAACATTTGCAGAGGGGACCTATCTCAGATATTTCGGATGTCTGTAGAATGCCTAGAGCATGCAAAAGGACACCTAGTGGAAAACCTATATTGCCTATAAAAAGGGGAAGAACTCACCTTGATCTCACTTTCAGTCCAGCAGCCCTGCTGTGCAGACCTCTGCAGCCTTCATCTGGCTCTCGCTCTTCCACAGCATCCAGTCATCTCCATCATGGATCGTAACACGATGGTAGCCACCATCGTTCTGCAACAGTGCGAAGCCATCTACAGGCTCTTTCAACTGTTCTACGGGAAGAAAAGGAGGTGGCCAAGAAGTGTCTGGGTCTGAAGATGGATCGGGAGAAGAGCAGAGTACGGACTGTACAACAAGCTGATGGTGGAGCTGAGGCACTGACTTTGTGCCACCTGGCCTCAGGGACCACCTACAGGAGCATGCAATATGGCTGGAGGGTGCCATCCAACACCATCAGCATTGTGGTCAGAGAAGAGGTGCAGGCCATCATCGAAGAATACCTGGAGGAGCTCCTCCAGTGCCACTCCACTGAAGAAACCTGGAAGAAATTTGCAGAGCAGTGGTATCAGAGTGGAACTTCCCCCACACCGTTGGAGCCTTAGATGGGAAGCACGTGGCCTGCAAAGCTCCAGCCAAGTCGGGATCCACTTATTTCAACTACAAGGGCTTCTTCAGCATCATCCTCTTCGCCATGGTCGATGCTGACTACAAGTTCATGTACATCGATGCTTCAGGCAACGGGTCAGCTTCAAATGCCCAGGTATACAACGCCAGTCACCTCAAGGAGGGGCTGAAATGCAACCTCATCATGGGCTTCCCAGATCCAGAACCCCTGCCCAACGACACGCAACATGTGCCCTACCTCATCGTGGGGGGTTGACACCTTCTCCCTCACAACCTACCTCATGAAGCCCTACACTTCCAGACTCCTCACCCGTGAAGAGAGGATCTTCAACTACAGGCTGTCCAGGGCAAGGCGGGTGGTGGAGAACGCCTTTGGCATCCTGGCCAACAGGTTCCAGGTACTTCTCACCACCACGCAGCATCGCCCACAGACCGTGAGGAGGATCATGGAAGCTTGCTGCATCCTGCACAATCTCATGCACCCCCGCTTCCCAGTTTTGCAGAACAGGCTCGTGGACCTCAAACAAGGCAATGGGGACATGGAGCCTGGGAAATTGAGGCAAGGGAGAAACCTGATAGATATTAAGGATGTGCCAGGCCCCAACAGAGGTTCACGTGAAGGGAAGAACCAGTGCAACCTCCTGAAACACTGGTGCAACTTCCCAGCTGGAGCAGTGGAATGGCAAGACAGCATGATAGATGATTAATGGATGCTTCCTTCAGCCTGTCTCGTCACACTGATGAGATTGGGCCATGTATATTGGGTGGGCCCACAATGAACAGGGCATTGAATAAAGAGTTGTGTTTATGTTGACATGTGTGGATGATTGATTACATTATTATTGATAATAAAGGGCCATAAATTTGGCACCTGGGAGGGTGGACCATACAGTCCCACTATGCTTGCACTGGAGGTTTATCTATCCCACAGTTATTACCCATCCCAAAGGTATCACTGCCCATCCCACACGTATCCCTGCCCATCCCACAGCTATTACCCATCCCACAGCTATTACCCATCCCACAGCTATTACCCATCCCACAGGTATCCCTGCCCATCCCACTGCTATCCTTACCATCCCACAAGCATGCAAAGGCTTAAACCATTTCTAAAAGTTTCCACCAAGACTTTATTGACAAAAATAAATGAAGCAACTTTGTGAAGCAAAGATAATCTTTATTAATAACAAGCTGTAAAAGAAAAATGACCCAAGTCAAGTGTCCAAAGCAAAAATAAAGTCAACAGGTAGCCACCCAGTCTCTGGCACTCTTCTTGGTCACTCGGAGGCATGCCCAGTTTCAGGGGTGAAGGGTCCAGGTGTTGTGGAGGTGGCTGCTGCTGGAGTGCTGGTCTGAGGCAGCACTGGGGTGCCTGGCCCCGAGAGGACAACAGGGGATGTTGTGTTGAGGAAGCTCTCAGACAGCTGGCTCAACCCCGTGATGTTGAGAGCCCCTTCCTCCATGACATGGGGTGTCAGCCCCAATACCGATGACAGATGTACTGAGGCCGGGCTTGGCTGTGGGGTGGAGGAAGGAGCAGTGTAGTGGGGCTGTCTGGTCTGCAGCTGGGTGAGGACTGGCGTCGGTGGCATATTTGGCATGGGTGGCATCTGTGGCATGGGTGGCATCTGTGGCGTGCATGGCATCGGTGACGTTGGTGGCATCGGTGGCATCAGTAGCACCGGTGGCGTATGATGTACCTGTGCCTGGACTGGGAAGGGCTGCCTGTGCTGCTGGACCTCCTGGTAGCCATAGCCTTGGTAGGGGAGGGCCTGTGGAAAGCCTTGGAAGGGCAGTGACATCATCTGGAGTTGAGGAGCAGGCCTGGACTGGGTGGGAGCAGGTTCATCTTGGTTTGGAGGGTTGTGAAGAAGATCGGTGATCCTGTCCTTCACCACCTGGTACTGGGGTTCCGACATGTTCATGAGGGTCTGGTTGACGTAGGTGAGGAAGAGCTTGCAGTTGGAGGATGGTATGTCGGTGTGTACCAGCTGAGAGAGGAGATCTACGCTGCTCCTGATGGTGTCTCTTATCTCCAGCAGGACAGTGTGGCTCTATCCCTCCGGTCTGCCTCTCTGCCTTTTTGTGGAGGTGGAGCTGTGGGTGGATGAGGGTAGGACTGTGGTGAAAGTGTTGTCTCCTTGCTCCCACTGTGTCAGGGGGTCCTCCACGTGCTCCGCCATGGGTAGTACAGCTGTAGGGGGGGTCTCCGTCGTGGCATGTTCCACAGATACCTGCCTGGACACAGGAGCTGACTCTTGGCCAGAAGAGGACTGGCTCTCAGCAGCCTGCCTGAGAGAGAGGGTTGTGAGAGGGGCTGCTCCTCAGTGGCGGATCTCACCCTCCAAGAAGCTGTACTTGGCCATCACATAGGTCTCTCTGTCTGTCAGCTTGACCGCGGCTTGGCCAGATTTCTTGAGGTGCATCTTCCCGTACCAAGTGTGCATGTGCTTCTACCAGCCAAGGAGCACCTCTGAAGTGTAGCCCAGGCTCTCCTCCTTCTCTCTCCAAGCAGCCTGCTTCCTTTTGGTGTCTCGATAGAGCCTGTGTCCCTTCCGCCATAGATACTCGTTCTCCCTCAGCCACTCCAGCACCTCCTCCTCATGTTCCTGTTCTATGTTGTATTGCCTCCTCTCCCATTCACGTGTCTGCCTCTTCCTCCCTTTGGCAGGGCCATCTGGGCCCTCATCAGAGGGGCTTCAAGGTTGTAGGGGCTGCTCCTCCACACCACCACCACCAGCAGCAGCAGCAACAACAGTAGCAGCAAAAGCAGGACCAGCAGGAGCAGGAGCACCAGCAGGACCAGCAGGACCAGCAGGACCAGGAGCAGCACCAGCAGAGTAAGCACCAGCAGGACCAGCAGGACCAGGAGCAGTGCCAGCAGAGTAAGCACCAGCAGAAGCACCAGCACCAGGAGCAGCGCCAGCAGATTAAGCACCAGCAGAAGCACCAGCACCAGTAGCAATGCCAGCAGAGTAAGCACCAGCAGATGCACCAGCACCAGGAACAGTGCCAGCAGAGTAAGAACCAGCAGAAGCACCACCACCAGTAGCAGTGCCAGCAGAGTAAGCACCAGCAGAAGCACCACCACCAGAAGCAGCATCAGCAGAAGCACCACCACCAGAAGCAGCATCAGCAGAGTAAGCACCAGCAGAAGCACCACCACCAGAAGTAGCATCAGCAGAAGCACCACCTCCAGAAGCAGCATCAGCAGAACCCCAGCACCAGAAGCTCGAGCCCGGGCAGTAGAAGCCCCAGCAGAAGCAGAGTCAGGGCCAAGGGGGGGGAGGGTGGCCCTGTCCCTCTTGCCAGGGCTGGCAGCAGATGGCAGAGGCTTCCTTTTCTTTCCCATGGTTGTTGGATTGCTGGCTGGCCAGCTGGCTGGCCGGCTGGCTGGCTGGCCGGCTGGCTGGCTGGCTGGCTGGCTGGCTGGCTGGCTGGCTGGCTGGCAAGCTGTGTCTGGAAGCAGGTCTTTCCTCTGAATGGTGACCTACTTGCGAGCTGCTTCCCTTTATATCCATGGGGCTGACGCCATACATCCTCCCCGCATGCGCAGTGAACACTAGGCATCTGCTAGGCATCCCCTAGGCATCCGCTAGGCATCCACTAGGCATCCGCTGTGCATCCGCTTCATCCTCTCGGCATCCGCTGTGCATCCGCTTCATCCGCTCTGCATCCGCTCTGCATCCGCTCTTTCTTTTCCGCGTCCGCTTTGCTGTGCTCCCTCGGAAGCCTTGCAGATGTGCCATCTGCTTCCATCCACTTCCATCCGCTAGGCTTCCATGGAGCATCCGCTTTCCATCCGCCCTACGTCCTCCCTACGTCCGTTCCTTTCTGTGTTGTCCGCTCTGGTTATGCAAATTCGGGGCACTTTTGAGAGTGGATAACAACGGATGGAACCTTTTGCTCGTCCACTGTGTCCTTTTTACAAATGTTTTCCATCCGTCGGCCAGTGTGACAGGGCCTTATCATTGAAACACACAATATCTTTTGAAAGCTTAATTTCTGCTTATATAGAACAAGGTCACATATACCAGAAATCTTCTTTTTCTTACTGATAGCTGGAAAACATCATAATTCATTTCAGAAATTTGGCTTTCATTTACTGTTGTAAAAATGACTATGATGAAAAAATAAATTTCACTGTGCAAGTGCTGAAATGTATTCCGCACTGTGTTTTACATATTATAAAATTCCTTTATAATTAAAAGTAAGAGCTGTATAGGACAGACATCTATTACATCATACTGTGATTTTATAACCACTATATGAGTAAAAGTAGACACTGTTTAACTAATAACTAATTCAGGGTGAACAAAATTGTTTGATTTTTACTAAGTGAAAAAAAGTTTGTCTTCAATTTTGCACTTAAGCATCTAATTCATTTGTGTTCTCAAATAAAAATAGATTCATTTTTATTTTCAGATTTAATAGAAAGAATTGAAAATAACTCCTTGAATGCCTAAAATTGCATCTGTGGGATTCATCTTGTAAGGATGAACATTGATTTATGTGAAGATAGTTATCTTCTGTGTTTGAGAGGTTATTTGTTTTGTGGTAACTTAATGTCTGGATAATAATTGTCAGCCAGTCTGTACATAATCAGTCTACTCTTAGGATGAGGAAGGAAAACCACATTCTGCTAGAACAATATGCTGAAATTGCACTTAAATCTATCAGATACCTGTATCCACCTGTTCGCATCTACAGCTGATTAATATTCATTTTCAGGCAAAGAGAAATCTTAGTTGGGTAGAGCCATAGGAAAATTAAAATTAAAATTAACATCCTTTTCTTTTTTTAAAAAATAAGTTTTTATTCTTTAAAATGAAAAATACAAAACTCTCATTTCTATTAACAGTAAATGTGTCATTGTATATACACATTTCTCATTTTGTGACTATGCATCATTTTTATCTTTCTTCTTCACCCACTCATACCACCTATTCCATATCTCATAATAATCATGGTAATCCTTGCCTCTTAGTTCCATCATGAATTTGTCTAGTTCAGCACAGCCCATTATTTTTTGAATTAAAGCCTCTTCTGATGGCATTTTATCGTTCTTCCAACCTTGTGCAAATATAATTCTTGCTGCGGTTAGGATGTGTACAATGAGGTAACATCCTTTTCATTGGGCACACATTGTGCTAATATTATTTAAGGGTGTTTCTGCCTTTGTTCTTTTATTTTCTTTTAAAAGATTGATTGCTTTGTTTATAATACTTGCCCAATGGATAACTGTCTACTCAGGCCCAGCTGGTCCTCTATTATACCAGAAAACAAACCAAATCAAGAAAATCTATATTAAATATTATTTATGTTTGAACACCATTCTCCTTGCATATCTTTAGTCAGAAAAATGTGTACAAACAAAGCCAATTAAGAACTTTTTAAATTTGAATGATTGGCTAGGGGTACCGAAGCACTAAGTGAATGCCATGCAAACCTTCTTTATTACTCCTACAAAGTTTTGTGCTTTCATCTTACCTATGCTTCACAGTTCACCCACTTTTTTTGATATAAGCCACCATTCTTACATCTTTCATTCATCCCAGGCACTGAAGAGAAGATGATTAAAAATTATATGGTTACTTACTAGGAGTGAAATTAGAGGAAGAACAAGTTAAAGAATCATGGGGGAAATGATTGCATGGGGGAAAATCTTTGGATATGGAATCGACTTGGATAAAATGGAAGATACTACGGTCTAGAAACTATAAATTAACGATGTGAACAGCTTATAAAGCAAATTTGTATAAGATGTTTTACAGGTGGTACTTACTCCCAATGAGGATTGCCAAGATGTTTAAAGATAAGTTGGTGAAGTGCTGGAAATGTCAGAAGTCACCAGGATCATACTACCATATGTGGTGGATATACACAGAAGATAAAAAGTATTGGACTAGAATACATATGTGGCTAGAGAAAAGGATAAAACAATCTATAGATTTTAAAACCAGAGACATTTTTATTGGGAATTTTGCCTGAGAGTTATAACAAAGAGTTAACCTATTTGTTTATCAATGTATTAACAGCAGCCAGGATTGTATTTGCACAAAATTGGAAAAATGAGAAAATTCCAATGGATTAGGAAAGAGTTGATTTTAATAAACTCAGAGAGAACTGACTAGACTTATCCATACTGCAAAGAATCTGCTCCCATGAACTCAGCACAGAACTCAAAAACTGTCTAGACAATGGAAAAAAGGACCTCTACATGCTGACTGTATCAAAAGTAAGTCACACAACCCAAAACTCAGCATCCAACCCTACTTCAACCAATCCACCATCATCCAAGACTAGGCACGCCTACCCCTAACTGCCTCAATTCCAACTACAGCTGGCCTTAAATGCAAGCTACTCAATGCAAGAAACCTTGTGAATAAAATACCTGCATTTCTCCTCTTACTAAATGAAGCTAAATTTGACATCATATTTTTCTGTAAAACATGGCTCAATGCATCTCTCCTTGACTCCATTGCCACAGTAAGAGACTATCATGTTTACTGATTAGATTGTGAAATCCATAGAGGAGATGGTGCTGCTATTTTCTATAAAAAGTCCTGACACCGAAAAAACATCCAAGTTAACCAGGAGCTTGCTCTTCCTGAGATCATTGTCTGTGAATTGTCCCTAAATATTACATTTCGGTTCTTACTAAATTACAGAGCCCCCGATTATGACATCGAACATGCAAACTAGCTAAATACACTATTAACATGGACAGCATCCTGGCCACACGCTTTTATCTTTCTTGGTGACTTCAACCTACCTCATATTAACTGGACCCTTAATGAATGTACAACTGAACCCACACATGCAAACTTCTACAATGCTGTAGCAAATCTGGGACCAGAACAACTAGTAACTAACAATACTAGACTGAACAATTGCCTTGATCTCATTTTCTGCAATAGTTTGAATTCAATTTATGGAATACAAATTAAAGAATCCTTTTCTAACAGTGACCACAACATGATAGATGTTTGTCTCAACATATGTCCACACAAAAATCATCACAATGATGTGATCCCCAGTTATAACTTCAAAAAAGGCAACTATGATCTTAAGCCCATGTCACACTGCCCAACGGATGCAAAAAGGACACAACGGACAAGCAAAATGTTCCTTCCGTTGTTATCCGCTCTCAAAAAGGGCAAAAATTTGCATAACCGGAGCAGATAACATGGACACGGGGAGGACGCAGGGCGGATGCAAAGCGGATGCAGAACGGAAGCCCAGCAGATGGAAGCGGATGGCACATCCGCTGGGCTTCCAGGGGGCCTCAGCAAAGTGGACCCAGAACGATACAGTGGATGCACAGCGGATGCACAGCGGAAGCCTAATGGATGCCTGGCGTTAATTGCGCATGCGGGGAGGATGCATTGTGTCAGCCCCGCGGATATAACGGAAGCAGCTCGGAAGCAGGTCGCCATTCAGAGGAAAGACCTGCTGCCAGACGGATTGGCTGCCTTGCCTGCCCTGCCTACATGTATGCCTTCAAGCCTTGCTGCCAACCTTGGTGCCAGCCTTGCTGCCAACCTTGCTGCCAGCCTTGCTGCCAGCCTGCCTGCAAGCCTTGGTGGCTGCCTCCCTGCCAGCCTTCCTGCCAGCCTTGGTGCCTGCCTGCCTGCCAGCCTTCCTGCCAGCCTTGGTGC
The DNA here is from genome assembly GCA_015471245.1 of Laticauda colubrina. Classification (NCBI taxonomy): domain Eukaryota; kingdom Metazoa; phylum Chordata; class Lepidosauria; order Squamata; family Elapidae; genus Laticauda; species Laticauda colubrina. The sequence goes on along the minus strand of BLBF01000019.1, from coordinate 15,206,081 downwards.
AAGTCTTCCTGCCAGCCTTGGTGCCTGCCTCCCTGCCAGCCTTCCTGCCAGCCTTGGTGCCTGCCTCCCTGCCAGCCTCCCTGCCAGCCTTCCTGACAGCCTTGGTTCCTGCCAGCCTCCCTGCCAGCCAGCAACCCCACAACCATGTGGAAGTACAGCAAGCCTCAGCCATCTGCTGCCAGCCCTTGCAAGAGGGACAGGGCTACCATCCCGCCCCCTGGCCCTCACTCTGGTTCTGCTGGGGCTTCTGTAGCATGGGCTCGCTCTTCTGGGGCTGGGGCTTCTGCTGCTTCTGCTTCTGGAGGAGCTGATGACAAGCACTCCAGCACCAGGCACCTCCACAGCACCTGGACCCTTCACCCCTGAGACTGAGCGACCAAGAGGAGTGCCAGAGACGCATTTTTGTTTTATAGCTTGTTGTTAATAAAGTCTATTTATGATTCACACACTTGCTTCATTTCTTTTTTTTGATTAAGTCTTGGTGGAAACTTTTAGAAATGGTTTAAGCCTTTGCATGCTTGTGGGATGGGTAAGGATAGCTTTGGGATGGGTTAGGATACCTGTGGAATGGGTAATAGCTATGGGATGGGTTAGGATAGCAGTGGGATAGATAAACCTCCAGTGCAATCATATTGGGGCTGTATGGTCCACCCTCCCAGGTGCCACACCTATGGCCCTTTATTATCAACAATAATGTAATAATTATCCACACATGTCAACATAAACACAACTCTTTATTAAACGCCCTTTTCATTGTAGGCCAACCAAACATACATGGCCCAATCTCATCTGTATGATGAGACAGGCTGAAGGAAGCATCCATTAAGCATCTATCATCCTGTCTTGCCACTCCACTGCTCCAGCTGGGGAGTTGCACCAGTGTCTCAGGAGGTTGCACTGCTTCTTCGCTTCATGTGAGGCTTTGTTGGGGCCTTGCACATCCTCAGTGTCGATCAGGTTTTGCCCTTGCCTCCATTCCCCAGGCTCCATGTCCCCATTGCTTTCTTGGAGGCCCACAAGCCTATTCTGCAAGACTGGGTAGCGGGTGCGCATGAGATTGTGCAGGATGCAGCAAGCTTCCATGATCCTCCTGACGGTCTCTGGGCAATGCTGCATGGTGGTGAGAAGTACCTGGAACCTGTTGGCCAGGATGCCAAAGGTGTTCTCCACCCCCCGCCTTGCCCTGGACAGCCTGTAGTTGAAGATCCTCTCTTCATGGGTGAGGAGTCTGGAGGTGTAGGCCTTCATGAGGTAGGTTGTGAGGGAGAAGGCGTCATCCCCCATGATGAAGTAGGGCACATCTTGTGTGTCGTTGGGCAGGAGATCTGGATCTGGGAAGCCCATGATGAGGTTGCCTTCCAGCTCCTCCTTGAGGTGACTGGCGTTGTATAACTGGGCATCTGAAGATGAGCTGTTGCCTGAAGCATCGATGTACATGAACTTGTAGTCAGCATCGACCACGGCAAAGAGGATGAAGCTGAAGAAGCCCTTGTAGTTGAAATAAGTGCCCCCCGACTTGGCTGGAGCTTTGCAGGCCACGTGCTTGCCATCTATGGCTCCAACGGTGTGTGGGAAGTTCCACTTCTGATACCACTGCTCTGCAACTTTCTTCCATCCTTCTTCAGTGGAGGGGTACTGGAGGAGCTCCTCCTTGTATTCTTCGATGATGGCCTGCATCACTTCTCTGACCACAATGCTGATGGTGTTGGATGGCACCCTCCAGCTGTACTGCATGCTCCTGTAGGTGATCCCTGAGGCCAGGTGGCGCAGAGTGAGTGCCACCTTGAGCCCAGGTTCCAGGCTGGGGCGGAAGCTGGTGCTCTGCTTGGTCAACCTGGGTGTCAGCTGCTGCACAACTTCATCAAACATGACTGGAGGCATCCTCATGAAGTTCTGGAATGCCCGAGTGACTTCGTTCCTGAGCTTCACCATCACCTTGCTGTACAGTCCGTCCTCTGCTCTTCTGGTGAACCATCTTCGGACCCAGACTCTTTTTAGCTGCCTCTTTTTCTTCTCACAGTAGAGTTCACAGAGCCTGCAGATGGCTTCGCACTGTTGCAGAATGATGATGGCTGCCGAAAGGACTTTGTTACAATCCACGGTGGACATGACTGGATGCTGTGGAAGAGGAAGAGCTAGATGAAGGCTGCAGAGGTCTGCACTGCTGGGCTGCTGTTCTGAAAGTGAGATGCAGATGAGTTGCTCCCCCTTTTTATAGGAAATATAGGTTTTCTGCTAGGCATTCTCTAGGCATCCTCTAGGCATCCTCTAGACATCCTTAATATCCGAGATAGGTCCCCTCTGCGAATGTTTTTTCCATTTTAAATGCTTTGTTTCTATGCTGCATCCATTCTGCATCCATTCTGCATGCGTTCTGCATCCGTTCCACTTCCTCCCTGCGTCCTAGTGGATGCGAGTTGCGCGGATGCGGAACGGATGCCTAGTGGATATAGCGGATGCGTAACGGATGCGTAACGGATGCATAACGGATGCGTAACGGATGCCTAGTGGATGTGTAGCAGATGCAGAATGGATGAACTGGATACATCTTCTGCGCAAAGGTTTTGGGCAGCCCAAAACTTTTGGAGCGGATGAAACGTTAATAAACGGATGCTGGACGGATAGAGAGGAAGCAAAACGGAGGCAGTGAGTACATCGCATTTTCCAACGGATGGCAAGCTTTTTTCTCCATTTTACATCCCCTTTGCATCCGTTGGTTCAGTGTGACATGGGCTTAATAAACAACAATCTCTCATCCCTTGATTGGCAATTTCTATTCACTGGATGCTATACTGTTGAAGACCATTACAACATATTTTTACTTGAAGTCAAAAGAATCATCAAACTATATGTACCAATAACAACTCCTAAAATAATAATAATAATAATAAAAAATTACCCATAACAATAAGGAAGTTTCAATCCAAAAAGAAATCACTTCGTCAGAAAAAACAAATCTGGTCACGTTCCCAACTTCAAAAGTTGATACAAAAATTTGTGCCACCAGATAAAAACTGAATGCACCAATTATCATATTAAACAAGAAGAAAACCTCTTATGCACCAATTCCACCCACACTTTCTACAGTTTTGTAAAGAACTAAAAGATTCAAGGTTCATCCCATCCCTGGAAGGACCTAATGGTAATGACTGCAATGATTACACCAGTAAAGCGAACCTCTTCAACACATTCTTTGGCTCAGTATTTGTAAACATCAATGGATCATGCCCAGTATTTCCTAGTCGAACCACAGATGACAGCAATGATCCAATACATATTGATTTCACAGAAGACAATGTTGAAAAAGTACTACACAATCTAAAACCATCTCAATCTGTTGGACCGGACAGAAAACGTGCCTACTTCTTTAAAAAGCTATCCATTGCCATAGCCTAAGCTATATAACCTATATAACTATATATAAGCTATATAACCATACACCTTGAAGCATAATCTTTGAAAAATATTTCAGGACCAGTTCCTTGCTAAACCTATGGTCTCAAGCCATGGTCATCCCCATCTTCAAAAAGGGAGACCCCACCCTAGTTGAAAATTACAGACCAATCTCTTTATGCTACATCACCTGTAAAGTCATGGAATCAATTATTAACCAATCTATTATCCTCCACTTAGAGACAAACAACCTACTCTCTAATAAACAATTTGGTTTCAGAAGAAAACTATACTGTAATCTGCAACTCTTACACTGCAAAAACATATGGACAACACAGCTCAATCAGGGCAAAGCAATAGACGCAATCTACATAGACTTTTGTAAAGCCTTTGATTCAGTGGTACACGACAAACTACTCCTAAAACTAAAATCTTATGGTATCTCTGGACACCTGCATAACTGGATAGAAGCATTCCTGTCAAACAGACAACAAATGGTCAAAATTGGGAGCGTCCTATCAAATTCTGTACCTGTCAACAGTGGTGTCCCCCAGGGTAGTGTTCTAGGACCAACTCTCTTCATACTCTACATAAATGACCTCTGTGATCATATCAAGAGCACATGCATCCTCTTCACTGATGATGTAAAGCTATTCAACACCACAGACAATACTGCAACCCTTCAAAAAGACCTTAGCTATGTATCAGAATGATCAAACAAATGGCAACTTCAAATCTCAACAAATAAATGTTCTGTCTTACATATTGGCAAAAAAGTCAGACAATAAAATACAAGCTGAATAGTCAAGACCTTGTTGATGATCCAAACTCTATCAAGGACCTTGGTGTTATCATCTCTAATGATCTAAGTGCTAGAGCCCACTGTAACTACATAACCAAAAAGGCATTAAGAGTTGTTAACCTAATCCTATGTATGTTTTTTCTCTGGTAATATTACACTACTAACTAGAGCATACAAAACATTTGCTAGATCAATACTTGAATACATCTCATCAGTCTGGAACCACATTATATATCTGATATTAACACAATTGAGAAAGTCCAGAAATATTTCACAAGAAGTGTTCTCCACTCCTCGACTCATTGCAGAATATCTTATGGCACCAGATTTGAAATTCCAGAACTACGCCACCTTTGATCTGATCTAAGTATAGTATATAAAATTATACATTGCAATGTTCTACCTGTCAATGAATATTTCAACTTCAACCATAACAATATAAGAGCACACAATAGATACAAACTCAAGGTAAACTGCACCCAACTTGAGTGCAGGAAATACAACTTCAGCAACAGAATGGTCAATATCTGGAATACTCTCCCCAACTCTGTGGTTTCTTCCCCAACCCCCAAAAACTTTAACCTTAGACTGTCTACTGTTGACCTCATCCCTTTCTTAAGAGATCTTTAGGGGGCGTGCATAAGCGCACCAAAGTGCCTACTGTCCCTGTCCTATTGTTTCTTTTTTATTTTTCTTATATGCATCCTTTTCATGTATCCATAACTATATTTATACTTATACCTGTTATCTTATAATTGCTTGGCAAAATAAATAAATAAATAAATAAATAAATAAATAAATAAATAAATAAA
>BLBF01000019.1:15174372-15187066 GCA_015471245.1 Laticauda colubrina | reverse complement strand
CAAGGCTGGCAGGAAGGCAGGCAGGAAGGCTTGCAGGCAGGAAGGCTTGCAGGCAGGCAGGCACCAAGGCTGGCAGGAAGGCTGGCAGGCAGGCAGGCAGGCAGGCAGGCAGGCACCAAGTCTGGCAGGGAAGCTGGCACCAAGGCAGGCACCAAGTCTGGCAGGGAGGCTGGCAGGCAGGCAGGCAGGAAGGCTGGCAGGCAGACATGAACCAAGGCTGGCAGAAAGGCAGGCAGCAAGGCTGGCAGGCAGACTGGCTGGCAGCAAGGCTTGCAGGCAGGCTGGCAGCAAGGCTGGCAGGGAGGCTGGCAGCAAGGCTTGTAGCAAGGCTGGCAGCAAGGCTGGCAGGCAGACATGCAGGCAGGGCAGGCAAGGCAGTCAATCCGTCCGGCAGCAGGTCTTTTCTCTGAATGGCGACCTGCTTCCGAGCTGCTTCTGTTATATCCGCAGGGCTGACGCAATGCATCCCCCCCGCATGCGCAATTAATGCCAGGCATCCGTTAGGCTTCCGCTGTGCATCTGCTGTGCATCCGCTTCATCCGTTCCGCGTCCGCTGTGCATCCGCTGTATCCGTTCCGCGTCTGCTTTGCTGAGGCCTCCCAGAAGCCCAGCAGATGTGCCATCCACTCCCATCCGCTTCCATCCGCTGGGCTTCCATTCCACATCCGCTTTGCATCCGCCCTGTGTCCTCCCCGCGTCCGTGTTATCCGCTCCGGTTATGCAAATTTTTGCCCCTTTTGAGAGCGGATAACAATGGATCGAACATTTTGCTCGTCCGTTGTGTCCTTTTTGCATCCATTGGGCAGTGTGACATGGGCTTAAATACCAGGTCACCTGCAAAAGCTTGCAATTTATGCTCCTCCTTTTTAATTTTCATTCCTTTTATTTCTTTTTCTTCTCTAATATTTCTGCTTAACACTTTCAATGTTAACACAAACAACAGAGGCGACAATGGACAGCCTTGCCTTGTCCCTTTTCTTATATCTATGGATTCTGTTAATTCCCCATTCACCATCACCTCTGTAGTTTGTTCATGGTATATTGTTTCAATGGCTTGGATAAATTTTTTACCAAAGCCCATTTATATCAATCGCAGGAAAATAAATTGCCAACTCAGATTGTCAAAGGCTGTTCCAGAGTATCCAGAATAATTCTCACATTGTCTTTGATTTGTCTCTTTGACAGAAATCTATTTTGATCAGAATGGATAAAATTATTTAAGTATCTTTTTAGTCTTTTTGCCAAAATTGAAGCAAAGATTTTATAGTCTGAGTTCAATGGAGATACAGGTCTATAATTTTTAACTTGCTGCAGGTCTGTACCTTCCTTTGGTATAAGTGTAATATATGCTTCTGACCATGTGTTTGGTATTCTTTTCTTATCATAACTTCTAAAAGATGAAAATTCAATATTTCCTGAAAAGTCTTGTAAAATTCTGCTGACAAACCATCTGGATCTGGTGCTTTTCCAACATTCTGTTTTTTTAAGACTTCTGTTAATTCCATCACTGTTATATTTCCTTCTAACATTGTTTCAATATTTTTAGGTATCTGAGGTGAGTTCACTTTCTGTAGATATTGCTGAACTTTTTCTTCTTGAATATTCTCTTGAAAGTACAGTTTTCCGTAGTAGTCTTATATACTTTTTTTCTTCTCCTCATTTCCATAGCAAACCTATCCTTTTTTATTTATTAATTGACAAATCCTTCTTGCTTCTCTTTCCTTTCTCAGTTTATAAGTTAGCCATGTGCCTGGTTTGTTTGCATCTTCAAAGTAGTTCTGTTTAGCATTTTTAATTTTTTGTGCAAATTCCTCTTTTTCCATTAGTCCGATTTTATATTTAATTATATCCATTTTATTTTTAATGTCTTTTTTTTTGTGGGGACTTCTGTAAATCTTTTTTCAGTCTTTTATAGTCATCCTCTAATGTCTTGAATGTCTTTTTCTGTTTTATGTTTCTTCTATAATCTATTATCAAGCCTCTTGTGGAGGCCTTCATCGTGTCCCAGAGATTCTGTCAAGATGTATCCTTTTTCTATTTTCTTTGAACAAGAAAACAAGTTCTTTCTCTATTTTCTGTTTAAAGTCTTTTTCTTTTAATATCATATTATTTAAAGCCCATCTAGATCTCCTTTTGTATCCTTTCCAAATAACTGACACTGGATTATGATCTGCCCAAGTGCTTGTATCTGTTTCAATCTGTCGTACATTAATCAATCATTCTGCTGACATCCATATCATATCTATTCTAGATCAAGATGTATGCCTGTTTGAATAAAAAGTATATTGCTTACTTTCCACATTTCTCTCTCTCCATGCATCTTTTAAATTAAATTCTTCTGTTATTTGAAGGAAGGATTTTGTTAGTATCTTTCTAACTTTCTTTGTTGTTTTCTGTGTTTTAAAGTCCAACCAGTCATTAATTATTCCATTAAAATCTCCCATCATACAAATATTAACATAGTCCAATTCAATTATTTTCATATGTAATTTTCTGTAGAATTCTTCTTGTTTATTATTCGGGGCATAAATTGCAATTAAAAGTGTTTTAACACTGTTATCCATTATTTCCATCATCAGAATCCTTCCATCATCATCTATGTAGATTAGATCTACCAAAATTGTTTCTTTAATATATAATACCACACCTCTTTTTTTGGATTGTGCCAGCGACACAAATAATTTCCCTAGTTTTCCTTGTTTTAGCATGTATTCATGTTGTTTTTTAATAATACCTCTTGTAAGCAGATTATGTCAAATTTTAATTTTTCTAATTTGTAAAATACTTCCCTTCTTTTAGTAGCCAAATTAAGTCCATTTATGTTCATCGTAGTCAATTTTCTTTCACCAATGTTAAGCTTTATAAGAGGGTTTTATTGCTCTAGTCGATCTCAATTCTCGTTGTTCAACGCCTACTGCACCTTCTTCTTTTTCTTTTTCAATTACTGCTATATCTTGGGATTCAATTAGTGACTCTTCCTTTCTTTCTCCTTTCCTCTAAAGTATTCTAAGTAGAATAGCTCAGCTTTTTCAACTGTGTCAATTTTGTGTCTTTGTTCCTCTCAAGTGAACAAGAGGCCTTCTGGCATCAACCATCTGTAGTTTACTCCTCTTTTAAGTAACTCTTTAGTCAAGAATAAATATTCTCTTCTCATCTCTCTTACTCTTCTTGATATCTGTTTCAGCACCACAATTTCTTTGTTTTTATATTTTAGTGTTTTCTTTCTTGTTTTCTATCTGTGTCTTAATAATCTTCTTAGTAAATCTAATGTGAACTTCTCTTGGTAGTCTATTCCTCATTGCATATCTTGTATAGACACAAAACACTTCATCCATCCCATCCATCATCTTTTATTTGGTTATTTCCAGTGCTCCTGCCAATATTTCTACAATTATTTCAGCAAGGTTTTCATCTTTTCCTTCTCCTATATTTTGAAATCTTAGATAAAATTCTGATTTATCTATTTCCCATCCTAATGGTTCACATCTGCCTTTCTCGACATTCATCAATCGAATATCAATGTCTCCAATTTTCTTATCTCTTTGTATATCTTCTTCAATTTTTTAAAATCTGTCTTCATATTTCATCATCATCTGTTGAATATTTTCCACTTTCTCATCTGTCTTTTCAATTTTTTGCTCAATCATCTGTAATGTCACTTCCTTCTCTTTCTCTTTTTCCTGTTGTAATATTGTCTGAATAAATCATTGTCCTCCAGATGGTGAGGAGGTTGGTATCGAAGAAGCTGGAGCTGTTGTCTTTCTACTCATCTTGTAATGCTTATCTGTAAAGAGAGAGAGAAAAGAAAAAAAAGAGGAAAAAAGAAAAAAGGGGAAAAAAAGATGAAGGCAAACAGTTAACACTCCAAAGGAAGAAAGGATAAAGAAAGTCTTCAGGAACTTGTATACTTTAATCCAATTAGTTGTAATGGTAAATGTAAAAAGTAAAAAACCAAAGAGAAAAAAGGGAAAAAAGAGAAAAAAGAAATATTCTATATGTTCCTCTTAATAAACAAAAAGAAAACAAAAATAAAAGATTTACATTCTGGTTCCTTGTTTAAAAAGTCAAAATCCAATTAAAGAGAAAAAAAGCCCAACTTGGGGCGGGGCGGTAGAAAAGGAGGCAAAAAGTAAAAAGCAATTCTAATATAAAACAAGCCTCTGCTGCCAAATATCAGTCTGTGGGGACCGACCAGCAGCTGAGATATTGATGACAATCTTGGAGGATCAAGATTGCCCGTCATACTGCAGCGATGCCAGCTCCACCCTCAGGCAGTTTAATTTTCTGAGTTATCAGATAGACAAGGGTTCCCTTCTCCATCCTCACATGTTAAGTGAGAGCAGGAGGGCCATTTAACATTTCAGAGGAAACACTCAACACTTCAGTTAAGTGAATTCATGCAAGGGATATCTAATAACAACTAATTTCAGAAGTAGATTTTCTCATTTTCCACATCTGAACTTGAGACAAATTTTGCAATGTATGTTCAGAATATTTTTTTACAGATTTTAAATGAAATTAATTCCTTTACATCTATCAAAATATATTGCCTGTAACTATACATTATACCCTATAATTCCTTTGTTACAAAAATTCCTCACCCTGCACAAACACATCCGTACTATCTAAAATAGTCTTACTGTACTGTATATTTTATGATTAACTTATATTTAATTCATTCATATATCCAACAAGGTCCATTAAAAAATATTTCAATCATGGTAATCTTTTCTGCAGTAGGAGAACTTCCATTCTGACTTCTCTCTTCCTTGGGAAACATTTAGTCTTACTAAAAAAAATTTTTTTTTGAAGTTTTGCTTGAGAAAAAAGTTTTGAATTCATTCTGAAACAACAAGTAGCAATAACCAGGGATTTAAATAAAAATTAACTCTCTTGTTAACATCACTAAACATTGAAAGTACAGTGGTAAATTAAATAACAGTAATTTGCAACCCAAGAAATATAAAAGAAACTATGTTGAGAAAGAATTTTTTTCCAAAGAACAGAAAGTATGCTATAACTTCTCATACAAATATTTCTAACTAAATATTCAAAGAGTTGCACTCTTCATAGGAAGACATAAAATTCACATAATCAAATTGTAACATATTATACCAAAGGGAGAAAGTTCTTCCTGACCCATCTGATAATCAGCTTATACTCTAAAGCATAAAGATTAATAGAACTCCAGCAATGTAAATGTAAATCCAGTTATCTTATATCAATCCTAGAGGATCTCCTTTTTATTAACATGTCACATTGTAATAAAGTTAGTTAAAAGACTTCACCTTTCATATTAATTTTGCTCAGCTACTCATTTATATTGGCATTTCAACCTCACAGAACTAACAACCATGTATTAGAAAAACAATAAATAGAACTGTTATTTATTTTAATTATATAATCTAATTTTGAATGGAAGACAAAGTAGCAGGGCAAAAAATACCATATGTTGTATGGGCTAATTATTTGCAAGTAAACACTACATCCAAACCCACAAAATATGTATCAAACTTTCAATGGAAGCATTTTCCTCTATCAAATGCATATTTCATCATTAGAGGGTAACAATATAAACACATCTGATCCACAGGCCCTATGAACTAGCCCATATTTACTTTAATTTTGTCACCCAAAACTGAAATATTTGGATTAAAATTGGTTGTAATTCCTGTTAATTCAAAATGTTACAAGTTCTGAGACGCCCCTCAGAATATGCCATATGCCTGATCTATCAAGCAGGTCTCCCAATTTGTCATTTTTTAAAAATCTGTAGTACATTGTGTCCTGCTAAGCTCCATCTGTAACTATTTTATTCCAGCTATTTAGCAGCCACCACTACATCATAGCATTCAGTGGCAATACCCTGCAGCTTCAACAAAAGATGTGCTATATTTCAAATTCCAACTAGGAGAAATGATGCACATCTCTTGGAGCATCTGTGTCTGAATTTAAATGGGGAAGTGAAGCCAGATCAGGATTTTTTTTTTCTGACAAATCATGGGTTGTCATCAAACCAAATCCATTTTTTGCTCTCTGCCAAAAATACCACCTACATGCCTGATAGCAATTAGTCCTCTGGAGGTGCTAATGAATAATAGCAGACAATCTTCATAGACCTCAGAAGAATATTCTGGTTCAGGCACACCACATAAATGTAAAATCACATTTTCCCTGCATTCCATGCTCTCCCTCCCTCCCTCCCTCCCTCCCTCTCCCTCTCTCTCTCTCTCTCTCTCTCACACACACACACACACAAACACACCACATAAATTATAGATCCATCCAATCACCCAGCCTCCTACTGTTTATTTCCACATGACCTGAACACCCACTTGCCTGGTGATGTTGGGGTAAGGAATGTTGACAGTCATAGATTTTTTTTAAAAAAAACCGAATGATTAACTGTTTTTCAATAACACTCTTACTATGTGAACATTAATTTAGATCTACTGTCAACAGCTTACATCATTTTTCACATCAGAAATATGAAACATTTCATAAATTACCAAAGTACCTACAAGGCTTTTCTTGAAGAGTTGCTTTCTTATTTAAATGTTTGGTATTGGTTGGTTTAAGTTTGGAAGAATGTTAAATTGAGAATGACATAGAGGTAGTTCTCAACTTAGGATCACAATTTAACCCAAAATTTACTTTTTTGCTTAGTAAGAAATGTGTTAAATGAATTTTACCCCATTTTTAAGTGAATCACAGCAGTTGTTAAATTAGTAACATGGTTGTTAAGTGAATCAGATTTCCCAGTGACTTTGCTTGTCTAAAGATTGCAAAAGGTGATTGCATAACCCAGGGTCACTGTGACCATCATAAATTTGAGTCAGTTGTCAAGCATCTGACAAAAATCACATGATCATAGGAATGCTGCAATGGTCATAAGTATGAAAATGGTCATAAGTCAATTTTTTCAGTGTCGTAACTTATAAATGTCACTAAATTAATTTTACAGGACTAACTGTAATAGATGCATTTTAATATGGTTTTTTTATATTTCTGTTAGGCTATGGACTGGAACATCTAAAGAGAAAATCCTTTCTCAGGAAAATTCTAGCCCTTACTGTTACATATTTCAATATATCTGTCCTAAGAAACGGATGATTGCATCAGATATTTCAATTTTCCCTTTAACTAAATGGTATGTATTTCTATTGAGGTATTATGGTCTTTCATAAAGAAATGTAATCATCTTTTTCTCTTCTTAAAATTATGTTTTAATCGTTGCATATGAAACAATTGAATCTTAAGACAAAATATCCATTTTCCTGTATATAATAGTCTGATAAAAGAGAACAATTAAAGTCATAGGTTTTACCCCTTCAAGCTATATAGAAACAGACACACTAGGGATTTCAAGAATGTTCTTTATTATAGTAGGATAGAGTGACTGATTTGTGAAAAACAGTCCAAAATCTTCCCTATGCTTTTCAAGTACATATACAAAAGTTCAAGATGGGCTTTTCTTTTCTTTTTGAAAAACTTTATTAAACAAATAAACAAACACAAAAACAAACAAGTCTTACATTAAAAATTTGAAAGTGGTACAGTTTCCTAACATCAATCATTGTCATTACTTCGCTAAATCCAATAGTAGTATTATATAATTTCCATCTACGCACTTTAAATATAAATATAATCATTCCTTATTTTCATAGATCTTCCTCATCTCTAGCCAACCATAAAATTTTCTCCCATGTTTTATAATAATCCGAATCTTCCTTTTAGTTCTTTTGTTAATTTACTCATTTCTGTGCACATTGTAATTTTCCTCAATATTACCAATTCATTTGGATTATCCTTATTTTTCCAATTCTGTGCATACACCAACCTTGCTGCAGTAATTACATGGATCATTAGATACAGGTTTTCTTTATCATATTTCCAAGTGTTAATTCCTAGCAGAAAGAACCCAGGCCTATATTGTATTTTGCTTCCACACATTTTTTCTAACCACTTATGTAGGTTTTGCCAGTATTTGGGGGCCTCTTTGCAACTCCACCATAAGTGATAATAAGTTCCTATTTCTTTATTAGGGGAAAGTTATAGGGGAAAGTTTAGGGTTCATTTTTGCCAATCTTGATGGTGGTATGTGCCATCTATAAAATAATTTATACAAATGTTCTTTGAAGGGTATCGCTAGTGTCATTTTTTTTGTTTCTTTTCCATAGTTTTTGCCAATCATCTAAATTAATACTATAATCAAAATTTTTCATCCATACCACCATTATTTCTTTTACTTTTTCTTCTTCCAATTTAAATTCCAATAAAACTTGATATTTTTTAATCATCTTCTGCTCGGGTCCTAAAAAAATTTCATCTAATTTTGTCCTAGTTCTACTAATTCCTCATTCTCTTTTATCTTTTAAATATTTTGATTGGAGTTGCAAATAGCCCCACTATTCAACCTCAATTCCCTGATTCTTCAAACTCTTGTCTAATTTGTAGTTCCTCTTTTTCCTTTAATATCTCTTCGTAGGTGATGATTTTTCCTTGTCGCAAAAAGGTGTGGATGCATCAGTGCCTCCAAAGTTGATAGTCAAATAGGTGTTTCTATATCCATTTGCCTTTTTATCTTATACCATGTGTTTAAGAGAGTCTGTCTTACTTTATGCCTTTGCACATAACTATAACCCTTTAAATTCTCCTGCCAAAGGAAAACGTGCCATCCCGACTGTAAGTTGTAGTCTTCTAAAAACAATATTCTTTTGTTTCTATGATAAATCTAATCTTCCATCCAAGATAATATTGCAGCCCTGTAGTACAACTCCCAGTTGGGTAGGCCAAACCCTCCTCTCTCAGGAGCATCTTGCAAAAATTTTAATTAAAGCTCATGTCACACAGCACCAATGGATGGAAAGAGGATGTAAAACGGAGAGAAACACTTGCCATCTGTTGGTTAACACGATGCATCCATTCTGTACTCACTGCGTCCGTTTTTCATACTCTCTACCTGTCCAGCATCCGTCTACTGACATTTCATCCGCTCAAAAAGTTTTGAGCTGCACAAAGCTTTTTGAGTGGATAAAGTATCCAACGCGTCCGTTCTACATCCGCTACGCATATGGGGAACATCCATTATACGTCCGTTGTCATCCGTTATGCATCCGCGATATCCGCTAGGCATCCGCTGCACATCCACGCAACTCAAATCCGCTCCAACGGAAAACGGACATAGGGAGCAAGTGAAACGGATGCGGAACGGACATGGAATGGACACACAGCGTTAATAGCATGGACATAGAAAGGATGAAAGCGGATGCAGCTTTCATATAAAGCATTAAAAAGGAAAAAACGTTCGTATAGGAGATGTATCTAGGATATTTAGGATATCTGCAGGATGTCTAGAGGATGCAAAGGGACACCGAGCGGAAAACCTATATTTTCTATAAAAAGGGGTAGAAATCACCTGGATCTCATTTTCAGTCCAGCAGCCCTGCTGTGCAGACCTCTTCAGCCTTCAACTTGCTCTTGCTCTTCCACAGCATCCAGTCATCTCCACCATGGTTCGTCGCACATTCCTTTTGGTAGCCACCATCGTTCTACAACAGTGCGAAGCCATCTACAGGCTCTTTCACCTGTTCTACGGGAAGAAAAGCAGGCGTCCAAGAAGTGTCTGGGTCCAAAGATGGATCGCGAGAAGAGCCAAGTATGGACTGTATAACAAGCTGATGGTGGAGCTGAGAAACGAAGACACTCGTGCATTCCAGAACTTCATGAGGATGCCGCCAGCCATGTTTGATGAAGTTGTACAGCACCTGACACCCAGATTGACCAAGGCAAACACCAACTTCCGGCCCAGCCTGGACACTGGGCTGAAGGTGGCACTGACCCTGCGCCACCTAGCCTCCGGGACCACGTACAGGAGCATACAGTATGCCTGGAGGGTGCCACACAACACCATCAGCATTGTGGTCAGAGAAGTGGTGCAGGCCATCATCAAAGAATACCTGGAGGAGCTCCTCCAGTGCCCCTCCACTGAAGAAGGCTGGAAGAAAGCTGCAGAGCAGTGGTATCAAAAGTGGAACTTCCCCCACACCGTTGGAGCCATAGATGGGAAGCACGTGGCCTGCAAAGCTCCAGCCAAGTCAGGGTCCACTTATCACAACTACAAGGGTTTCTTCAGCATCATCCTCTTTGCATGGTCGATGCTGACTACAAGTTCATGTACATCAATGCTTCAGGCAACGGCTCATCTTCAGATGCCCAGGTATACAACTCCAGTCACCTCAAGGAGGGGCTGGAATGCAACCTCATCATGGGTTTCCCAGATCCAGACCCCCTGCCCAATGACACACAAGATGTGCCCTACTTCATCGTGGGGGATGATGCCTCCTCCTTCAGAACCTACCTCATGAACCCCTACACTTCCAGATGCCTCATCCATGAAGAGAGGATCTTCAACTACAGGCTGTCCAGGCAAGGCGGGTGGTGGAGAACGCCATTGGCATCCTGGCCAACAGGTTCCAGGTACTTCTCACTGCAGCATCTTCCACAGACCGTGAGGAACATCGTGGAAGCTTGCTGCATCCTGCACAATCTCATGCACACCCGCTATCCAGTGTTGCAGAACAGGCTCGTGGACCTCCAACAAGGCAATGGGGACATGGAGCCTGGGGAATGGAGGCAAGGGCGAAACCTGATCGACACTGAGGATGTGCAAGGTCCCAACAGAGCTTCACGTGAAGGGAAGAAGCATTGCAACCTCCTGAAACACTGGTGCAACTCCCCAGCTGGAGCGGTGGAGTGGCAAGACAGGATGGTAGATGCTTAATGGATGCTTCCTTCAGCCTGTCTCATCACACTGATGAGATTGGGCCATGTATGTTGAGTGGCCCTACAATTAACAGGGCATTTAATAAAGAGTTGTGTTTATGTTGAAATGTGTTGATGAATGATTAAATTGTTATTGATAATAAAGGGCCATAGGTGTGGCACCTGGGAGGGTGGACCATACAGTCCCACTGTGCTTGCACTGGAGGCTTATCTATCCCACTGCTATTGTTACCCATCCCACAGCTATTACCCATCCCACAGGTATCCCTGCCCATCCCACTGCTATCCTAACACATCCCACAAGCATGCAAAGGCTTAAGCCATTTCTGACAGTTTCCACCAAGACTTTATTTACTAAAAGAACTGAACCAAGTGTGTGAAGCAAAGATAAACTTTATTAATAACAAACTGGAAAAGCAAAATGACCCAAGGAAAGTGTCCTAAGCAAAGATAAAGTCAACAGGTAGCCACCCAGTCTCTGGCACTCTTCTCAGTCACTCTGAGGAATGCCCATATTCTCAGGGGTGAAGGGTCCAGGTGCAGTGGAGGTGGATGCTGCTGGAGTGCTGGTCTAAGGTTCTGGCTCAGTCCTGTGATGTTGAGAGCCCCTTCCTCCATGACATGAGGTGTCAGTCCCAAGACCCATGACAGATGTTCTGAGGCCGGGCTTGGCTGTGGGGTGGAGGAAGGAGGAGTGTAGTGGGGCTGTCTGGTCTGCAGTTCAGCGAGGTGAGGCGTGGGTGGCATCTGTGGCATGGGTGGCATCTGTGGTGTGGGTGGCATCTGTGGCGTGGGTGGCATCTGTGGCATACGATGTACCTGTACCTGGACTGGGAAGGGCTGCCTGTGCTTCTGGAACTCCTGGCAGAAGACCTGTGATCCTCTCCTTTATCACCTGATACTGTAATTCGGACATGTCCATGAGGGTCTGGTTGATGTAGGTGTGGAAGGGCTTGCAGTTCGAGGATGGTATGTCGGTGTGTACCAGCTGAGAGAGGAGATCTACACTGCTTTTGATGGTGTCCCTGATCTCCAGCAGGACAATGTGGCTCTGCCCCTCCGGTCTGCCTCTCTGCCTGCTTTCTGTGGAGGTGGAGCTGGGTGTGGGTGTGGGTTGGTCTCTGGTGTCAGCACCCTCTCCTTGCTCCCACTGCGTCAGTGGGTCCTCCACGCATTCTGCCACGGGGAGTGTCGCTGTTGGGGGGGTCTCCATGGTGGGGTGCTCCACAGATTCCTGCTTGGACACAGGAGCTGACTCTTGGCCAGAAGAGGACTGGCTCTCTGTGGGCTGCCTGAGAGAGAGGGTAGACAGAGGGGCTGCTCCTCAGTGGCAGACCTCACCCTCCAAGAAGCTGCACTTGGCCATCATGTAGGTCTCCCAGTCGGTGAGCTTGACCGCGGCTGGGCCAAACTTCTTGTGGTGCAACTTCCTGTACCAGGTGTACATGTGCTTCCACCAACCAAGGAGGACCTCTGAAATGTAGCCCAGGCTATCTGCCTATTCTCTCCAAGCTGCCTGCTTCCACTTGGTGTCTCGTTAGAGACTGTGTCCCTTCCGCCAGAGGTACTTGTTCACCCTGAGCCATTCAAGCACCTCATCCTCATGTTCCTCTTCGATGCAGTTCTGGCTCCTCTCCCTATCACACGATTGCCTCTTCCTCCCTCTGGCAGGGCCTTCTGGGCCCTCATCAGAAGGGCTTTGAGGTTCTAGGGGCTGGTCCACCACACCACCACCAGCAGCAGCAGCAACAACAGCAGCAGCAAAAGCAGCACCAGCAGGACCAGAAGCACCAGCAGGACCAGCAGCACCAGTAGAACCAGTAGCACCAGAAGCACCAGCAGCACCAGCATGACCAGGAGCAGCACCAGCAGAGTAAGCACCAGCAGAAGCACCAGCACCAGGAGCAGC
>BLBF01000019.1:15136796-15174362 GCA_015471245.1 Laticauda colubrina | reverse complement strand
GCACCAGCAGAGTAAGCACCAGCAGAAGCACCAGCACCAGGAGCAGCCCCAGCAGAAGCCCCAGAACCAACAGAGTCAGCCCAAGCAGCAGAAGCCCCAGCAGAAGCAGAGTCAGTGCCAGGGGGTGGGATGGTGGCCCTGTCCCTCTTGCCAGGGCTGGCAGTGGTAGGCACAGGCTTCCTCTTCTTCCCCATGGTTGTTGGCTGGCTGGAGCTGTGTCTGGCAGCAGGTCTTTCCTCTGAATGGTGACCTTCTTGCAAGCTTTATCCTTTTATATCCACGGGGCTGACGCAATGCATCCTCCCCGCATGTGCAGTGAACGCTTTGCATCCGCTAGGCATCCACTAGGCATCTGCTAGTCGTCCGCTCTGCATCCGCATCATCCGCTAGGCATCCGCTCTGCATCCGTTCCTTCCGCTGCGTGTCCACTTCACTGTGCTCCCCCAGAAGCCCTGCGGATGTGCCATCCACTTCCATCCACTTCCATCCGCTAGGCTTCCGTGGAGCATCTGCTTTACATCCTCGCTACGTCCTCTCCCCGTCTGTTCCTTTCTGTTGTTGTCCGCTCTGTTTATGCAAATTTGGAGCACTTTTGAGAGTGAATAACAACGGATGGAACATTTTCTCGTCATCCGTCGGCCTATGTGACAGGCCCTTAAACTCTTGGTTTTTTCTTTTGTCATATGAAATTTGTCGTAATTCTATTCAAATTATCAAAAAACTTTTTTTCCAGTTTTATAGGCCCGTTTTGAAAAAGAAATAATAATTTGAGCAGAATATTCATCTTTGTTATCACTTTCATTCCCATGAAGAATAGACTTAATTTGTCCCATTTTTCCAAATTTTTAATTATTCATTTTATTAGTGAGTCATAATTGTCTCTTTTGAGTGTTATATATCTTGCCAAAATTATAATTCCCAAATATTTGACCTTCTCTACAATTTGGATGCCCATTATCATTCCTAATAATTCTTTCAGTTTATTTGTCATATTTTTAGCAATAATTTTTGTTTATTAATCTTTTTGCCCAGTGACTTCTCTAAATTCTTCTAATTTACCTTGTAATTTTGGTCCCAAAATTTCTGGTTTCTCTCGTATAAAAAGTAAATCATCCGCAAAGGCTTATAATTTAAATTCTTCATTTTTTATTTTTAGATTTTTAATTTCTATTTCTTTTCTAGTTATTCTTGTTGAAACCTCTAGCGACATAATGAAAAGAAGTGGCGATAATGGGCATCCCTACCTAGTTCCTTTTTGGATTTGAAATTTATCCGTTATCTCCCCATTCACCAAAATTCTGGCTTCTTGTTCTTCATATACTGCCGAAATTACATTTAAGAATTTTTGTCTTAAACCCATGTATTTAATTTGCTGCAAGATGAACTTCCATTTAACTTTGTCAAAGGCCTTTTTGGCATCTAAAAACATTAAAGCGACTTGATCACTACTATGATCCTCATAGTATTCTATAATGTCTAGAGTTGTCCTGGTATTATTTTTAAGTTGTCTATAGGGAATGAATCCGTTTTGATCTGTAGAGATGAATTCATTTAAAAAAATTTTGAGTCTTTTTGCAAAAATTGACATAAAAATTTTATAATCAACATTAAGTAGAGATATCAATCTATAGTTTCCAGAGTCGATAGGATGACTTCCATCTTTAGGTATAGTTGTTATTCTTGCTTCTTTCCAAGATTTTGGGATTTTAGCTTCTTCTACAACTTTGTTGAATATTCTCAGCATTTTACTACTTAACGTGTCTTGTTGCATTTTATAAATTTCTGCTAGTAGACCATCTGGGCCCAGACTTTTTCATTTTTCTGCTTATTCATTGCCCAGTGGACTTCTATTGTTATTTCCCGATTCAGAATTGAAATTCTTATAAGTCCTGCTTTCTTTAAGTGTCCTTTTATTTTTTTCCCTCTGCTGGATATTCCTCCTCTCTATATAGTTTCTTATAATATTTTAGAATTATCTCTCTTTTTTGTTCCTCTTGATAGCAAATCTCTCCTTAGTCATTTCTTAATTTAGTAATCCACCTCTTTTCTTTTTGTTTTTTCAATTTATACGCGAACCAATGCCCTGGTTTATTTGCATTCACAAATTGGTATTGTTTTGCCATTTTTAATTGGTGGGCTAGCTCTTCTTTCTCTATTAAGTTTATTTTATGTTTTAATAGCTCCATTCATAACTTAAAGGCTAGGTCCCACTGGCTGATGGACGCAAAACGTATGCATAAAGGACACAGCGGAGGAGCAAACTTTCAGGGGTGGCTCCATCTGAAAGTTGTCATCTGCTCCAAAAAGTGGCAAAAATTTGCATAAACAGAACGGAAAAGAACGGAAAAGAACGGACGTGGGTAGTATGTAGCAGGGATGTTAAATGGATGTTCATAGGAAGCCTAGTGGATGGAAGCAGATGACACATCCGAAGGGATTCTGGGGGAGAATTGCAAAGCTGACGCATAGCAGAAGGGGCAGATGCATAGCGGATGAAGCGGATGCATCACGGATACCTATAGGAAACAAAGCGGATGCCACGCAGATGTATATCAGATAAAAAGCGTTCACTGCGCATGTGGGGAGTATTAATTGCGTCAGCTCCACAGATATAAAAGGATGCAGCAGCATGCATGCAGTCAGCATACAGGGGAAAGACGTGCTGCCACATAGATCTTCGAGTAACACCATGGTTCGTCAGTCAGGCAAGAAGAGGAAGCCCATGCCTACTCGTTCCAGCCCTGGCAAGAAGGACAGAACCAACATCCCACCTCCGGCACTGACTCTGAACCTGCTGCTGCTGCTGCTTCTGTGGTGGACCAGCCCCAAGGCCCTCAAAGCCCTGCTGCTGAAGGCCCTGCTGCTCAAGCCCCTGAAGGCCCTGCTGAAGCCCCTGCCAGAGGGAGGAAGAGGCAAGGGAAGGAAAAGGGAGAGAGAAAATAGTACACCGTTTCCGAGGAGCATGAGGATGAGGTGCTGGAATGGCTGAGGGAGAACGAATACCTCTGGAGAAAGGGCCACAGACTCTATCGTGACACCAAGAAGAAGCAGGCAGCTTGGATAGACAAGGCAGAGAGCCTGGGGTACACTGCAGAAGTACTCCTGGGATGGTGGAAGCACATGCACACCTGGTATGGCAAGCTACACCTCAAGAAATCCGGGCAGGCCACTGTCAAGCTCACTGACTAGGAGATGTACGTCATGGCCAAGTGCAGTTTCCTGGAGGGTGAGATCCGCCACTGAGGAGCAGCCCCTTTGAAATCCCTCTCCCTCAGACAGCCCACAGACAGCCAGGCCTCTTCCAGTCAGGAGCGAGCTACCCTGTCCAGGCAGGTGTCTTCAGAGGGCCCCATGTCAGAGACCCCCCCCGACAGCTGCACTCCCCATGCCGGCAGACTTGGAGGATCCCATGGGGGATGACGCCCTGCTGTCACAAATGGAGGAAGAAGCAGCAGCCACCAGAGGCCAACCCACCCGCACCCCCACCCCCAGCTCCAGAGGATGCAGGCAGAGAGCAGACTGGAGGGCCAGAACCACAGTGTGCTGTTGGAGATCAGGGACACAATGAAGACCAGCACAGAACTTCTCTCTCAGCTGGTCCACTTGGACAGAGCATCCTCAGGCCGGAACACCTTCATCACCTACATGAGCCAGACCCTGAGGGACCTGCCCAAGGCCCAGTACCAGGTGATGAAGCAGAAGATCACAGCACTTCTGCACAACCCTCAAGGCCCAGGTGAAGCTGCTCCTACCCAGTCCAGGTCTGCTCCTCCACCCCAGGCAATGTCACAGCTCTTCCACGGCTTTCAACAGCCCCTCACCTACCAAGGCTACAACTGCCAGGACTTCCCACAGTAAAAACAGACCTTCCCAGTCCAGGACAGGTTCATCGCATGCCACAGATGCCACTCCTCACCTAGCTGCAGACCAGACAGCCCCACTACACTCCTCCTTCCTCCAACCCACAGCCAAGCCCATCAACAGAAAAGCTGTCATCAGTATTGGGCCTGTCATCTCAAGTCCTTGATGAGGGGCCTCTCAACCTCATGGGACTGAGTCAGCTCTCAAACAGCTTCCTGAATACACCATCCCCTGTTGTACTCTCAGGGCCAAGCACCCCAATGGTGCCTCAGACCAGCACTCAAGCCACAGCCACCTCCACAGTCCCTGCCCACTTAACAGCTGAGACCATGGACATGGCTCAGAGTGACTGAGAATAGTGTCAGAGACTGAGTTGTTTACTTGTTAAGTTTATCTTTGCTTAAGACACTTCACTTGGTTCATTTTGCTTTTTTAATAAAAAACTTTTTTAAATAAAGTTTACCTCAGAAAGTTAATAAAGGTTATCTTTGGTTAAGACACTTGGTTCATTTTTTTTACTTAATAAAGTATTGGTGAAAACTTTGAAAAAATGGTTTAGCCTTTGCATGCTTGTGGAATAGATAAGGATAGTTGTGGGATAGATAAACCTCCAATGCAAGCATAGTGGGACTGTATGGTCCACCATCCCAGCAATCCAGATTATTTTCTCCCCATTTTTATAGAAAATATCGGTTGTCCGCTATAGGGCCTTCTACATACTCTAGACATACTCCAGACATCCTAAATATACGAGATACATCCCAGATACAAATGTTTTGTCCATTTTAATACTTTATATATGAGGTGCATATGCTTACATCCTTTCTATTTCTGTACTACTAACGCTGTGTAGCCTTGTTCCGTGTACCTTTTGTTTCCTCCCTGTTTCCGTTTTCATCTGTCCTTCTTGCCAGGGCTGGCAGCAGATGGCAAAGGCTTCCTTTTCTTCCCCATGGTTGTTGGGTTGCTGGCTGGCAGGCTGGCTGGCAGGCTGGCTAGCTGGCTGGCTGACTGGCTGGCTGGCTGGCAAGCTGTGTCTGGAAGAAGGTTTTTCCTCTGAATGGTGACCTGCTTGCGAGCTGCTTCCCTTTATATCCGCGGGGCTGATGCAATGCATCTTCCCCGCATGCGCAGTGAATGCTAGGCATCCGCTAGGCTTCCGCTCTGCATCCGCTTCATCTGCTAGGCTTCCACTAGGCTTCCTCTAGGCTTCCGCTCTGCATCCGCTTCATCTGCTCTGCATCCGCTCTGCATCCGCTCTTTCCGTTCTGCGTCCACTTTGCTATGCTCCCCCGGAAGCCTTGCGGATCTGCCATCCGCTCCCATCCACTTCCATCCGCTAGGCTTCCGTGGAGCATCCGCTTTCCATCTGCCCTATGTCCTCCCCCCATCCATTCCTTTCCGTGTTGTCCACTCTGGTTATGCAAATTTGGGGCACTTTTGAGAGCGGATAACAACAGATGGAACATTTTGCTCGTCCGCTGTGTCCTTTTTACAAATGTTTTGCATCCATCGGCCAGTGTGACAGGGCCTTTAGTAAGTCATTGATCAAAGAAGTTTTGCTTTTTCAACGGTATCCAGGCTGAATCTCTTTTACTGCCATGTTACCATGATACCCTCCAGCACTAACCACCTAAAATTTACATTACATTTTATCAATTTTGATGTTAGAAAATGGTGTGGCCTCCTTAGATCTCTTACCCTCTTTGGAATTTGTTTTAGACAGTTAATTGTTTACCCACACATTCAAGTGGTTAATCTCTTGTCAAGTGGTTCATCTCTTGAATTTCATCTCTCATGGATTTTTTGACTACTCTAATATGAACTTCTCTTGGGAAGTTAAACCTCCTTGTATAATTTGTTTGAACTCTATGGAGTTTGTCTATCTCTGTAAATATCTCTTCCTTATCCATCCCTCATATCTTTGCCAGTTTGTCAGCCATAATAATTCTTTCATAGCTTTTTCTAGTTTTTCCATTAAATCATCTACCCTTTTTTCTTCTTTACCCATCCATCTTTGTCTCAATTTCTATATTATTTTTTTGATTTTTTCCTGACCTCTTGTTGAAAAGCTTCAAAATTTTCATCTATCTTTTGTATCTTTTCCTTTAATTCTGATCTCACCGCCCATCTCATTCTTAACATCCTCATGCTTTTTAAGCATCATCTCTTGCATATTCATCATTAAACTTTGTAGGTCTTTTATAGAGGTTGATCTTTCTTTTGGAAACATTTCATCAATAGCCCTCTGTGTGGAAGGGCTTGCCATAGCTGTTATACTCATTGTTTGTGTGGATATTTTCCAAACAGTATCAATCCTAGATACATTTGAAGTGCATGACATATTAAACAATCTTGTCACAATATTATTTTCAATCCACCACTCCTACTTTTTCTCCCTCTTCCCCAATCCCTCCCCCACACTTCCTCCTCCTCCTCTCTCTCTCTTATTTCTTTCCCCTTAATAGCACAGATTCAGTATAATGCTCCTATTATTCTCTTCCAGAAATCAATTTCTTTAATATTCTGTAGCAATCTTAAATTATCAGTTCTCTCTACTCAAATTCTTTTAGATCTATAATACGTTAATATTAACATAATATATTTTATTATGTTTATATATTTAATATAAACATAATATATTTAATATTAACATAATATATTATGTTAATATTATAACATAATACTATAATATCTTAATTTATCATTATTATAAATCTATTAAATAATTACTTTCAAAAATTCTATATAATATATACTTTATAACAATAATATTTTGTAATAATATTAAACCCCTATTAGAAAGTGTATTAACAGATATTTAAATATATCAGTTTTTCAAATCTCTTATATCACTTAACATTTTTAAGGTACATCAGTATATTATCATCAAAGAAAAAAGAAATAAAAAGAAAACAAAAATGGGAAAGGGAAGAGGAAAGGGGAAGGAGACAGAGAGAGCAAAAGGGGAATGACTAAAAACTTCAATTTCAATTATATGATTATTAAGGAAGGCACAATAAGGTTTATACTCTGAGTCCTTTTCCAAAAATATCTTTACACTGTAACAAAGAGAGAGAGAGAGGAAAAAAAGATCCAGTACTCTAACAGCCACCCTCCTCTTCTCTTTAAGGGAAGGTCACATAGGCCGACAGATGCAAAATGGATGTAAAAAGGACACAGCGGACGAGAAAATGTTCTGTCCGTTGTTATCTGCTCTCAAAAGTGCCCCGAATTTACATAAGCAGAGTGGACAACAACGGAAAGGAACGGACGGGGGGAGGATGTAGCCAGGATGGAAAGTGGATGCTCCACAGAAGCCTAGCGGATGGAAGCGGATGGAAGCGAATGGAACATCCACAGGGCTTCCGGGGGAGCACAGCGAAGCAGACGCGCAATGGAAGGAATGGATGCAAAGCGGATGCCAAGTGGATGAAGGGGATGCAGAGCAGAAGCCTAGTGGATGCCTAGCAGATGCAAAGCATTCACTGTGCATGCGGGGAGGATGCATTGCATCAGCCCCGCGGATATAAAGGGATGCAGCTCGCAAGAAGGTCACCATTCAGAGGAAAGACCTGCTGCCAGACAAAGCTCCAGCCAATAACCATGAGGAAGAAGAGGAAGCCTGTGCCATCTGCTGCCAGCCCTGGCAAGAAGGACAGGGCCACCATCCCACCCCCTGGCCCTGGCTCTACTTCTGCTGGGGCTTCTGCTGCTCGAGCTGACTCTTCTGGTGCTGGAGCTTCTGCTGGTGCTGCTCCTGGTGCTGGGGCTTCTGCTGGTGCTTACTCTGCTGACACTGCTCCTGTTGCTGGGGCTTCTCCTGGTGCTTACTCTGCTGGCACTGCTCCTGGTGCTGGGGCTTCTGCTGGGGCTTACTCTGCTGGCACTGCTCCTAGTGCTGGGGCTTCTGCTGGGGCTTACTCTGCTGGCGCGGCTCCTGGTGCTGGTGCTTCTGCTGGTGCTTACCCTGCTGGCACGGCTCCTGGTGCTGGTGCTTCTGCTGGTGCTTACTCTGCTGGTACTGCTCCTGGTGCTGGGACTGCTGCTGGGGCTTACTCTGCTGCTGGGGCTCCTGGTCCTGCTGGTGCTCCTGGTGCTCCTGGTCCTGTTGGTGTTGCTGGTCCAGCTGGTGCTGCTGGTGCTGCTGCTGCTGCTGGTCCTGCTGGTCCTGCTGGTGCTTACTCTGCTGCTGCTGATCCTGGTCCTGCTGGTGCTGCTGGTGCTGCTGGTGCTGCTGGTGCTGCTTTTGCTGCTACTGTTGTTGCTGCTGGTAGTGGTGGTGGTGTGGAGGAGCAGCCCCTACAACCTCGAAGCCCCTCTGATGAGGGCCCAGATGGCATTGCCAGAGGGAGGAAGAGGCATACACAAGAACGAGAACGGGAGAGGAGGAACATGAGGATGAGGTGCTGGAATTTTTTCATCAAAGAGGAACATGAGGATGAGGTGCTGGAATGGCTGAGGGAGAACGAGTATCTATGGCAAAGGGACACAGGCTCTATCGACACAGCAAAAGGAAGCAGGCTGCTTGGAGAGAGAAGGTAGAGAGCCTGGGCTACACTTCGGAGGTGCTCCTCGGCTGGTGGAAGCACATGCACCCCTGGTACGGGAAGCTGCACCTCAAGAAATCTGGCCAGGCCACGGTCAAGCTGACAGACCGAGAGACCTATGTGATGGCCAAGTGCAGCTTCTTGGAGGGTGAGATCCGCCACTGAGGAGCAGCCCCTCTGACAACCCTCTCTCTTAGGCAGCCCGCAGAGAGCCAGTCCTATTCTGGCCAAGAGTCAGTTCCTGTCTCCAGGCAGGTATCTGTGGAGTGTCCCACGATGGAGACCCCCCCCTGACAGCTGCACTCCCTGGGGCAGAGTGCATAGAGGACCCACTGATGCAGTGGGAGCAAGGACAGGGCACTTCCACCAGAGACCAACCCTCATCCACCCCCAGTTCCACCTCCACAGAAAGCAGGCAGAGAGCCAGACCGGAGGGGCAGAGCCACACTGTCCTACTGGAGATCAGGGACACCATCAGAAGCAGCGTAGATCTCCTCTCTCAGCTGGTACACACTGACATACCATCCTCCAACCGCAAGCCCTTCCTCGCCTACGTCAACCAGACCCTCATGGACATGTCTGAATCACAGCACCAGGGGATAAATGACAAGATTACCGGTCTTCTTCACAACCCTCCAGACCCAGCTCAACCTGCTTCCACCCAGTCCAGGCCTGCTCCTCCATCACAGGTCATGTCACTGCCCTTCCAAGGCTTTCCACAGGCCCTCACCTCCCAAGGCTATGGCTACCAGGAGCTCCAGCAGCACAGGAAGCCCTTCCCAGTCCAGGAACAGGTACATCGTACGCCACCGGTGCCACCGATGCCACCGATGCCACCGACGCCACCAATGCCACCCACGTCACAGATGCCAACCACCTCACAGATGCCACCCATGCCACAGATGCCACCCATGCCTTACCTCACCCAGCTGCAGACCAGACAGCCCCACTACATTCCTCCTTCCTCCACCCCAAAGCCACGCCCGGCCTCAGAACACCTGTCATCGGTATTGGGGCTGACACCCCATGTCCTGGACGATGGGGCTCTCAACATCACAGGACTGAGCCAGCTCTCTGAGAGCTTCCTCCACACACCATCCCCTGTTGTCCTCTCGGGGCCAGACACCCCAATGGTGCCTCAGACAAGCACTCCAGCAGCAGCCACCTCCACAGCACCTGGACCCTTCACCCCTGAGACTATGGGCATGCCTCAGAGTGACTGAGAAGAGTGCCAGAGACTGGGTGGCTACCTGTTGACTTTATCTTTGCTTGGGACACTTGGGTCATTTTGCTTTTACAGGTTTTAATTAATAAAGATTATCTTTGCTTCACACACTTGCTTCATTTATTTTATTAAATAAAGTCTTGGTGGAAACTTTTAGAAATGGTTTAAGCCTTTGCATGCTTGTGGGATGTGTAAGGATAGCTGTGGGATGGGCAGGGATACCTTTGGGATGGGTAATAGCTGTGGGATGGGCAGGGATACCTGTTGGATGGGTTAATAGCTGTGGGATGGGTTAGGATACCTGTTGGATGGGTAATAGCTGTGGGATGGGTGAGGATACCTGTGGGATGGGTAATAGCTGTGGGATAGATAAACCTCCAGTGCAAGCATTGTGGGACTGTATGGTCCACCCTCCTTGGTGCCACACCTTTGGCCCTTTGTTATCAATAATAGTGTAATCATTGATCCACACATGTCAACATAAACACAACTCTTCATTAAATGCCCTGTTCATTGTAGGCCCACTCAACATACATGGCACAATCTCATCAATGTGATGAGATAGGCTGTAGGAAACATACATTAAGCATCTATCATCCTGTCCTGCCACTCCACTGCTCCAGCTGGGGAGTTGCACCAGTGTTTCAGGAGGTTGCGCTGCTTCTTCCCTTCATGTGAAGCTCTGTTGGGGCCTTGCACATCCTTAGTGTGTATCAGGTTTCGCCCTTGCCTCCATTTCTCAGGCTCCATGTCCCCATTGCCTTGTTGGAGGTCCACGAGCCTGTTCTGCAACACTGGATAGCGGTGAGCATGAGATTGTGCAGGATGCAGCAAGCTTCCATGATCCTCCTCATGGTTTCTGGGTGATGCTGCATGGTGGTGAGAAGTACCTGGAACCTGTTGGCCAGGATGCCAAAGGCATTCTCCACCACCCGCCTTGCCCTGGACAGCCTGTAGTTCAATATCCTCTCTTCACGGGTGAGGAGTCTGGAAGTGTAGGGCTTCATGAGGTAGGTTGTGAGGGAGAAGGCGTCATCACCCACGATGAAGTAGGGCACATCTTGTGTGTCATTGGGCAGGGGGTCTGGATCTGGGAAGCCCAAGATGAGGTTGCGTTCCAGCCCTTCCTTGAGATGACTGGCATTGTATACCTGGGCATCTGAAGATGAGCCGTTGCCTGAAGCATCGATGTGCATGAACTTGTAGTCAGCATCAACCATGGTGAAGAGGATGATGCTGAAGAAGCCCTTGTAGTTGTGATAAGTAGATCCTGACTTGGCTGGAGCTTTGCAGGCCACGTGCTTCCCATCTATGGCTCCAACAGTGTTGGGGAAGTTCCACTCTGATACCACTGCTCTGCAACTTTCTTCCATCCTTCTTCAGTGGAGGGGCACTGGAGGAGCTCCTCCAGATATTCTTCGATGATGGCCTGTACCACTTCTCTGACCACAATGCTGATGGTGTTGTGTGGCACCCTCCAGCCGTATTGCATGCTCCTGTACGTGGTCCCGGAGGCCAGGTGGCGCAGAGTCAGTGCCACCTTGGGTCCAGGTTCCAGGCTGGGCCAGAAGTTGGTACTCTGCTTGGTCAATCTGGGTCTCAGCTGCTCCACAACTTTGTCAAACATGTCTGGAGGCATCCTCATGAAGTTCTGGAATGCACGAGGGTCTTTGTTCCTCAGCTCCACCAACAGCTTGTTATACAGTCTGTACTCTGCTCTTCTCGCGATCCATCTTCGGACCCAGACACTTCTTGGCTGCCTCCTTTTCTTCGCGTAGAATAGGTGAAAGAGCCTGTAGATGGCTTCGCACTGTTGTAGAACGATGGTGGCTACCAAAAGGAGTATGTGACAATCCATGGTGGAGATGACTGGATGCTGTAGAAGAGCAAGAGCCAGATGAAGTCTGAAGAGGTCTGCACAGCAGGAGTGCTGGACTGAAAGTGAGATCCAGGTGAGTTCCTCCCCCTTTTTATAGGAAACATAGGTTTTCTGCTTGGTGTCCTTTTGCATCCTCTAGGCATCCTGTAGACATCCTAAATATCCCCTCTTTGAACGTTTTTTCCGTTTTAATGTTTTGTATGCGAGCTGCATCCACTTTCATTCTTTCTCCGTCCATGCTACTAATGCTGCATGTCCTGCGTCCGTTTCGCTTCCTCCCAGTATCCGTTTTCCGCTGGAGCGGATGTGAGTTGCACAGATGTGCAGCGGATGCCCAGCGGATATAGCGGATGCGTAACAAATGACAACAGATGTAGAACGGATGTTCCCCGTATGCGTAGCGGATGTCTAGCGGACACGTTGGATACATTTTCCGCTCAAAAAGTTTTGGGCAGCTCAAAACTTTTTGAGCAGATGAAATGTCAATAGACGGATGTTGGATGGATAGAGAGGATGAAAACGGATGCAGTGAGTACAGAACGGAAGCATCGCGTTAACCAACGGATGGCAAGTGTTTCTCTCCATTTTACATCCTTTTTCCATCCGTTGGTGCTGTGTGTCAGGGGCTTTAACTTTGTTGCAAAGAGTTATTATGTATCTTCTCTCCAGCCCCCTTTTTTCCTTTTTTTCCCTTCCCCGCCATTACTAGTAGGTGTCTCTTTCCTGATACAGTGTCTCTCTGTCTTCTTTAGATTCGCTGTGTCACTCTCCAGCCTGGGTCCATTTTCTTAGGGAGATCTTTTTTTTCTCTTTTCTTTTTAAGTCCCTCTAAAATCTCAATCTAGGGTTCAACCAGAAAAAGTAAGCAAAGGTAAACTTTCAGTCCACCATTAACGATCACTGCTTCCACCAGTCACCTTTCTAGTTTAAGTGTCAATCTTCTTTCATAATGTCCATCCAAAATAATGAAAAAAGACTCCACTATCAATATTATATCCAAAAGATTATTTTCTCCCAATCATGTGTTCCGATCGCAGAACCAAAGTTTAAGCAGCCTGTTTTTTCTTCACCCCCATCTCTCATTGGGCTTTACAGTAATCTTCCGATTGTTCCACTCGCCATATATCTCACCACTCTGTCACCTCCTCAACTAGAGCTGACTCTGATTGCCAAGCTATTTTTCACTGTTATTGTATTGCACCTCCTTTTAAATTAATTTCTGATTTGTTTTCAGGCTGTTGCTTTTGTTAGTTTAACTGTACCTTCATTCCACTAAATCATGGCTTGTGTGACCAGCTGTCAGCGCTCATGGATAGCTATTGTTGGTCATCCGCTCCACTGTTCACTTGTCCCTGATTTACCCTGATTTCCACCACAGACCACCATCTGTAGCTTGTCTTCAGAGACCCCTCTCCTTTGGAAGCCCTCTGAGCTTCCTTTAGACTCTGTAGAGTCCTGCAAAATGGGGATAAGGGTCTGCGCTTTGCAGAGCTCTCTGCTTGCACATCCCTTCTCCCTGACAGCTGGTTCTGCCCCCTCAAGTTGGGCTTTTCTGAGTCCCTTTCTCACACTTTTGGTTTTCCATGGTTGAATTGCCACTTTCCCTTTTCTCCTCTTTCTCAATACCAGACCTAGAACTGAGTTTTTAAGATTCATAGGTGTGCCATTGTTAATGACTATGTCTCACTAGTCACAAGTTTAAAAATCTCAATATTGATAAGAAAATGTCTTTATTCTTCTGCAATTTCTTTTTAAAACCTGGAATAATTAAGAATCTCTATGTCATGATCAAATATTATTTCCTCACTAGGTGAAGAAGAATGGACTTGAAATTCCAGCTCCTTCTAATAGAAATGTAAGCTGAAGCTGAAGTGAGAAGACTCCTTGGCCAAAGCCAAAACATTTTACCCAAGGTTCAGCATTCCTCCTGAAGTTCCATTAAAAGTGTCTCCTAGCTTCAGAATACTATCCGCCAAATGCAAATGAAGAGAAGAAGGAAAGTGAGAGAAGGTGATTTTGTAAGGGCATTCCCACCCTCTCATGTGTGAATTTTTGTCATGTACCAGATGGAATGCTTATGCTGCTTAATGCAGATGATCATATTAGAAGACTCAATCAGATGAAAACAACCTCAGCATTTAAAAATTCAAATCACATGAAAAAAGGTTTTCCTCTATTGTTATTCTAGTAGTTTTCAACTCATAATTGTTCTTTTTAAACAAGTTTTCTCCTTCTGAAATCAGAGGTGGTATTCAGTAGGTTCTGACCAGTTCTGGAGAACTGGTAGCAGAAATTTTGAGTTGTTCAGAGAACTGGCAAATACCACCTCTGACTGGAGATTTTATAATATCATTCCCCTGTTACGCCTACCAAGCCACAGAACCAGTAGTAAAAAAAACTTAATCCCACCACTGCCTGGAATTTCTATCATCAGGCTTCTGTATTGAGTTTGTATGTGGATTAGGGTCTCACAGCCATTGGTTTTAAATTTGAGGCTAGCCTATTATTTTGCCAGGATGTTTTTTTCTACATCCTGATTGGTTGGGAGTCTTGGTCTGTGTTTATTGGACTTGGAGTTTGTTTGATTGGTGTTTCTGATTTCTTCTGTCTGTTTTGTGGCTTTGATTGGCTGGCAACACTCTTTTCCTATATTGGAGGCTTTTAGTGCAACTTGGCTTCATGTGAAAGGACGGCTATTATCTATTAGGAAGCTAGGTTTCATCTGGGTTCCTGGTGGGGGTGTGTTTGAGCTGGAGGTATCAGAGGGAGTCTGTTTGTGCCCAGGTATTTGCCTGGCTTGTGGTGTGGAGATCTTTCTATTTGAGAGTGCAGGCTTCCAAATGATTGACAGTCTGGTGGAATCATCTCTTCTATTCATGCTTTCAGGTCTTTTTTCAATCTCTATGGCTTCTCTGATGATTCTGTGGCTGGGGTTTTCTATAGTGGCTAGGGTTTTAGTGCCATTGAAGTCGATGCTATGACCTGTTGCTTTCATGTGCTGGACTACTGAAGAAGTGTGTTCCAGCTTCTTTACTGCTTTTTTGTGTTCATCCAGGTGGGTACTTATTCTTCTATTGATCTGTCCAATGTATGTGTCAGGGCATGATGCACAGGGGACTTCATATATGCCTTAGTTTTCCAGGTCAATTTTATCTTTGGGGTTTCTAAGGATGGCTGCTACTTTTCTGTCTGTTTTGAAGATAGTCTTGATGTGATGTCTGTGAAGTATCCTACTGATGTTGTCTGTAGTACCTGTTATGTAGGGCAGGACAGCTGTTCCATAGGAATGTTCATCTTCTAGGTCTCCATTATGTCTCAGTGTGTTTTTGTAGATCAAGCCGGTGATTTTGCTTTTGTGGAAGCCGTTAGCTGTCAGTACTTTAGTCAGGGTGCATAGTTCAGTCATTATGTGTGTCTTATCTGCCAGGCCTTTGGTTCTGGCAATTAGTGTTTTGGCCATGGAGTTTATCTGTGCTGAATGGTGGTGGGATTGGGCATTGAGGTAGCAGTTGGTGTGTGTTTTCTTCCGGTACAGGGTGTGTCCTAGTGTGCCATCTGTTTGTTTGTAGATTAGTACATCTAGGAGTGGTAGTTGTTTGTTTGTTTCCATTTCCATGGTGAACTTGATTTGGGGGGGGGGGTTGTTTAGGTGTGTTAGGAAAATGTTTAGGTTTTCTTTTCCATGGGGCCAAATCACAAGTGTCATCAATGTATCTTAACCATAGCTTGGGTTTATGGGTGGCATTAGCTAGGGCTCTGGATTTGAATTCTTCCATGAACAGGTTTGCAATGACGGGAAACAGTGGTGATCCCATAGGAGCTCCTTCAATTTGCTTGTTCTTTGTATATGAAATATGTGTTGGTTAAGCAGTGTTCTGCTAGTTCCATGAGGTGTTTAGCTGGTTGGTATTTATTTTTGATGATTTCAAGAGTTTCTTTTATCGGGACTTGAGTGAATAGTGAAACCACATCAAAACTTTCAAGCAGATCTTCTTGTTCCCCGTGTAGATCTTTGATCATTTCTAAAAAGTGATATGAGTTTTGTAGATGTGAAGCTGCTGCTTCAGCATGGGGCTGTTGCTGCTTTGCTAAGTGTTTAGCTAGGTTTTGTAGTGGTGCTCCTCTGGAGCTGACTATGGGTCTGAGAGGTATGCTTTCTTTGTGTATTTTTGTACACAAAGAAGGCATACCTCTCAGACCCATAGTCAGCTCCAGAGGAGCACCACTACAAAACCTAGGCAAATACCTAGGAAAGCAGCTACAGCCCCAGGCTGTAATTCAAGAATTTTGGGAAACTCTGAAAAGTATGATAATGGAATACCATTGAGAAAGAATAATACCATTGAGAAAGAAAAACAAGAAATCCAAGAAGAAACAAGCATGGCTGCACAAAGATCTCTTTGGCAAATTGAAAGAAAAAAAAGGACAAGTACAAAAAATGGAAAGCAGGACATAAAACTAAGACAGAATATCAGCAGGTAGCCAGAATCTGCAAAGATGAAGTCAGAATGGCAAAGGCTCAGAACAAACCAAGACATGCAACAAAAATCAAAGATAATTAAAAAAAAAGTTTCTTCCAACATATAAATAACAAGAAAAAAATCAAGGAAACAGTTGGTCCACTAAAGAGAGAAGATGGCAAGGAAGTAACAGAGAGAAGAATTACTTAAGCCCCTGTCACACTGCACCAACGGATGCAAAGAGGATGTAAAACGGACAAAAAAGCTTGCCATCCGTTGGTTAACGCGATGTATCCGTTCTGTACTCACTGCCTCCGTTTTGCTTCCTCTCTATCCGTCCAGCATCCGTTTATTGACGTTTCATCCACTCAGAAAGTTTTGAGCTGCTCAAAACTTTTGAGTGAAAAATGTATCCAATGCATCCATTCTGCATCCGCTAGGCATCCGCTAGGCATCCGCTTGGCATCCGCGCAACTCCATCCGCTCCAATGGTAAACGGACGCAGGGAGGAAGTGGAACGGATGCGGAACGGATGCAGAACAGATGCCTAGCGGATGCAGCATGGAAACAAAGCATGTTTCCATTGTTTAATATTTATCCTTTTTGTATTTCACTTTATCAGAGATTTCTTTGTGCAAGTTTCTTCTTGGATTTGTTTTTTTCCCAGTGATACTGTGCTGGAGTGGACTTTTATATTAATATTTTAGCATATTTTCTCAAACTTCTTGAGTTGCTTTCTCCCTTTAAGTTTTTCATCCATGGAATGTGTCAGCCTTCAAGGCTCCTGTCTTTCGCTATCTTTTTGGCTGTCATAGTAATGAGGGGGGGAGGGTGAATTAATTGGGCTTTGTGGGGTGGGAAGTGTGCTGGAGGCTTTAGAGAATGAATTGTATAACTTGGGGAAAACTTTATTGTTTAAGGCCCTGTCACACTGCCCAACGGATGCAAAACGGACACAACGGATGAGAAAAATGTTCCATCCGTTGTTATCCACTCTCAGAAGGGCCAAAAATTTGCATAACCGGAGCGAATAACACGGACGCGGGAAGGATGCAGGAACGGAAGCCCAGCGGATGGAAGTGGATGAGAGCGGATGGCACATCCGCTAGGCTTCCGGGGGGGGGCACAGGAAAGCGGACGCGGAACGGATACAGCAGATGCAGAACGGATGCACAGTGGATGAAGAGGATGCAGAGTGGAAGCCTAGCGGATGCACAGCGGAAGTCTAGCGGATGCCTGGCGTTAATTGCGCATGCGGGGGGATGCATTGCGCAAGCCCCGCGGATATACCGGAAGCAGCTTGGAAGCAGGTCACAATTCAATGGAAAGACCTGCTTCCAGACACATCGACTTCCTTGCCTGTCCTGCCTGCATGTCTGCCTGCATGACTGCCTGCAAGCCTTGCTGGCAGCCTCCCTGCCAGCCTTGCTGTCTGCCTGCCTGCCAGCCTCGCGGCCAGCCTTGCTGCCTGCCTGCCTGCCAGCCTTGCTGCCAGCCTTGATTCCTGCCTCCCTGCCAACCTTGGTGCCTGCATGCCTGCCAGCCTTCCTTCCAGCCTTGGTGCCTGCCTCCCTGCCAGCGTTCCTGCCAGCCTTGGTGCAAGACTTCCTGCCAGCCTTGGTGCCTGCCTGCCTGACAGCCAGCCTTCCTGCAAGCCTTGGTGTCTGCCTGCCTGCCAGCCTTGCTGCCTGCCTGTCTGCCAGCCTTGCTGCCTGCCTTGGTGCCTGCCTGCCAGCCTTGGTGCCTGCCTCCCTACAAGCCAGCAACCCCACAACCATGCTGAAGCACAGCAAGCCTCAGCCCTCTGCTGCCAGCCCTGGCAAGAGGGACAGGGCTACCATCCCATCCCCTGGCCCTCACTCTGGTTATGCTGGGGCTTCTGCAGAAGGGGCTCGCTCTTCTGGGGCTGGGGCTTCTGCTGCTTCTGCTTTTGGAGGAGCTGATGACAAGCACTCCAGCACCAGCCACCTCCACAGCACCTGCACCTATCACCCCTGAGACTGAGTGACCCAGAGGAGTGCCAGAGACTCATTTTTGTTTTATAGCTTCTTGTTAATAAAGTCTATTTTTGATTCATACACTTGCTTCGTTTCTTTTTTTTAATAAAGTCTTGCTGGAAACTTTTAGAAATGGTTTAAGCCTTTGCATGATTGTGGGATGGGTTAAGATAGGCATTTAATGAACAGGGCATTTAATAAAGAGTTGTGTTGATGTTGAAATGTGTGGATCAATGATTACATTGTTATTGATAATAAAGGGCCATAGGTGTGGCACCTGGGAGGGTGGACCATACAGTCCCACTATGCTTGCACTGGAGGTTTATCTATCCCACAGCTATTACCCATCCCAAAGGTATCTCCACCCATTCCACAGCTATCTCAACCCATCCCACTGCTATCTTAACCCATCCCACAAGCATGCAAAGGCTTAAACCATTTCTAAAAGTTTCCAGCAAGACTTTATTAAAAAAAAGAAATGAAGCAAGTGTGTGAATCAAAAATAGACTTTATTAACAACAAGCTATAAAACAAAAATGAGTCTCTGGCACTCCTCTTGGTCGCTCAGTCTCAGGAGTGAAGGGTCCGGTTGCTGTGGAGGTGGCTGGTGCTGAAGTGCTTGCCATCAGCTCCTCCAGAAGCAGAAGCAGCAGAAGCCCCAGCCCCAGAAGAGTGAGCCCGTGCTGCAGAAGCCCCAGCAGAACCAGAGTGAGGGCCTGCGGGTGGGATGGTAGCCCTGTCCCTCTTGCAAGGGCTGCCAGCAGATGGCTGAGGGTTGCTGTCCTTCAGCATGGTTATTGGGTTTCTGGCTGGCAGGGTGGCTTGCAGGCACCAAGGCTGACAGGAAGGCTGGCAGGGAGGCAGGCACCAAGGCTGGCAGGAAGGCTGGCAGGGAGGCAGGCACCAAGGCTGGCAGGCAGGCAGGCACCAAGGCTGGCAGGCAGACTGGCTGGCAGCAAGGCTGGCAGGCAGACAGACAGCAAGGCTGGCAGGGAGGCTGACAGGGAGGCTGGCAGGGAGGCTGGTAGGGAGGCTTGCAGCAAGGCTGGCAGGAAGGCTGGCAGGAAGGCTGGAAGGAAGGAAGGCTGGCACCAATGCTGGCAGAAAGGCTGGCAGGGAGGC
Organism: Laticauda colubrina; assembly: GCA_015471245.1. Taxonomy (NCBI): domain Eukaryota; kingdom Metazoa; phylum Chordata; class Lepidosauria; order Squamata; family Elapidae; genus Laticauda; species Laticauda colubrina. The sequence goes on along the minus strand of BLBF01000019.1, from coordinate 15,155,268 downwards.
AGGCACCAAGGCTGGCAGGAAGGCTGGCAGGCAGGCAGGCACCAAGGCTGGCAGGCAGGCAGGCAGGCACCAAGACTGGCAGGCAGGCTGGCAGGCAGGCTGGCAGGAAGGCTGGCAGGGAGGCTGGCAGGGAGGCTGGCAGCAAGGCTAGCAGGGAGGCTTGCAGGCAGACATGCAGGCAGGACAGGCAAGGCAGTCGATGTGTCTGGAAGCAGGTCTTTCCTCTGAATGGCGACCTGCTTCCGAGCTGCTTCCATTATATCCGCTAGGCTTCCTCTGTGCATCTGCTGGGCTTCCACTCTGCATCCGCTTCATCCGCTTTGCATCCATTCTGCATCCGCTGTATCCATTCCGTGTCCACTTTGCTGAGGTCCCCCGGATGCCTAGCAGATGTGCCATCCACTCCCATCCGCTTCCATCCGCTGGGCTTCCGTTCCGCATCCGCCTTCCATCCGCCCTGCGTCCTCCCCGCATCCATGTTATCCGCTCCGGTTATGCAAATGTTTGCCCCTTCTGAGAGCGGATAACAACGGATGGAACATTTTTCTTGTCCGTTGTGTCCATTTTGCATCCATGACAGGGCCTTTAGTAAATGAGAGGGAAGCTTTCTCTACTAAGCAAACAGAGCCAGTTAAACATGGCTGTGACAATGTCCAGATAACACAAGGTAAAAGACTTTTTTCAAATAATGGACACTGCAAGTAAGTCTCCTTTTCTCTTTTCTTCCCCCCTTGCAACCTGGCAAACAAACCTAGCCCCCTTCTGGATTGGGAAGGGGATGAATGCTTCTCTTTGGAGGGGGGAATTGCAATTCCAGTAGGAGTTGCAGTGAAGGACAAATATAATATTGGGAATAATTTAAAAGGAGACTTGAATTCAGTTGCTAAGAATTACTACTAACAGCACAGTTACTGCCATATTTGACCAACTCCTAGAATGAAATGGAGGGATTAAAGAATTAAAGTATCTAATGAGAAAACACATCAAAAAGCTAGTTGAAGAAGTAAACAGTAAAGCTCACAGTCCAAAGTGTGCCCCTGATGTTCAGCCATTTTGGGTGGACTCTGGGGGGGGTTGGTCTCAGGACAAAGAGGATGTGGTGGAGAGGCTGATCTTGCAGAGACACAGGATCAAAAGGCTAGGTCCCACTGGCCGACAGATGCAAAACGTATGCAAAAAGGACACAGCGGACGAGCAAAATTTCAGGGGTGGCTCCATCCATTGTTATCTGCTCAAAAGGTGCCCCAAATTTGCATAAACAAAATGGAAAGGAACGGAAAGGAACAGACGGGGGTAGTATGTAGCGGGGATGTTAAAAGGATGTTCGTAGGAAGCCTAGCGGATGGAAGCAGATGGAAGCGGATGACACATCCGAAGGGCTTCTGGGGGAGAATTGTGAAGTGGATGCATAGCGGAAGGAGCAGATGCATAGCGGATGACGTGGATGCATCATGGACGCCTATAGGATGCATAGCGGATGCATAGCGGATGCATAGCGGATGCATAGTGGATGCAAAGCGTTCACTGCGCATGCGGGGAGTATGAATTGCGTCAGCTCCGCGGATATAAAAGGATGCAGCTCGTAAGCAGTCAGCATTCATAGGAAAGACATACTGTCACAGACATCTTCGAATAACACCATGGTTCGTCAATCAGGGAAGAAGAGAAAGCCTGTGCCTACTCCTGCCAGCCCTGGCAAGAAGGACAGAACCACCATCCCACCCCATCCCAACTCTGAAGCTGCTGGTGCTGGAGGTGGTGGTGCTTCTGCTGCTGCTAGTGCTTCTCGTGCTGGTGCTGCTGGTGCTGGTGGTGCTGGTGGTGCTGGTGGTGCTGCTGGTGCTGCTGGTGGTGCTGGTGATGCTGGTGCTGGTGGTGCTTCTCCTGCTGCTGCTGCTGCTGTGGTGGACCAGCCCCAAGGCCCTCAAAACCCTGCTGCTCAAGTCCCTGGAGGCCCTGCTTCTCAAGCCCCTGCCAGAGGGAGGAAGAGGCAAGGCAAGGAGAAGGGAGAGAGGAAACAGTACTCCATTTCCGAGGACCATGAGGAGGAGGTGCTGGAATGGCTGAGGGAGAATGAGTACTTGTGGAGAAAGGGCCACAGCTCTATTGCAACACTAAGAGAAAGCAGGCAGCATGGAGAGACAAGGCAGAGAGCCTGGGCTACACTTCAGATGTCCTCCTGGGATGGTGGAAGCACATGCACTCCTGGTATGGCAAGCTGCACCTGTAGAAATCTGGCCAGGCCGCTGTCAAGCTCAATGACTGGGAGATGTACATCATGGCCAAGTGCAGCTTCCTGGAGGGTGAGGTCCACCACCGAGGAGCAGCCCCTCTGTCAACCCTCTCTCTCAGACAGCCCACAGAGAGCCACTTCTCTTCCAGGCAGGAGACAGCTACCGTGTCCCGACAGCTGCACTCCCCATGCCAGAGGATGTGGAGAATCCCCTGTCTCAGATGGAGCAAGAAGAAGCAGAAGCCAGAAACCAACCCATCCCCACCCCCAGCTCCATTTCCACAGAAAGCAGGCAGAGAGGCAGACTGGAGGGCCAGAGCCACACTGTCCTGCTGGAGATCAGGGACACCATCAAGACCAGCACAGATCTTCTCTCTCAGCTGGTCCACAGTGATATACCATCCTCGAACCGCAAGCCCTTCATCACGTACATGAGCCAGACCCTCATGGACTTGCCCGAGGCCCAGTACCAGGTGATGAAGGAGAAGATCACAGCACTGCTGCACCACCCTCCAGGCCCAGCTGAACCTGCTCTGACCCACTCCAGGACTGTTCCTCCACCCCAGGCGATGTCACAGCCCTTCCAGGGCTTTCAACAGCCTCTCACCTTCCAAGGCTAAAACTGCCAGGACTTCCCACAGTAAAAACAGACCTTCCCAGTCCAGGCCCAGGTACATCGCACACCACAGATGCCTCACCTCACCCCGCTGCAGACCAGACAGCCCCACTACACTCCTCCTTCCTCCACCCCACAGCCAAGCCCCTCAACAGAAAATCTGTCATCAGTATTGGGCCTGTAATCTCAAGTCCTTGATGAGGGGCCTCTCAACCTCACGGGACTGAGTCAGCTCTCAAACAGCTTCCTGAATACACCATCCCCTGTTGTACTCTCGAGGCCAAGCACCCCAATGGTGCCTCAGACCAGCACTCCAGCCACAGCCATCTCCACAGTCCCTGGTTGCTTGACAGCTGAGACCATGGACATGCCTCAGAGTGACTGAGAATAGTGCCAGAGACTGAGTTGTTACCTGTTCACTTTATCTTTGCTTAAAGACACTTTAGTTGGTTCATTTTGCTTTTTTAATAAAGTCATACAGTTTACTTAAGTCAGTTATTAATAAAGGTTATTTTTGCTTCACACACTTGGTTCATTTTATTTACTTAATAAAGTGTTGGTGAAAACTTTGAAAAAATGGTTAAGCCTTTGCATGCTTGTGGGATGGGCAGGGATACCTGTGGGATGGGTAAGGATACTTGTGGGATGGGTAAGGATAGTTGTGGGATAGGTAAGGAGAGCTGTGGGATAGGTAAGGAGAGCTGTGGGATAGGTAAGGATAGTTGTGGGAAAGGTAAGGATAGCTGTGGGATAGATAAACCTCCAGTGCAAGCATAGTGGGACTGTATGGTCCACTCTCCCAGCTGCCACACCTATGGACCTTTTTTTATCAATAACAATTTATTCATTGATCAACACATTTCAAAATAAACAAAGCTCTTTATTAATGCCCTATTCATTGTAGGGCCACTCAACATACATGGCACAATCTCATCAGTGTTATGAGACAGGCTCAAGGAAGCATCCATTAACCATGTATCATCCTGTCTTGTCACTCCACTGCTCCAGCTGGGGAGTCGCACCAGTGTTTCAGGAGGTTGTGCTGCTTCTTCCCTTCACGTGAAGCTCTGTTGGGGCCTTGCATATCCACAGTGTCTATCAGATTTCGTCCTTGTCTCATTCATCAGGCTCCATGTCCCCATTCCCTTGTTGACGGTGGACAAGTCTGTTCTGCAACACTGGGTAGCAGGTGCACATGAGATTGTGCAGGATGCAGCAAGCTTCCACGATGCTCCTCACAGTCTGTTGCTCATGCTGCATGGTGCTGAGAAGTACCTGGAACCTGCTGGCCAGGATGCCAAAAGCGTTCTTCACTGAGATTTCCTCTGCACAAAAAGTTTTGAGCTGCACAAAACTTTTTGCATGGATTAACTTTCCACCGCGTACGATGTATATCTGTGACATATACGGGCAACAAACGTTCTATCTCCATTATCATCCATTAAACATCCACTGTATCCTCTCTGCATCCTCTGGACATCCCCTCAACTCACATCCGCTGCAGCTGAAAACAGAAAGAGGGAGGAAACAAAAGTTTCATGGAACGTTGACACAGCATTAGTAGCACAGAAATAGAAAGGATGTAAGTGTATGCATCTCGTATATAAAGGATTAAAAATGGACAAAAAGTTTGTATCTGGGATGTATCTCATATATTTAGGATGTCTGGAGTATGTCTAGAGTATGTAGAATGACACCTAGCAGACAACCAATATTTTCTATAAAAAAGGGGAGAAAATCATCTGGATCTCAGTATGAGTCCAGCAGCCGTGGTGTATAGACCTCATCACCCTTGGTCTTGCTCTTCAACATCATCACTTGTTCTCTACCATGGATGATGAAACAGTCCATATGATAGCTGCGCTCATTCATCACCAGAACCACAACCTGTTCAGACTGTATCAAGTTTTAGACAGGAGAGGAAGGAGACATTCAAGAGCTGTGTGGGTCTGAGGATGGATAGGGAGAAGAATGGAGTTTGGATGGTATGACCAGTTGATGGTGGAGCTGAGGAAGGAAGACCCTCTTGCATTTCATCACTTCATGAGGATGCCACCAGCCATGTTTGATGAACTTGTACAGTGTCTGAGACCCAGATTGACCAAGCCTAGCACCAAGTTCCATCCCAACCTGGACCCTGGACTGAAGGTGGCACTGACTCTGCAGCACTGGCCTCTGAAACCACATACAGAAACATGCAGTATGCATGGAGGGTGCCACACAACAGCATCAGCAAAGTGGTCAGAGAAGTGGTACAGGCAATCATTGAAGAATACATGGAAGAGCTCCTCAGGTGGCCCACCACTGAACAAGGCTGGAGAAAGCTTGCAGAAGAGTAGTATCAGAGGTGGAACTTTCCCCACACCATTGGAGCCATAGATGGGAAGCATGTGGCCTGCAAAGCTCCAGCCAACTCAGGGTCCACTTATTACAACTACAAGGGCTTCTTCAGTATCATCCTCTTTGCCATGGTTGATGCTGACTACAAGTTCATCTACATCAGTGCTTCAGGCAACAGATCAAATTTCCCCTGCATGCTGACTACTTGCGTGCTGCATCCTTTTATATCCGTGGAGCGGATGTAATTCATAACCCCCGCATGTGCAGTGAACGCTTTGCATCCGATATACATCCACGCGGTATCCCTTTTGTTTCCTATAGGTGTATGTGATGCATCCACTTCATCCGCTATGCATCCGCCCCTTCCGCTATGCGTCCGCTTTGAAATTCTCCCCCGGAACCCCTTCGGAGGTATCATCCGCTTCTATCTGCTTTCATCCACTAGGCTTCTGATGAACATCCGTTTAACATCCCCGCTACATACTACCCACGTCCATTCTTTTCCGTTCTGTTTATGCAAATTTTCACCAATTTTTGGAGCAGATGAAAACGGATGGAGCCACCCCCAAAATTTTGCTCGTCCGCTGTGTCCTTTATGCATACGTTTTGCATCTATCGGCCAGTGGGATCGGGCCTTTAAGAAATAGAAATAAGATCTGTCTGGGACTATCTATAATAGAAAACTCTTATTTAACAATACATGTATAAATACATATACTGTATTTCAAGAATAAGACAATGTAACTGTACTGGGATAGTTGATGGTGGATTGGAGAGAGCTTTTACAAATAGTTAAAATGGCAACAATAACTACAAATGTAAAATCAGGGAAGAAACTTGTAACAATGACATCTTCACCTCTGGTACAAAGATCAATTGATGCAATGTTATTGGCAGAAAAGACAAGTTCCACCCAAAGTTTGCAGGCAGCACAGTCAACATTTGACACGATGCAGGAGATGATGGAAAAAACCCATGAACTGATAACGAGGAATCACGAAGACATGCAATTAGAAATGAGAACGGAAATAGGAGGAGTGAAGAACAAGATACAAAATTTGGATAGTAAAATTGGAAAGATGCAGAAGACAATGACAAAAAATGTACAAAAATTAAACACAGTAGAGGCAAGAACTGAGGTGGTAGAAAAGAGATTAGAAGAATCAGAACAATATTGGACAGTTTTATATTATGAACTTCAGGATTCTGTGGGGCATATAGAACTAGAAAAGGCATCATTTTATTTGAGATTCCAGAACATTGTTGAAGATAAAAAGGAAGATCTATGTGAAATAATGGCGAACCTGATAGCAGCAGCCCTACAGAAAAACAAACAGGAAGTTGAGAATGACATCGATGAGGTTTACAGAGTATACATGCATTATCTCCGAAGACACAGACTACCCCGAGTAGTCCACATCAGATTCGCAAGAAAGACAATACAAGACATGCTATCGGCAAGACCAGAGATGAGCCACTGATATATAAAGATCATAAAGTGGTAAAATTGAAGCAAATACCAGGAGCATTAAGGAGCAAAGAAGGGGCTACCAGTTTTTGTCATGTCAGTTAAATAAGAATGGTATATTGTTCAGATGGCTCACTCCTAGTAGCATGGCAGGATAAAAAATATAAAATTGATAAAGTAGAGAAAGCACATCAATTTTGTGATCAGTATCTGGGACCTGAGGAAGAACGTGAAAATGGAGAAGATTTAAATACAAGAAGTCAGGAAGAACAACTCTCCAAAGAGAAAGAACTTGCACCACAGTCAGAATATCAGAAACTTAAAGAAGATAAGTACAACAGACCAAGTACAAGAGAACCCAGAACAAGGAAAGAAATAAAAAACACTTTACACAGACAGTAACATGAACAGATAAATCACCTTATTTTCAGTTAATATCAATGGTATAAACTCAACATTAAAAAGAAAACAGTCATTTGAAAAACTTAAAAAACAAAATGCAGACATAACTTGTATACAAGAAGTACACATCATAGATAAACAGGCAGACCTCCTAAAGGATACCTAAAGGATTTGGGGAAAATATATTGGGCTTTTTCAAATCAAAGAAAAAGGGGTATCGTTGTATATATAAAAGATTGGCTGCAACACAAACAAGTATATAAGGATGATGATGTAAGAATGTTATTTATAGAAATAATATTAAACTAGAAAAAGACTTTTTTATATATACTATAAGTTACAGTACATGCCCCGAATGTAAATCAAAAAGAATTTTATGATAAACTCCATCATAAGATAGTAGAAAATGAATATACAAATGTATGTATTGTAGGAGATTTAAATGCTGTTTCAGACAAGGACAAAGACTATAAAAGCTCTAAAAAAATAAAAATAAAAGGAGACTATTCCCATCTTCTTTTAATAACATGGTGAGGGAATTAAAGTTGAAGGATGTGTGGAGAGAACTATATCCAACCAAAAAACAATATACTTTCTTTTCCAATCCCCATCACTCTTGGTCAAGAATAGATTAGATGTGGATAGACCCAGGTTTAATGGAAAACACTGAAAATATAGAGATGTTGCCAAATGTATGGGTTGATCATAATCCTATTCAAATGAAGTGGAAAGGAAAGAGAATGATTGGAAGATGGACATTTAATAATAGTATATTAAAATATAATGAATATATTGAAATGGTGAGAAAAGAATTGAAAATATTTCTTGAAATAAATAAGAGAGAGCATACATCCCTTCAAAATTTCTGGGATACAACAAAAGCTTACGTGAGAGGTTTAACTATTGGCTATAGTATTAAAAAGAATAAAGAAAAAAGACAACAACAACATGTGTGGAGAGAGAAACTTAAAGATATAGAAGTAAGTAGACAAATTGATCCAAATAATCAAAACACTAGTAAAGAAATAGATTTGGTAAAACATAAGATAAATTTAAGTATGCAAGAAGACCTGACCCAAAAAGTTAAATTAATAAAACAAAATTATTTTGAAAATGCAAATAAGCCAGGGAGATGGTTAAGCCCCTGTCACACTGCACCAACGGATGCAAAGAGGATGTAAAACGGACAAAAAAGCTTGCCATCCGTTGGTTAACGCGATGTACTCACTGCCGCTGTTTTGCTTCCTCTCTATCCATCCAGCATCCGTTTATTGACGTTTCATCCACTCAGAAAGTTTTGAGCTGCACAAAACTTTTGCGTGGAAAATGTATCCAATTCATCCGTTCTGCATCCGCTATGCATCCGCTACACATCCGTTCTGCATCCGTTACGCATCCAATATATCCGCTAGGCATCCGCTGCACATCCGTGCAACTCGCATCCGCTCGGATGCAGGGAGGAAGCGGAACAGACGCGGAACGGATGCAGAACGGATGCCTAGCAGATGCAGCATGGAAACAAAGCATGTAAAACGGAAAAAATGTCCGCAGAAGGGACCTATCTCGGATATTAAGGATGTCTAGAGGATGCCTAGAGGATGCCTAGAGGATACAAAGGGACACCTATACTGCCTATAAAAAGGGGGAGCAACACATCTGGATCTCACTTTCAGACCAGCAGCCCTGCTGCAGAACTCTGCAGCCTCCATCTGACTCTTGTTCTTTCACAGCATCCAGTCATGTCCACCGTGGATCGTAACACAGTCCTTTTGGCAGCCACCATCCTTCTGCAACAGTGTGAAGCCATCTACAGGCTCTGTGAACTCTACTACAGGAAGAAAAAGGGGCAGCCAAGAAGCGTCTGGGTACGAAGATGGTTCGCCAGGAGAGCAGAGGACGGACTGTACAACAAGCTGATGGTGGAGCTCAGGAATGAAGACACTCGGGCATTCCAGAACTTCATGAGGATGCCTCCAGCCATGTTTGAGGAAGTTATGCAGAGCCTGACACCCAGGTTGACCAAGGCAAACACCAACTTCCTACCCAGCCTGGAACCTGGGCTCAAGGTGGCACTCACTCTGCGCCACCTGGCCTCAGGGACCACCTACAGGACCATGCAGTACGGCTGGAGGGTGCCACACAACACCATCAGCATTGTGGTCAGAGAAGTGGTGCAGGCCATCATCGAAGAATACAAGAAGGAGCTCCTCCAGTGTCCCTCCACTGAAGAAGGATGGAAGAAAGTTGCAGAGCAGTGGTATCAGAAGTGGAACTTCCCCCACACCGTTGGAGCCATCGATGGCAAGCACGTGGCCTGCAAAGCTACAGCCAAGTTGGGGTCCACTTATTTCAATTACAAGGGCTTCTTCAGCATCATCCTCTTTGCCATGGTCGATGCTGACTACAAGTTTATGTACATCGATGCTTCAGGCAACGGGTCATCTTCAGATGCCCAGGTATACAATGCCAGTCACCTCAAGGAGGAGCTGGAACACAACCTCATCACGGGTTTCCCAGATCCAGAACTTCTGCCCAACAACAAACAAGATGTGCCCTACTTCATTGTGGGGGATGACGCCTTCTCCCTCACAACCTACCTCATGAAGCCCTACACCTCCAAATACCTCACCCGTGAAGAGAGGATCTTCAACTACAGGCTGTTCAGGGCAAGACGGGTGGTGGAGAACGCCTTTGGCATCCTGGCCAACAGGTTCCAGGTACTTTTCACCAACATGCAGCATAGCCCAGAGACCATGAGGAGGATCGTGGAAGCTTGCTGCATCCTGCACAATCTCATGCGCACCCGCTACCCAGTCTTGCAGAAGAGGCTTGTGGACCGTGAACAAGGCAATGGGGACATGGAGGCAAGGGCAAAACCTGATCGACACTGAGAATGTGCAAGGCCCCAACAGAGCCTCATGTGAGGCGAAGAAGCAGCGCAACCTCCTGAAACACTGGTGCAACTCCCCAGCTGGAGCAGTGGAGTGGCAAGACAGATGCTTATAGATGATTAATGGATGCTTCCTTCAGCCTGTCTCATCACACAGATGAGATTGGGCCATGTATGTTGGGTGGGCCTACAATGAACAGGGCATTTAATAAAGAGTTGTGTTGATGTTCAAATGTGTGGATCAATGATTACATTGTTATTGATAATAAAGGGCCAAAGGTGTGGCACCTGGGAGGGTGGACCATACGGTCCCACTATGCTTGCACTGGAGGTTTATCTATCCCACAGCTATTACCCATCCCACAGGTATCCCTGCCCATCCCACTGCTATCCTTACCCATCCCACAAGCATGCAAAGGCTTAAACCATTTCTAAAAGTTTCCAGCAAGACTTTATTAAAAAAAAGAAATGAAGCAAGTGTATGAATCAAAAATAGACTTTATTAACAAGAAGCTATAAAACAAAAATGAGTCTCTGGCACTCCTCTTGGTCGCTCAGTCTCAGGGGTGAAGGGTCCAGGTGCTGTGGAGGTGGCTGGTGCTGGAGTGCTTGTCATCAGCTCCTCCAAAAGCAGAAGCAGCAGAAGCCCAGCCTCAGAAGAGTGAGCCCGTGCTGCAGAAGCCCCAGCGGAACCAGAGTGAGGGCCAGGGGGTGGGATGGTAGCCCTGTCCCTCTTGCAAGGGCTGGCAGCAGATGGCTGAGGCTTGCTGTGCTTCCACATCGTTGTGGGGTTGCTGGCTGGCAGGGAGGCTGGCAGGAACCAAGGCTGGCAGGAAGGTTGGCAGGGAGGCTGGCACCAAGACTGGCAGGAAGGCTGGCAGGCAGGCAGGCACCAAGGCTGGCAGGCAGGCAGGCACCAAGGCTTGCAGGAAGGCAGGCAGGCACCAAGGCTGGCAGGAAGGCTGGCACCAAGGTTGGCAGGAAGGCTTGCAGGGAGGCAGGCACCAAGGCTGGCAGGCAGGCAGGCACCAAGGCTGGCAGGCAGACTGGCTGGCAGCAAGGCTGGCAGGCAGACAGACAGCAAGGCTGGCAGGGAGGCTGGCAGGGAGGCTGGCAGGGAGGCTGGTAGGGAGGCTTGCAGCAAGGCTTGCAGGCAGACATGCAGGCAGGACAGGCAAGGCAGTTGATATGTCTGGAAGCAGGTCTTTCCTCTGAATGGCGACCTGCTTCCGAGCTGCTTCCGTTATATCCGCGGGGCTGACGCAATGCATCCTCCCCGCATGCTCAATTAACGTTCGGCATCCGCTAGGCTTCCTCTGTGCATCCGCTGTGCATCCGTTCTGCATCCGCTGTATCCATTCCGCATCCGCTTTGCTGCGGCCCCCCAGAAGCCTAGCGGATGTGCCATCTGCTCCCATCCGCTTCCATCCGCTGGGCTTCCATTCCGCATCCGCTTTCCATCTGCCCTGCGTCCTCTCCGCGTCAGTGTTATTTGCTCCAGTTATGCAAATTTTTGCCCCTTCTGAGAGCAGATAACAACAGATGGAACATTTTTGTCGCCGTTGTGTCCGTTTTGCATCCGTTGGGCAGTGTGACAGGGCCTTAAGCCCATAAAATAAAAAAAGTACAAGGAAAAAGAATGTAACTCTCCAAGACCAAGAAAGGAGAAGTATGTACTCAGGCTAAGGAAAAGAAAGATATTGCTAAGGACTTTTTTTTACAAATCTATACAATCAAGAAGTACCAGAAGACCTTATTAACCAATATTTGAAGGAAAAAAAATTACCAGAAATTACAGATGAAGAGAAATTTATTTTAAATAACAAAATATCCACAGGAAAAATTAGAAAGGCAATTGGAGCCCAAAAAACAAATAAAAACCCAGACCCGGATGGAATTTTGTCTGAATTCCATAAGGGGTTTCAAGAGTTATTAATTAGGAGGAATTAATCAGAATTAATAGTTATTAATTAGGAGGAATTAATGACAGACCTATATAATGAAGCCTTGGATAGTGCTAATATACCAAAGTCATGGACTGAAGCTTACATAACCCTTATTCAGAGAGAGCAATCAGACCCACAAAAAATTCAAAATTATAGGCCAATATCACTTTTAAACGTAGATTACAAGATTTTGGCCACAATATTGGTGGAAAGATTAAAGGAAATATTAAGTAGGATGATTCATACTGACCAGAATGGGTTTTTGCCATATACACAAATGAAGACAAATACAAGAATAATTATCGATGTTTTAGAATTCTATGAAGTACACACAATTAAAAAAATGTCACTGATATTTTTAGATGCTCAGAAGGCATTTGACAACTTGAATTGGAATTTTCTTATTAAACAACTGACAGACATGAAATTTGGTGAATTTTTTTAGGATTCATTAAAATAATATATAATACCCAAACCGCAAAAATATTAATAAATGAGGAAAATACAGACAATATAAGGATAAATAAGGGTGTAAGACAAGGGTGTCTCTTGGCTCCCCTACTTTATATATTAGCAGAAGAGACATTACTGGTACAAATCCAACAAAATCAAGAGATCAGAGGGTTAAAAGTTAAAAAAAAGAAGTACAAACTTTAAGCATTTGCTGACAATATGGCCTTTATAGTGGAAGATCCCCTGGAAATGACAACTATTTTGATGAAAGAAATAGAACAATATGGAAAGGTGGCAGGGTTAAAAATTAATAAAGAAAAAAACAAAAATGATAACAAAAAACTGTACAAATGAACAAAAGGAAGAACTAAAAAAGAGATTAGAGATACAGGTGGTAAATAAAGTAAAATATTTGGGGTTATGCCTGACAGCTAGGTGCTCATCAATTAAAAAGATAATTATGATAAATTAACAATCCAAATATTTAAAGACTTAGATAATTGGGCTAAATTACAAATATCTCTATTAGGCTGTATTGCAATAGTAAAAATGAATATTTTGCCAAAATTGTTGTTCTTATTTCAAACGGTGCCAATCAAGTTGGGAAAAAAGCTTTTTTGAAGAACTATATAAACATATATCCAAATTTATATGGCAAGGGAAAAAAATCCAGAATAAAATATAAATTATTACAGGATGATAGAAAGAAAGGAGGCTTTGGTCTTCCAGATTTTGAAACATACTACTATGCTGCGATAGCAACCTGGCTTAAAGACTGGGTTAATTTGATAAATAAAAGGATCTTAACATTAGAGGGCTTTGATCTCCAACTTGGATGGCACGTATTCATGTGGGATGGAAAGAGTAAACACCACTTGTATTTTCAAAGGCATTTTATAAGGAATGTGTTACTAAATATTTGGGAAATACATTACTGCAAGGTCCCTCTGTGATTATCTACAATCGAGGCAGTTACACATCCAAATGTTTTAGATTTTGATAATATTGTTAGATATAAAGATCTATTACATCAAACCGGAGAGTTAAAAAGTAGGAATCCAATACAAATTCAAGGAAAAAAGATAGCATGTGGGCCCTTTGCGCAGATACAATCGCATTACAAAAAAGATAAAGAACAATTTGGTTTTCACATGACCTAACAAGAATTAGATAAATGTGGCATGGAGAGGAAAGGAAACTGATCAGTAAAATATATAAATATCTATTGGATTATAAATTAAAAAAAGAAACAGTCAAGGAGTGTATGATAATTTGGACAAAAAATGTGGGCTACAGTATTGAATTAGACAAGTGGGAACATATTTGGGAAATAAATTACAAACTAACTATGTCAGGCTCAAACAAAGAGAATCTGTATAAAATGGTGTATCGTTGGCACTTGCCACCTGCGAGACTGGCTAAGATGTTCCCGAACCTCCACAAAACTGCTGGAATGTAACTGCGCCCAGGGAACATACTTCCATATGTGGTGGACATATCCATATGCACAGAAGTTTTGGAAAAATATCAAAAATTGGATTCTAAATATAATTAAGCAAGAAGTAAAATTTGAACCCGAAACCTTCTTGCTGGGTATGATAGACTCAAAAATAGAAAAATAATATCAATATTTAATCTTGCACATTATAATGGCAGCCAGAATAAGTTATGCTCAAAATTGGAAACCGTCTATTGTCCTTTCAGAGGAGATGGTCATTAAAAAAATTCACGAGTGTGCAGGGATGGACAGCCTAACCAAATTACTAAAAAAACAACAAAAATAGTGAATACTACAAAGTTTGGAACTGTTGGTATGAATGGTTCAAGAAAAAGTAACATTTGATAACTGAACACAACAGCTCTCTTAGTTCTCAGTATAGACTTTCTAACTATCCTTTCAATCCTCTCTCTGGATTTATTCTTCCATACCTAATCAAATGTCCTAAGTCAGACTCCACATTTTACAATTCCTAAGAAATCTAACCAAGAATTTATACCTTTCTCAATATCTATCTTCTTCTCACCTAATGCCAACAAATCACTCACATACTGTAACACCTTACCTACAGGCAGTTCAAACCCCCCAAGGACCTGCTTTAAACTTGTCCAAACAAACTAAGGCTTTCTAAGAACCCCTTTCTTGATAAAACACACCATCGATACTGTCAAGTTCGATGTGTATCTGGATCAGCCCTCACGACTGGGCAAGTCCAAGTGTCTTTCAACTCTATCACACTAAAATACCTGTATTCATATGGAATTCCCCCTAACAATCTGTAGGGATCTGGTGTAATAATCACCAAATGCTTATATGAAACCAGAATCATTATATGAAACCAGAATTATTATATGAAACCAGAATCAAAACCATCAGGTTTCTCTACAGATAATTTAAGTATATTGTATGGTAACATTGCAGGCTCAATTAGCCCATCCCCTAACAGGGACTCTATCACTGGCTTCAAGCCACATCTCCCTTCCAGGGAAATATCACATTGCTTCCGCCTCACTGGCTCAATATCACCTCCACAGGTGCAAAATTCAGAACACCTCTATTCCCTTTCACTGCCCACCCTATGGGATCTATAAATCTCTCCTGTTCAACAGTAAATAATGAACAGTACACTTATCTTCAGAAAGATATGCACAACCTAATAAGGACAAAGCATCCCATCCTAAAAGGTTCATACCTGTTTCAGGTATATACATAGCATCCAATGTTATCTCAGAATGTCCTCCTTTTAGAGACACATTTTCAACAATAACAACATCAAAAGACTCTCCCTTAACACCAGATACATCATACCTGGCCCCAAAAAAGTTCTGGCTGTCAGGAAAATACAACTGCTTCCTCAAGTCTCACCTGTATATTTACTAAAGAGACAAGTGTTGAAAGCCTTTGACATCCCCCGCCCCCAATACAACCTCTGCTGTATTCTCTGCTTGTCGGGGCAAATTTCTCACAAAATGCCACAAGCAAAACACTGCTTACTTCTTCAGCAGCTATTTCTATTCCAGGAAAGAAATTCTATTCTCTTCCCTTCTCCGGATGCTTTCATCTACTTCCAGTAGATAAATATGAATATCAAGTTCCAATTTTGTGATTATTATTAACTATTACAAGTCCAAATCCATCTGACTTATTATCTCTGCTCTCTCTCTAGCTTTTTAACAACTTCTAACACAGAAAACATTAATTAACTGACAAGACTTCATCACATCACAACTTTAAAAAAAACTTTCTTGGCCTCTGTCACAAACTACAATTTCATTTAACGCTTAGTATTCTGATGTCTCTGAAGCAAAAACACTTATTCAAACTATCCCTAATTCTATTCAAGAATTCAGTTGGCAATTCAACTCTTAACTGACCTATCTAAGAAGAAAAAACTCTAATCAGATTCCACCTCATGGCACATCAGTTCTAATACCTTATATTAAACTGCTCTGACTATTCCAACCAGTATACCACCACGTATTTCCTGCAGTAGACTTTTCTAGTATAGTATCTATATCCCTTCTGGAGCAAACAAATAATCCAAAATATGCTGCAACTCCACAAAAATATAAATGCTTAAACCTTCAACTACTTATTGGAACACTGTAATGACAGCATAGACAGCTTATAATTCCTCAAAACAGAGGAAGTAAGTAACACATCTGTAAGACTATTAAGCATTTCACACTATGAATAACATTCCTTTGCCTTGAATTTTATAACTATTCCAAACATAAAATCCTTCAACTCCCTCATACAAAATAGCTCATGTTTCAACTCACTGCACTGTGAAACAGCCCCCCCTTAATTCTCTCCTTCTCAGCTGTATCTAAAACAGCTGGAACAAATTATAGGAAAGGAGATGAGCATAAACAACTAACACATTCCTTAATAAAATCTCTTACTAAGAGGGGAAAGGAGCCTTCCACATATCACAAATCAACATAAATCACCTGGGACATCTAACCTTTTTAACTCTTTAACACAACATTAAAAGAGACAATACAAAGAGTCAATAGTTAAGAGACAATAGTTAACTGTTTAACACAGCTTTTAAGGCATTCAAACCAATACATATTTCAATACTCTCCAAATTTGAACTGTTTCAAACATAATTCAGCCATTCCAGTCATACAAAGTACAATCTGCATCACACATCAAGAGGTTAATACTTAAAAACCATCAGCCAAAAGCCGAACCAGCTCTCCAAAAGAAGAGAGAACTCTGGAACTTTATAAATATCTTGTTCTCATTAAACAAAAATGTCTAACCACCCTTTCACACAAAATATGACAAGGAGAAAAGAGAAAAGAAAAAACAGTGTAGACTCTCATACACACATCAAAAAGAAATCATTTTCAGACCCCTCTAAACAATCCCAAATTGTTTAGGAAATTTAGGAAATGTTGCAACACAATTTGAAAAGTTTTAAAAGTTACTAATTACCTGAGTCCCGGTGCACCAAACTTTGGCCGTTCCCAGCTCCTACAATCAGATTATCAGTTAAGGCCTTAAGAGCTATTTCCCCTCCCTTGGGCAGAAGACCCAACAACTGCCTTCACAAAACCCAGCAAAGAGGCACCATTGCAGTCCTGAAAAATCATTCATCCAAAGAAAGAAAAAAATTGTCTATCTCCTGGCAGCTCGCCAAAATTGTGGGAAGTACATAAAAATGAATCAACAGACTTTTGATAATCTGATCCATAGATGCTTTATTGGGGAAAATACTGCAGTATGGACCCCTTACTTCAAAACCATGTTAAGGAGCAAAGGAGACACTTCTATTTAGTGAATACAACTTATATAGGTTTATCAAATCACATGGTTACATAACACTTCCTATTTCCCATATTTGGATGTTATATAACATTTTCATAAGAATGTTCCAATCTTCAATGGACAACTTTCAACATTCTCATTATAGTCAGATTTCCTGTTATTCAATTACCAGAAGATTATAAGAAAACCATTAATATCTCTTAATGTGATTTATTATGTCAGAGCGCCCCAGCATATACCTCTAGCTTATGCCAAGTACGTAGTTTTGCAATCTTGTATTTTTTCTAGCAGAAAACACATTACATAAATGTTCTGAGCTTTAAAAGTTCAGGCTGTAAACACAAAATGGTAAACACAAATTTCACCTATAACAAATATATATTTTATCTTTTTCAGATATTGGTTTTTTATTATCCCCATTTTTTTTATTATTAATTTTTTATTATCTGGTTTGAAGTCAATTTGTTGTCCAGTAATTTCTTATATCCAATTTTTAATTTTGATCCAATAAGTCCTGGCCTTGGGGCATAGCCACCACATGTGGTAAAAGGTACTGTCAACTCATTGATACTTCCAACATTTTGGGTTGGTATTTGGGTATATCTTAGCTAATCTTGCTGGGGCTAAATGCCATTGGTAAAACATTTTATATAAATTTTCTTTATATGTCAAGGCCATTGTTAATTTATAATATATGTTCCATAGTTTTTTCCATTTTTTCAATTTTTCCAATTTGTATTATAACCAAAATTCTGGGCCCTTGTTATCATCATGTTCTTTACTGTTTCCTCTTCCATCTTAAAATCTAACAAATATCTATACACTTTGGATATACATTTTTGTTCAGGTCCAAGTAGAATTTTATCCAAATTCTTTTGGATAAAAGAATTTTTGCTGTATCAAATTCAAATTCTTCTCAGTCAGTGTTATATCTATTTTGAATTTGAAGATATGGTCACCAATGAATTGTAATTCCTTGTTCTTTAAGTTGTTGATTTGATTTTCCTTGGGCATCTAATAAATCATTATAATTTATCATTTTCCTTGAATCCAATCTATTTGGATGTATCATGGCCTCAATGGTTGACAACCAACGTGGAATTTTTGCATAGTGTTTTGTTCTTAATTTTTCTCCATGTTTGTAATAATGAATCTCTTATGAAATGCCTATTGAAATAGACACGTGTTTTACCTTTTTTCTCCAACAAACATGCCTTCATGGAAGTCATGACTGTTAAACCTGGGTTCCCCAACCAGGGTTAGGTAGACAAGCTAAACAGAATGTGCAGCATTAGTCAGCTAGGCACACAGATAAATGAGTGAGCTAAGCTTGTATGTTTATTAACA
>BLBF01000019.1:15080729-15116796 GCA_015471245.1 Laticauda colubrina | reverse complement strand
CTTCTCAGTGACCTTTTACAGGGCACGTACAGAGACAAGGAGTCAAACATTTGCAGAAATGGTTTATTCACTTGGGATTACATTGTCTGGCATGCAGCTTTGTGAAGAAGAAATATCCTGATCAAATATAAATCTTGCCATCCTGTCTGTCCTGGTATCTTGCTTTTGTTTGAGCCATTGTTAATTCTGTATATTCCGTCTGACCTAGGCTTAACCTAGGTTCTGAATAAACAATCACCCCCTTTTGAATGAGCATAATAAAAGAGCGTGTACCCAGACATTCGGGGCGCACTCATCGCGAGGAACTTCGTCTCCTGTCGTTTCTCTCTCCTTCGCTCCCTATCATGAGACGCCCATCTGATGCGGGATAGCAGATACCGCAGTACGCGTTGGAAAGTTCATCTTCTCAAAAAGTTTTGTTCAGCTCAAAACTTTTTGAGCGGATGAAATAGCAGTAGACGTATGTTTGATGGATAGAGCATATGAAACATGTATGCAGTGAGTACACAATGGATGCATCGCGTTTTCAAATGGATGGCAAGCTTTTTTGTCTGTTTTACATCCTCTTTGGATCCATTGGTGCAGTGGGACATGGGCTTTAACCCTTATTACATTTTTGGCAGGACTAGATTTCCTATCTCTGGAATTTCTCTTGAGTTTTTTTTTTCCCTCCTTTGGTAATACTTTGGTTGTGTGGAGTGACCATTTAAAGTTACAATGGCACTGAAAAAAGTGACTTATGACCCTTTTTCACAGTTATAACTGTTGCAGCATCCCCACAGTCACAGGAGGCCATGCAAGGAGATGTGTGCCTCGATGTGAGTGATGTTGAGGTGACCATACCCAGCCAGTAACCTGACCACCAAGCTATGTCCACCCAATCACATGACCACCAAGACACACCCACCAGCTAAACACCCACAGAACCAATTGTTAAACATTTTGAATCCCACCCCTTGCTGTTCTGCATCTAAAAAGATTAGTTGTTGCCTGCTTTTCAGGGTGTGCTTCATAATATTCGATTGCATTCAGCACTCTTCTAATGTTATTCCTGTTTTGTCTATTTGGCAAAAAGTCATTCTGATCTGAATGTATAATGTCGCTTAAAATTGGTTTCATTCTCTCTGCCAAAATTGTCATATTTTATAATCTTTCAATAGGGAGATTGGTTTGAGATCACTTGTTGGTTGGTACTTTCCTTCGAAATTAGGGTGACATCTGCCTCAGACCAGGACGTTAGTAATTTAGCTTCTAGTAGTGCCTCATTACATACCTCTAATAATATTGGTTCGAATAATTTGTACATATTTTTATATATTTCGCTAGGAAAGTGGCCTGGTCCTGGCGTTTTATTATTTTTCTGCTTTTCTATTGCTTTTTAAAGTTCTGCTGGTGTTATTTCTCTATTTATTATTTCCTTTTGTTCCTCTGAAATTGAATCCAAACCATTCTCCTTCTTATTATCTTTTCCTCCATAACTTCCTCCTGTTTATACAACTCACCAAAATAGCTTAGCGCAATGTTTTTTTTTTCTGACAACAAATGTTTCCTTCTTTATCTTTCAATTATTGAATCAATCTTTTTTCTTTTTCTACTTTTAACATATGGGCTAGCCATTTACCTGGCTTATTTGCAGATTCAAAGAAATTTTGTCTTATAAATTTTAAATTCTGTGCTCTTTTTTCTAAAAATGTCAGGTTTAATTTGTGTCTAATCCTCATTATTTCTTTTTTCATTGTCATATTTTTAGGATCTTTTTGGAGTCCCTTTTCTAATTCTTTAATCTTCTGCAGCTCATTTTGTTGTTTCCGTTCTATCTTATTTTTCCTAATTCTGTAGGCTATTGATACCCCTCTCATATAGGCTTTTGCTCCCACAAATTCTACAAATTGGTATGTTCTTTTAAATTTATGCTAAAAAAATATTTCCAATTCATTTTTAATTTTCTGTATGTATTCTGTATGTATTTTCTTTCAAAATTTGTAAATTTAATGTCCATCTCATTTTCCTTTTTCTTTGCCCCTTCCAAATAATGTTAGCGGATTGTGGTCTGCCCATATGTTAGACATTATTTCTACTTTATATATTTCATTTCCAGTTGCTTATTTGCCCATACCATATCGATTCATGACCAAGATTTGTGGGGACTTGAGTAAAAGGTATAATCTTTTTCCTTTGAGTATCTTTTCCACCATATATCCTCCAAGTTGGTTTCTTTTATTAAATCAAAAAATAGTTTTGGTAGGCAATTCTTTTTTTTCTTTCTGTTTTGTTCCTTACTAGTGTAATCCTTTTCAATATCCACTATGGCGTTGAAGTCCCGTCTCCACTATTTTGTCATATAGCTTTTGGTAGAAAACTTTTTGATTCACATTTGGGGCATATATCCCCACTAATGGTAATTGTTTTTGCAATATCTTCAATTGTACCATCAAAATTCTTCCCTGTTCTGTGTAAATTTGTTTTGAGTTTATCCCTTTTCTAATATATAGGTGAAACTCAAAAAATTAGAATATTCATGCAAAAGTTCATTTATTTCAGTAATGCAAAAAGTGAACCTAACATATGAGATAGACTCAGTACATGCAAATCAAGATAGTTCAAGCTGTGATGTGTCATAATTGAGATGATTATGGCTTACAGCTCATGAAAACCCCAAATACAGAATCTCAGAAAATTAGAATATTGTGAAAAGGTTCAATATTCTAGGCTCAAAATGTCCCACTCTAATCAGCTAATTAAGCTATAACACCTGCAAAAGGTTCCTGAAGGTCTCTCAGTCTAGTTCAGTAGGAATCACAATCATGGGAAAGACTGCTGACCTGACAGTTATGCAGAAAACCATCATTGATACCCTCCATAGGGAGGGAAAGCCTCAAAAGATAAAAGCCTCGTTTCTTGCAAAAGAAATGCTATCTCAAAGTACACTAATAGAAAGTTATGTGGAAAGGAAAAGTGTGGAAGAAAAAGGTGCACAAGCAGCAGGGATGACTGCAGCCTGGAGAGGACTGCCAGGAAAAGGCCACTCAAAAGTGTTGGTGACTTTCACAAGGAGTGGAATGAGGCTGGAATCAGTGCATCAAGAGCCACCACATACAGACAGATCCTGGACATGGGCTTCAAATGTCGTATTCCTTTTGTCAAGCCACTCCTGAACAACAAACGTCAGAAGTATCTTACCTGGGCGAAAGAAAAACAGACCTGGTCTGTTGCACAGTGGTCCAAAGTCCTCTTTTCTGATGAGAGTAACTTTTGCATCTCATTTGGAAACCAAGGACCCAGAGTCTGGAGGAAGAATGGAGAGGCACACACTGCAAGATGCTTGAAGTCCAGTGTGAAGTTTCCGCAGTCTGTTGATTTGGGGAGCTATGTCATCTGCTGGTGTTGGTCCACTGTGTTTCATTTAGTCCAGGGTCAACACAGCCATCTACCAGGAGATTTTGGAGCACTTCATGCATCTTTCCACAGACAAGCTTTATGGGGATGCTGACTTCATTTTCCAGCAGGACTTGGCACCTGCCCACACTGCCAAAAGCACCAAAACCTGGTTTAATGACCGTGGGATTACTGTGCTTGATTGACTAGCAAACTTGCCTGACCTGCACCCCATAGAGAATCCATAGGACATTGCCAAGAAAAAGATGAGAGACACGAGACCGAACAATGCAGAAGAGCTGAAGGCCGCTATTGAAGCATCCTGGTCTTCCATAACACCTCAGCAGTGCCACAGGCTGATAGCTTCCATGCCACGCCACATTGAGGCAGTAATTGCTTCAAAAGGGGCCCAAACCAAGCACTGAGTACATATGCATGCTTAAGCCCATGGCACACTGCCCAACAGATGCAAAAAGGACACAACGGACAAGCAAAATGTTCCATCCGTTGTTATCCTCTCTCAAAAGGGGCAAAAATTTGCATAACTGGAGCGGATAACACGGACGCGGGGAAGACGCAGGGTGGATGGAAAGCGGATGCGGAACGGAAGCCCAGCAGATGGAAGCGGATGGGAGCAGATGGCGCAACCGCTGGACTTCCGGGGGGCCTCAGCGAAGCGGACGCGGAACGGAAAGAGCGGATGCAGAGCAGACGCCGAACGGATGAAGCGGATGCACAGCGGATGCACAGCGGAAGCCTAATGGATGCCTGGCGTTAATTGCGCATGCGGGGAGGATGCATTACGTCAGCCCCGCGGATATAACGGAAGCAGCTCGGAAGCAGGTCGCCATTCAGAGGAAAGACCTGCTTCCAGACACATCAACTGCCTTGCCTGCCCTGCCTGCATGTCTGCCTGCCAGCCTTGCTGCCAGCCTTGCTACCAGCCTTGCTGCCAGCCTCCCTGCCAGCCTTGGTGCCAGCCTCCCTGCCAGCCTTCCTGCCAGCCTTGGTTCCTGCCAGCCTCCCTGCCAGCCAGCAACCCCACAACCATGCGGAAGCACAGCAAGCCTCAGCCATCTGCTGCCAGCCCTGGCAAGAGGGACAGGGCTACCATCCCACCCCCTGGCCCTCACTCTGGTTCTGCTGGGGCTTCTGCAGCATGGGCTCGCTCTTCCGGGGCTGGGGCTTCTGCTGCTTCTGCTTCTGGAGGAGCTGATGACAAGCACTCCAGCACCAGGCACCTCCACAGCACCTGGACCCTTCACCCCTGAGACTGAGCGACCAAGAGGAGTGCCAGAGACGCATTTTTGTTTTATAGCTTGTTGTTAATAAAGTCTATTTATGATTCACACACTTGCTTCATTTCTTTTTTTTGATTAAGTCTTGCTGGAAACTTTTAGAAATGGTTTAAGCCTTTGCATGCTTGTGGGATGGGTAAGGATAGCTTTGGGATGGGTTAGGATACCTGTGGGATGGGTAATAGCTGTGGGATGGGTTAGGATAGCAGTGGGATAGATAAACCTCCAGTGCAAGCACAGTGGGACTGTATGGTCCACCCTCCCAAGTGCCACACCTACGGCCCTTTATTATCAATAATAATGTAATAATTATCCACACATGTCAACATAAACACAACTCTTTATTAAACGCCCTGCTCATTGTAGGCCAACCCAACATACATGGCCCAATCTCATCAGTGTGATGAGACAGGCTGAAGGACGCATCATTAAGCATCTACCATCCTGTCTTACCACTCCACTGCTCCAGCTGGGGAGTTGCACCAGTGTCTCAGGAGGTTGCGCTGCTTCTTCGCTTCATGTGAGGCTCTGTTGGGCCCTTGCACATCCTCAGTGTCGATCAGGTTTTGCCCTTCCCTCCATTCCCCAGGCTCCATGTCCCCATTGCCTTGCTGGAGGTCCACAAGCCTGTTCTGCAAGTCTGGGTAGCGGGTGTGCATGAGATTGTGCAGGATGCAGCAAGCTTCCATGATCCTCCTGACGGTCTCTGGGTGATGCTGCATGGTGGTGAGAAGTACCTGGAACCTGTTGGCCAGGATGCCAAAGACATTCTCCACCACCCGCCTTGCCCCAGACAGCCTGTAGTTGAAGATCCTCTCTTCACGGGTAAGGCATCTGGAAGTGTAGGGTTTCATGAGGTAGGTTCTGAAGGAGAAGGCATCATCCTCCACGTTGAAGTAGGGCACATCTTGTGTGTCATTGCGCAGGGGTTCTGGATCTGGGAAGCCCACCATGAGGTTGCCTTCCAGCTCCTCCTTGAGGTGACTGGTGTCGTACACCTGGGCATCTGAAGATGAGCCGTTGCCTGAAGCATCGATGTACATGAACTTGTAGTCAGCATCGACCATGGCGAAGAGGATGATGCTGAAGAAGCCCTTGGAGTTGAAATAAGTGGACCCCGAGTTGGCTGGAGATTTGCAGGCCACGTGCTTGCCATCTATGGCTCCAATGGTGTGTGGTAAGTTCCACTTCTGATACCACTGCTCTGCAACTTTCTTCCATCCTTCTTCAGTGGAGGGGTACTGGAGGAGCTCCTCCTTGTATTCTTCAATTGATGGCCTGCACCACTTCTCTGACCACAATGCTGATGGTGTTGGATGGCACCCTCCAGCCATACTGCATGCTCCTGTAGGAGGTCCCTGAGGCCAGGTGGCGCAGAGTGAGTGCCACCTTGAGCCCAGGTTCCAGGCTGGGCTGGAAGGTGGTGTTTGCCTTGGTCAACCTGGGTGTCAGCTGCTGCACAACTTCGTCAAACATGGCTGGAGGCATCCTCATGAAGTTCTGGAATGCCCGAGTGTCTTCGTTCCTGAGCTCCACCATCAGCTTGTTGTACAGTCCGTCCTCTGCTCTTCTGGTGAACCATCTTCGGATCCAGACTCTTTTTGGGTGGCTCCTTTTCTTCTTGCAGTAGAGTTCACAGAGCCTGCAGATGGTTTCGCACTGTTGCAGAACGATGGTGGCTGCCGAAAGGACTTTGTTCACGGTGGACATGACTGGATGCTGTGGAAGAGCAAGAGGTAGATGAAGGCTGCAGAGGTCTGCACCGCTGGGCTGCTGTTCTGAAAGTGAGATGCAGGCGAGTCCCCCTTTTTATAGGCAGTATAGGTTTTCTGCTAGGCATCCTCTAGGCATCCTCTAGGTATCCTCTAGACATCCTTAATATCCGAGATAGGTCCCCTCTGCGAACGTTTTTTCCATTTTAAACACTTTGTTTCCATTCTGCATCCGCTAGGCATTCATTCTGCATCCGCTCTGCATCCGTTCCGCTTCCTCCCTGCGTCCGAACGGATGCGAGTTGTGCGGATGCAGAATGGATGCGTAGCGGATGCGTAGTGGATGCAGAATGGATGAACTGGATACATTTTCCGCGCAAAAGTTTTAGGCAGCCCAAAACTTTTGGAGCGGATGAAACGTCAATAAACGGATGCTGGACGGATAGAGAGGAAGCAAAACGGAGGCAGTAGTACATCGCATTTTCGAACGGATGGCAAGGTTTTTTGTCCGTTTTACATCCTCTTTGTATCCCTTGGTTCAGTGTGACATGGGCTTTATACTTTTCAGAGGTCCGACATTTTTCTATGTACAATCCTTGTTTTATTGATTGCATGTAAAATTCTAATTTTCTGAAATTGTGGATTTGGGGTTTTCATGAGCTGTAAGCCATAATCATCACAATTATGACTAATCATGGCTTGAACAATTACATGTTTTGCATGTAATGAGTCTATTTCATATATTAGTTTCACCTTTTAAGTTGCATTACTAAAATAAATGAACTTTTGCACGATATTCTAATTTTTTGAGTTTCACCTGTACATAATTACCCTTCTTTTCTTTTGGTCTGCCAATGCTACATATAATTCATCTAATTTAGGAAATTCCAGACATTTACTATGTTTTTTTGAATATGTATTTCTTGTAGACATATATCAATGTTTTGTTTCTCTAATTTCACTAATGTTTGCTTTCTCTTAACTAGGGAGTTCAACCCATTAATATTTATTGAAATTAATTTTTTCTTTCGTTGTATTAATAATGGGTCTGTATTAGTCTTCTATTAACCCTTGCTTCTCTCTGTGTTCTTAATCCTTCTTGTTCTTAATCCTTCTCTTGTTCTTAATCCTTCTCTTCTTGGTTGTTCTCTCTCCTCTTTATCTCCTTCTTGTTCTTCTAACACCTCTTGTTGGTCTTCTTGCTGGTCTTCCTGGTTCTTGCTCTCCAGTTCTTCTTTACTACTCGTTTCTTCTTCTGTTCCTGCCAATTGTTCATATAATTCCAGTGCCTTCTTGATGGTATCAATTCTTATTCTCCTTTCCTGCCAAGTCACGAACATTTCTTCTGGCACTAATCATCTAAACCAGGTGTTTTGTTTGCTTAGGAATGATGCTAAAAAATTGTATTCTTTTCTTAGGCCTCTCACTCACTTTGGAATCTGCTTTAGAGTCACAATTTCTTTATCTTTATAGATCATTGGCTTATCCTTTGTCATCTTATATACAATATCTCTCACATTTTTCCTTGAGAATCTTATATGAACCTCCCATGGCAGTTTATTTCACCTTGCATAGTTCATATAGACCCTATCAACCTCATCCAATTCTCTTGTGATCTCTTGTTGGTCTCGCTCCAGTGATTCCACAATCAGTTGCGTCATCATGGCTCCCAGTTCCTCATCTTTCGTTCCTTGCACATTTTGAAATCAAAATAGAATGCTGAGTGCTCCATCTCTTAATGAATTATTGAGTCCTCCAGGTCTCTATTCATTTCCATCACTTTTCTATCCATTGCTTCCACTTTGTTTCTGTTTGTTCTGCTTTTACCTCTATGCTTTTTATTTTTTGTTCATTCTTTTTGATTGTTTGTTGTATTGTTTCTATTTTTCCATCAGGTTTCTGAATGTTGCCTTTCATCTCTCCCATTTCTGTTTTCAGGTTGATTGTTACATTTCTGTCTTCAGACTTGACATTTTGTCCTGTACTTTGAGCATCATTTCTTGGATGGCTAGCAGCGTTGCTTGCATTGCTTGCATGTTAGCAGAGTTACTCACCTTATCTGCAGCCAACATCTCTTCTATTGTTTTCTGTCCCGCTGGGGATGCAATGGATACTAATTAACTTGAGATTCTTTCCTTTTAAAGTTGTTGCAGTTGTCATATTCTTTATTTTGTTATATACTTCTTCCCACTTTACCATCCACAATTTATTTTTATCCACTTTATCTTTTATGTAATTCAAATTGCTAATCTAATATTTATCATATATTGCTAGCTTATTATATTTTGTAGCAGGTAATGAGAGGATTAACTTATTAATATCTACACTATACTAAAAAGTAGGTAGGAAAGGTATTGAGTCCAAAAGAAGAAAGAAAGAAAAAGAGAGAATGTGCAAGAAAAGGAGAATTCTATAACTAAATATTGATATCCTATCTCAATTATTTTAGTTTTAAATTCTTCCACCTATTCTGTTAGTAGTGTCTATAAATTACTAACCTCTATTAACCAGTACTAACTTCTATTAATATTATTCTTATATAAATACAATTAGCAAATTTCTGCAATATCTATCAGTTTGTTTAAATTACTAATAAGTTATTCCACAGATTTATAAGATTCTTAAATATTCATCAATTTTGCTTTATTTATTAATAGTAATTAATACATCAATCACAATAAGTCAATTTCATACATTAGACAAATTAACATTCATTAATCATTTAACAGTTTCCATACAATTCATTTCTTTACTAATTCCCAGTATTAATTAAACCATAAGTTAATGTCTTGCATTGATTATTTCTGATTATCTATCCAAACTAACTAATATGTTTCACACTTAAATCATAAACAAATAGTTAACTTAAACCATCATTTCATTTAGCTTTTGACAGTAGCAGTTATTAATCATTAATCTCTTTCTCTTTCTTTCTCTCTCCAGTTTTTATTAAAAATTTCTGTTAGTGTGTCTTTTGCTTCATCACCCTCTATTGCATCAGCTGTCTCTCCTGTCCTTTCTTAGTCCAGCTCTTTTACTGTGTCTTCTTTCTTCTCATCTTCTCCACACTTATAACATCCATCGCAAGTCCCGTTTCCACAATCTTTCAGTCCTCCAATCCAGTACTCAAATTCAATTATAACACTACTAGGTAATCAAATCCCACCAGCTCTAATGTCTTGTCTTCAAGTCCTATGGTCTCCCTACCGGATCGCTGCTTCTCTGTTGGACTTCCACCCCCGCTCTGAGACTCACAGTTCTGCCAATCAGCTTTCAACTGTCTGCTCTTTAATGATCACTCTATGCCTCCACATGATCACATTCAATATTTAGTACAATGTCGATGCTGTGGTCACTATTATTCCTTCCTCATTTAGTGTGATCACCACAGCTTCGGTCTGCCAATAATGGCTGATCACTCACATGTTGGAGTTTGTGAAGTTTTCCTACAGGCAGTGATGTAGCAGGCAGTCACCCTGCATCCACTTCCACCTCAGGGTTCTTCACAATTTCACAGATCTCTCCAAGATCTGCATGCCCCCTGCAGATGCGTAGTTTGAGGATGAAAGGACAGAGCCCAATCTTTCCTTTCCACATCGCCATGGTGCCACAACCAGGTTATACATTCTTATAAAACAAGAATTACAATGGCAGTGGGAGAAACTATACAACAAAGACAAGTATTCATATTCCTAGCTAAATTTGGATATAAAGAGTTTGAGTTAATACTGATAAATGTGTATAATCCCTCTAAATACATTTCAGTATTATAACTCTGAATACTGGATTGGTTAGGAAGTTATCCTAGACAATATATCTGTATTGTGCCCACAATCCATAATGGTATTACTAGGAGATTTTAATGCTAGGTTGGATCCCTCTTTGTATGAGTTTGCCCAGAAGAAGTGAATCTCTGGGGAGTTTTTAATAACCATCCTCAATGGCTCTCAAGAGACCATAAAAGTAATGCTGCTGGCCTGCTCCAAGTCTCCTTAATCTTTAAGGGTAATCTCCAAATTCTGCTCCTAGTTTCCTTAATGTTTAAGGGTCATCTCTAAATTCTGGGAGGTAAGGATAAGAATTACACATATCCTGACACATACCACTCAGCCCATTCAAGCTCTTTTGTATGTCGAGAAATAAAGTTGACATCTTCTTAGAGGTGATGGTACACTTTAGCGATGATGGTGGTCATCAGTCTGTAAGCGTGACATAGCAAGGCCACTCAGATTTAAGACTATATAACATGGCTGACATGGCTCACCAGAAAGGTAGAGGTGACCCAAAATAAAAGGTTAATTTGGACCAAATAAAGCAATACCAGAATGCCTTAAAGCAGAGAATGCTACCAACTGAGCTAGAACTATCCAATCATCTACTACTGACTGACTGTCAGTCTTCAACACATTCTCTAATATCTGTAATATCCTGAAGAAATACTCAAAGTCTTGGGCGTTAGGCTTTCCACCTTACCTGCTGGACCTGCAGGGATTAGAGGGCTTGTTGCCTGGCACTGCTCATGCCTGCTGGAGCTCATCACACTGCTTCTACTGCTGCCGCCATCTTCAGATTGGATTCAACATTCTAAACTAACAGAGAAGGAATCAATGATAATCAAAGACAGAAGCAGCTTACATCTAATAAACCCTACTGCCCAGTCTAACCCAATCAGAATTGATTTCTCTCCCTAGATGAAAATACGCAGATCCACAACCTTCCTCTCCAAGAAAATATGCAGACTCTTAGAAAACAGACATCATCCAATATGCCTAATCACATCAACAAACATACCTGAGATAAAGAGAAAAGCACCCCAGATTGTACCCCCCCTCCCAAAAAAGGAAGGCAAATGTGATTATAGGAGATTCTATCCTCAGAGGAACAAAACCAGCTATCTGCAGACCAGACATACAATCTAGGGAGGTATGTTATCTCCCTGGAGCAAAAATAAAAGAAATGGCTGATAACCTAACCAAAATAATTAGGTCCACAGATTACTACCCTGTCCTCCTCCTTCACATTGGGATGGATGACACAACAAAGAACCTGAGTATAATATTGAGAGATTATAAGCAAATAGGTAATAAAGTTAAGGAGTTGGGAGCACAAGTAGTGTTCTCATCAATAATCGCAATGAAATATGAACACCCATTGATGGGGAAAAGAGTTCTAGAAATAAACCACTGGCTAAAAGGTTGATGTCACCAAGAAAACTTTGGTTTCCTGGGCAATGGACTGCATTACCTTCATGAAGGATTCTTGTCAAGGGATGGACTGCACCTCATGAAAAAGAGGAAAAAATGCATTCAGAAAAAAATTGGCCCAACTCATCAGAAGGTCTTTAAACTGAAGGGAGAGAGTGACAAATCTTTAGAATATCTAGAACACAAAACCAATGATAAATCCCAAGAAAACAAATCATACAATCATATAGGAAGTGATGAGGAAAAAAAACCTCAAACAACAAACAACTAGGAGATGCAGGAAACATACCCATGGACATGCATAAAAATATTAAATGCTTATATACAACTGCTCAAAGCTTGGAGAACAAACAAGGTGAACAATAGTTCACCAATAGTACACAAGGCCAGCTATAACATAGTTGGTATTACAAAAACCTGGTGGGATGAAACCCATGACTGGAATGTACTGATGGATGGATACAAATTGTTCAAAAGAAACAGCTGTACAAAAAGAGGAGGTGGAGTTGCACTATTTGTAAGAGATCATTACATATCTACAGAAATGCACATGATCAAAGATAAAATCCCTCCAGATTGTATATGGGTCAATATAAAAGATATATATTATAGGCCACCCAACTAATCAGAAGAAATCGATATACTCTTTGCCAAATAAAAGTATATAAGAAACATACCACAGTAGTAATGGGAGACATTAACTGTCCAGATATCAACTGGGAGACAAACTCTACAGTGAATGGGAGATCAAATAGATTCCTAACCAACCTGGCCAACAATTTTGTCATGCAAAAGGTAGAGGAGGGAACTAAAAGTAAAGCTATACTGGACCCAATTCTTACTAATAGAGAAGAAGTGATAGAGGGAGTTGAAGTTGCTGGAACCTTGGATGAAAGTGACCACATCATACTGGAATTCAATATAATGCAAACACAAGTGATAGAAAATAATCCAACAAGTGTCTTAAACTTTAAGAAAGCTGATTTTAACAAACTCAGAGAGACCCTAGAAAAGATTCCATGAATGAAAATCCTAAAGGGGAAACAATTGAAGAAGCACGGGAAACTCTGAAAAATGTTATCATAAAAGCCCAGTCCAGCACAATACCACTGAACAAGAAAAACAAGAAATTCAAGAAGAAACCATCATGGCTACACAAAGATCATCTCTAACAGAGATGAAATGATAGAAGGTGTTGAAGCTACAGGAACCTTGGGGGTAAGTGATAATGCAATATTGGAATTCAACATTATGCAAACTCAAGTAATAGAACAAAGTCAACTAGAGTCTTGGACTTTAAGAGAGCTTTCAAGAAACTTAGAGCTTGGGAAGAATTTCATGGATGAGTATCCTCAAGGGGAAAACAATTCAAGAAACTTGGGAAATTTTGAAAAGTGAAATTATAAAAGCCCAGTCTAGCACAATACCAATGAAGAAGAAAAATAACAGTTCTCAAAAGAAATTAGCATGGCCGCATAAAAAAACTATCTAACAAATTGAAAGACAAAAAGGATAAGTATAAAAAGTGAGAAGGGGGCAAATAACTAAGGCAGATTATCAGCAAATACCCTAAGCCTGTAAAGATGAAGTGAGAAAAGCTAAGGCTCATAATGAGCAAAGACTTGCAACAAAAGTAAAAGTTTCTTCCAACATGTTAAAAACAAGAAAAAAGTCAAGGAAACAATCGCTGGGAGAAAGTGGCAAGAAGGTGACAAGCAACAGGGAGAAAGCAGAACTACTTAACTCAGTCCAACCTATCATAAACCGCACCACAAAAAACAGAACAGAAACACAAATTAAAATAAGGAAGAAAATGGTAAGTGAACACCATTTAAGGCTAGGTCACATCAGCCGACGGATGCAAAACATATGTAAAAAGGACACAGCGGACGAGCAAATTTTCCATCCGTTGTTATCCGCTCTCAAAAGTGCCCCAAATTTGCATAAACAGAGAGGACAACAACGGAAAGGAACGGACGGGGAAAGGATGTAGCCAGGATGTTAAGCGGATGCTCAATGGAAGCCTAGTGGATGGAAGGAGATGGAAGTGGATGACACATCCGCAGGGCTTCCATGGGAGAACAGCGAAGCGGATGAGCAGCGGATGCAGAGCGGATGCAGAGCGAATGCCTAGCGGATGCCTAGCGGATGCAAAGTGTTCACTGCGCATGCGGGGAGGATGCATTGCATCAGTCCCACAGACATAAAAGGAGGAAGCTCGCAAGTAGGTCACCATTCAGAGGAAAGACCTGCTGCCAGACACATCTTCAGCCAACAACCATGGGGAAGAAGAGGAAGCCTGTGCCTACTCCTGCCAGCCCTGGCATGAAGGACAGACCACCATCCCACCCCCTGGCGCTGACTCTGCTTCTGCTGGTGCTTCTGCTGCTGGTGCTGACTCTGCTGGTGCTGGTGCTTCTGATGGTGCTGCTCCTGGTGCTGGTGCTTCTGCTGGTTCTTACTCTGCTGGTGCTGCTCCTGGTGCTGGTGTTTCTGCTGGTGCTTAATCTGCTGGTGCTGCTCCTGGTGCTGGTGCTTCTGCTGGTGCTGACTCTGCTGGTGCTGCTTCTGGTCCTGTTCGTGCTGCTGCTGCTCGTGCTAGTGCTGGTCCTGCTGGTGCTCCTGGTGCTGCTGGTCCTGCTGGTGCTGCTGCTGCTGCTGCTGGTGTGGTGGACAAGCCCCTAGAACCTCAAAGCCCTACTGATGAGGGCCCAGAAGGCCCTACCAGAGGGAGGAAGAGGCATTCGCGAGAAAAGAGTGAGAGGAGACAGTATTCCATTGCAGAGGAACATGAGGATGAGGTGCTCGAATGGCTAAGGAAGAACAAGTACCTCTGGCGGAAGGGACACAGGCTCTATAGAGACACCAAGCGGAAGCAGGCGGCTTGGAGAGAGAAGGCGGAGAGACTGGGCTACCCTTCGGATGTCCTCCTTGGCTGGTGGAAGCACATGCACACCTGGTACGGGAAGCTGCACCTGAAGAAGTCTGGCCAGGCCGCGGTCAAGCTGACGGACCGGGAGACCGACATGATGGCCAAGTGCAGCTTCTTGGAGGGTGAGATCCGCCACCGAGGAGCAGCCCCTCTGTCTACCCTCACTCTCAGGCAGCCCACAGAGAGCCAGTCCTCTTCTGGCAAAGAGTCAGCTCCTGTGTCCAGACAGGTATCTGTGGAGCGCCCCAGGATGGAGACCCCCCCGACAGCAGCACTCCCCATGGCGGAGCACAGGGAAGACCCCCTGACGTAATTGGAGCAAGAAGAAGCTGCTGCCACCAGAGACCAACCCACACCCACCCCCAGCTCCACCTCCACAGAAAGGAGGCAGAGAGGCAGACTGGAGGGACAGAGCCACACTGTCCTCTTGGAGATCAGGGACAGTATCAGTGTAGATCTCCTCTCTCAGCTGGGACAGTTCGACATATCATCCTCTAAGAGAAAGCCCTTCCTCACCTACATCAACCAGAACCTCACGAAAATACCCGAATCCCAGTACCAGGTGATCAAGGAGAGGATCACAGATCTTCTGCACCACCCTCCAGGCCCAGCTGAACCTGCACTGACCCAGTCCAGGTCTGCTCCTCCACCCCAGGTGATGTCACAGCCCTTCCAAGGCTTTCCACAGGCCCTCACCTACCAAGGCTACAGCTACCAGAGTTCCAGCAGCACAGGAAGCCCTTCCCAGTCCAGGCAAAGGTTGTTGCCTGCCACAGGTGTCACCGATGCCACCTATACCACCGATGCCAGAGGTGCCACTGATGCCACCGATACCACAGATGCCACAGGTACCACCGACGCCACCAATGCCACCGGCACCACCAATGCCACCGACGACACAGATGCCACCCATGCCACAGATGCCACCCATGCCACAGATGCCACCGAAGCCTCACCTTGCTCACCTGCAGACCAGACACCCCACTACACTCCTCCTCCCTCCACCCCACAGCCAAGCCCGGCCTCAGAACATCTGTCATCTGTCTTGGGGTTGACACTCCATGTCCTGGAGGAAGGGGCTCTCAACATCACAGGACTGAACCAGCCCTCTGAGAGCTTCCTCCACACACCATCCCCTGTTGTCCTCTCGGGGCCAGGCACGCCAATGGCGCCTCAGACCAGCACTCCAGCCACTGCCACCTCCACAGCCCCTGGACCCTTCACCTCTGAGACCATGGGCACGACACAGAGTGACTGAGAAGAGTGCCAAAGACTGGGTTGCTACCTGTTCACTTTATCTTTGCTTGGGACACCTTACTTCAATCATTTTGTTTTTACAGTTTGCTATTAATAAACTTTATCTTTGCTTTACACACTTGGTTCAGTTCTTTTAGTAAATAAAGTCTTGGTGGAAACTTTTAGAAATGGTTTAAGTCTTTGTATGTTTGTGGGATAGGTAAGGAAAGCAGTGGGATGGGCAGGGATACCTTTGGGATGGGTAAAAGCTGCGGGATGGATAAGGATAGTAGTGGGATGGGCAGGGATACCTGTGGAATGGGTAATAGCTGTGGGATGGGTGAGGATAACATTGGGAGTGGGATAGATAAACCTCCATTGCAAGCATAGTGGGACTTTATGGTCCACCCTCCCAGGTGCCACACCTATAGCCCTTTATTTTCAATAACAATTTAATCATTCATCAACACATTTCAACATAAACACATATCTTTATTAAATGCCCTGTTCACACACTCCTTTTGGTAGCCACCATCATTCTACAACAGTGCAAAGCCATCTACAGTCTCTTTCACCTGTTCTACGCAAAGAAAAGGAGGCAGCCAAGAAGTGTCTGGGTATGAAGATGGATCACCAGGAGAGCAGAGTACGGACTGTATAACAAGCTAATGGTGGAGCTGAGGAACGAACACCCACGTGCATTCCAGAACTTCATGAGGATGCCGCCAGCCATGTTTGATGAAGTTGTGGAGCGGCTGAGACCCAGGTTGACCAACTTCTGGCCCAGCCTGGACCCTGGGCTCAAGGTGACACTGACTCTGCGCCACCTGGCCTCAGGGACCATGTACTGGAGCATGCAGTACGGCTGGAGGGTGCCACACAACACCATCAGCATTGTGGTCAGAGAAGTGGTGCAGGCCATCATTGAAGAATACCTGGAGGAGCTCCTCCAGTGCCCCTCCACTGAACAAGGCTGGAAGAAAGTTGCAGAGCAGTGGTATCAGAAGTGGAACTTCCCCCACACCGTTGGAGCCATAGATGGCAAGCACATGGCCTGCAAAGTTCCAGCCAAGTCGGGGTCCACTTATTTCAACTCCAAGGGCTTCTTCAGCATCATCCTCTTCGCCATGGTCAATGCTGACTACAAGTTCATGTACATCGATGCATCAGGCAACGGGTCAGCTTCAGATGCCCAGGTATACAACGCCAGTCACTTCAAGGAGGGGCTGGAACGCAACCTCATCATGAGCTTCTCAGATCCAGACCCCCTGCCCAATGACACACAAGATGTGCTCTACTTCATCGTGGGGGATGACACCTTCTCCCTCAGAACCTACTTCATGAAGCCCTACACCTCCAGATGCCTCACCCGTGAAGAGAGGATGTTCAACTACAGGCTGTCCAGGGCAAGGCGGGTGGTGGAGAATGCCTTTGGCATCCTGGCCAACAGGTTCCAGGTACTTCTGATCACCATGCAGTATCACCCACAGACCGTGGGGAGGATCGTGGAAGCTTGCTGCATCCTGCACAATCTCATGCGCACCCGTTACCCAGTCTTCCAGAACAGGCTCGTGGACATCCAACAAGGCAATGGGGACATGGAGCCTGGTGAATGGAGGCAAGGGCGAAACCTGATAGATACTGTGGATGTGCAAGGCCCCAACAGAGCTTCATGGGAAAGGAAGAAGCAGCGCAACCTCTTGAAACACTGGTGCAACTCCCCAGCTGGAGCAGTGGAGTGACAAGACAGGATGGTAGATGCTTAATGGATGCTTCCTTCAGCCTGTCTCATCACACTGATGAGATTGGGCCATGTATGTTGAGTGGCCCTACAATGAACAGGGCATTTAATAAAGAGTTGTGTTTATGTTGAAATGTGTGGATCAATGATTAAATTGTTATTGATAATAAAGGACCAAAGGTGTGGCACCTGGGAGGGTAGACCAAACAGTCCCATTATGCTTGCACTGGAGGTTTATCTATCCCACAGCTATTACCCATCCCACAGGTATCCTAACCCATCCCACAGCTATTACCCATCCCAAAGGTATCCCTGCCCATCCCACTGCTATCCTTACCCATCCAACAAGCATGCAAAGGCTTAAACCATTTCTAAAAGGTTCCACCAAGACTTTATTTAATAAAATAAATGAAGCAAGTGTGTGAAGCAAAGATAATCTTTATTAATAACAAGCTGTAAAAGAAAAATTATCCAAGTGTCCCAAGCAAAGATAAAGTCAACAGGTAGCAATCCAGTCTTTCGCACTCTTCTCAGTCACTCTGAGGCATGCCCATAGTCTCAGGTGTGAAGGGTCCAGGTGCTGTGGAGGTGGCTGCTGCTGGAGTGCTTGTCTGAGGCGCCATTGGGGTGCCTGGCCCTGAGAGGACAACAGGGGATGGTGTGTGGAGAAAGCTCTCAGAGAGCTGGCTCAGTCTTGTGATGTTGAGAGCCCCTTCCTCCAGGACATGGGGTGTCAACCCCAATACTGATGACAGATGTTCTGAGGCCAGGCTTGGCTGTGGGGTGAAGGAAGGAGGAGTGTCGTGGGGACATCTGGTCTGCAGCTGAGCAAGGTGAGGCGTGGGTGGCATCTGTGGCATGGGTGGCAACTGTGGCATCGGTGGCATCAGTGACATTGGTGGCATCGGTGGCATCAGTGGCATCAATGGCACTGGTGACACCGGTGGCATTCGATGTACCTGTGCCTGGACTGGGAAGGGCTTCCTGTGCTGCTGGAGCTCCTGGTAGCCATAGCCTTGGTAGGTGAGGGCTTGTGGAAAGCCTTGGAAGGTCAGTGACATCACCTGGGGTGGAGGAACAGACCTGGACGGGGTGAGAGCCGGTTCAGCTGTGTCTGGAGGGTTGTGAAGAAGACCGGTGATCCTGTCCTTGATCACCTGGTACTGTGATTCGGACATGTTCATGAGGGTCTGGTTGATGTAGGTGAGGAAGTGCTTGCGGTTGGAGGATGGGATGTGGGTGTGTACCAGCTGAGAGAGGAGATCTACGTTGCTTCTGATGGTGTCCCTGATCTCCAGCAGGATAGTGTGGCTCTGCCCCTCCGGTCTGCCTCTCTGCCTGCTTTCTGTGGAGGTGGAGCTGGGCGTGGATGTGGGTTGGTCTTTGATGGAAGTGCCCTCTCCTTGCTCCCACTGCATTAGAGGGTCCTCCACGTGCTCCGCCATGGGGAGTGCAGCTGTCGGGGGGGTCTCCGTCGTGGCACGCTCCACAGATACCTGCCTGGAAACAGGATCTGACTCTTGGCCAGAAGAGGACTGGCTCTCTGTGGGCTGCCTGAGAGAGAGGGTTGTCAGAGGGGCTGCTCCTCAGTGGAGGATATCACACTCTAAGAAGCTGCACGTGGCCATCACGTAGGTCTCTCGGTCCGTCAGCTTGACCGTGGCCTGGCCAGATTTCTTGAGGTGCAGCTTCCCGTATCAGGTGTGCATGTGCTTCCACCATCTGAGGAGGACCTCCGAAGTGTAGTCCAGGCTCTCCGCCTTCTCTCTCCAAGCAGCCTGCTTCCTTTTAGTGTCTCGATAGAGCCTGTGTCCCTTCCGCCAAAGATACTCGTTCTCCCTCAGCCATTCCAGCACCTCATTCTCATGTTCCTCTTCGATGGAGTATTGCCTCCTCTCCCGTTCTCATTTACACGTATGCCTATTCCTCCCTCTGGCAGGGCCATCTGTGCCCTCATCAGAGGGGCTTCAAGGTTGTAGGGGCTGCTCCATCACACCACCACCACCACCAGCAGCAACAACCACAGTAGCAGCAAAAGCAGGACCAGCAGCACCAGCAGCACCAGCAGCACCTGCAGCACCAGCAGGACCAGGATCAGCAGCAGCAGAGTAAGTACCAGCAGCGCCAGCAGGACCAGCAGGACGAGGATCAGCAGCAGCAGAGTAAGCACCAGCAGCATCAGCAGGACCAGCAGGACCAGGATCATCATCAGCAGAGTAAGCACCAGCAGCGCCAGCAGCACCAGCAGGAACAGGAGCACCAGGAGCACCAGCAGGACCAGCAGGACCAGGATCAGCAGCAGCAGAGTAAGCACCAGTAGCGCCAGCAGCACCAGCAGGACCCAGGAGCACCAGCAGGACCAGCAGGACCAGCAGGACCAGGAGCACCAGCAGCACCAGGAGCACCAGGAGCACCAGGAGCACCAGGAGCACCAGGAGCACCAGCAGGACCAGCAGGACCAGGAGCAGCGCAAGCAGAGTAAGCACCAGCAGAAGCACCAGCACCAGGCGCAGCGCCAGCAGAGTAAGCACCAGCAGAAGCACCAGCACCAAGAGCAGCGCCAGCAGAGTAAGCACCAGCAGAAGCCCCAGCACCAGGAGCAGCACCAGCAGAGTAAGCACCAGCAGAAGCACTACCACTAGAAGCAGCATCAGCAGAGTAAGCACCAGCAGAAGCACCACCACCAGAAGCAACATCAGCAGAAGCAGAGTCAGGGCCAGGGGGTGGGATGGTGGCCCTGTCCCTCTTGCCAGGGCTGGCAGCAGATGGCAGAGACTTTCTCTTCTTCCCCATGGTTGTTGGCTGGCTGTCTGGCTTGAGCTGTGTCTGGAAGCAGGTCTTTCCTCTGAATGGTGACCTGCTTGCGAGCTACTTCCCTTTATATCCGTGGGGCTGATGCAATGCATCCTTCCCGCATGCGCAGTGAATGCTCTGCATCCACTAGGCATCCGCTAGGCATCTGCTAGGGTTCCACTCTGCATCCGCTCTGCATCCGCTCTTTCCACTGCGCGTCCACTTTGCTGTGCTCCCCCGGAAGCCCTGTGGATGTTTCCATCCGCTAGGCTTCCGAGGAGCATCTGCCTTCCATCCTGGCTATGTCCTCCCCTTGTCCGTTTCTTTCCATTGTTGTCCGCTCTGCTTATGCAAATTCGGGGCACTTTTGAGAGAGGATAACAATGGATGGAACATTTTCTCGTCCGCTGTGTTCTTTTTACATACGTTTTGCATCCGTCGGCCAATGTGACAGGCCCTTAATGGAAGACTACCAAATGGAAACACAAAAAAAATTGTAAACCAACCGATACACTGTATGTACATAAAAGGAAGATGGCTTGATGTTTTTATGTTTTGTTTGTTTATGTTTGTTTTAAAAATCAATAAAAATTCTTAAAAAAAAAAAAGTTCAGACTGTCCCAGAAGCAGAGTACTGTACAGATGAATTACTGAATCTGTCATTTGTACTTTGATAACTGTCTGGTTTAGTATCGCAATTAACAGGACCTGCACAGACTCCAATGGACTGCAGAAAAACAATTGCAACTAGCCTGCCTTTCATAGAAGACCTGTATATTGTGCAGATTAGAAGGCCGAGAAAATATTTACAAACCCCTCACATCCTGGACATAAACTATTTCAACTCCTCCCCTCAGGATGTCATTATCATATAGGGCCTTGCATGCCAAAAACAACTCCTCAGAATTTGTTATTATCCTAACTGGGACTTCATAAATCCAAAAGAAAAAAAAAACATCAAGAACTCCTCCATTACGGACAAAGAAGAGAATAACAAATGTGGCAATGTTGTCATTCCACACTTTGCAGTGAAAAGCTCAGGAGGATTTTCAGCCAACACAACCACTTCACAAGCACATAACCCAACAAAGGAAATCAAATACCTCAGTATAAGATTCAATAGTTTATCTGCATTTGTAAGATGAATGTCGCTCTCTTGAACACAGCAAAGTCCACATGTTGGATAGAGGGAGTCATTGGTTTGAAAGAAGGGTAAAAGAATCCACCTATATTAGAATTGAACAGCCCTCTCTCAACAAGGGGGAGGGGGATAAAGGCCCTGTCACACTGCCCAACGGATGCAAAATGGACACAACGGACGAGTAAAATGTTCCATCTGTTGTTATCCACTCTCAAAAGGGGCAAAAATTTGCATAACCGGAGCGGATAACACGGACGGGGGGAGGACGCAGGGCGGATGGAAAGCGGATGCGGAACGGAAGCCCAGTGGATGGAACCGGATGGGAGCAGATGGTGCATCCGCTAGGCTTCCAGGAGACCTCAGCAAAGCGGACGTGGAACGGAAAGAGCGGATGCAGAGCGGACGCAGAACGGATGAAGCAGATGCACAGTGGATGCACAGCGGATGAAGCGGATGCAGAGCGGAAGCCTAGCGGATGCACAGCGGAAGCCTAACGGATGTTGAGCGTTAATTGCGCATGCGGGGGGGATGCATTGCGTAAGCCATGTGGATATAAAGGGAAGCAGCTCGCACATGGCCAACATTCAGAGGAAAGACCTGCTGCCGGATACATCGAGTCCTTTTCTGCCCTGCCTTGCTGCCAGCCTGCCTCCAAGCCTCCTGGCCAGCCTCCCTGCCAGCCAGTCTGCCTGCCAGCCTTGGTGCCTGCCTGCCTGCCTGTCTCCCTGCCAGGCTTCCTGCCAGGCTTTCTGCCAGCCTCCCTGCCAGCCTTGGTGCCTGCCAGCCTCCCTGCCAGCCAGCAACCCCACAACCATGGGGAAGAAGCGAAAGCCTCAGCAACCTGCCACCATCCCTGTCAAGAGGGACAGGGCCACCCTCCCGCCCTCTGTCCCTGACTCTGCTTCTGCTGGGGCTTCTGCTACTCGGGCTCGCTCTTCTGGTGTTGGAGCTTCTGCTGAAGCTGCTGCTGGCGGTGGTGCTTCTGCTGCTGCATACTCTGCTGAAGCTGCTCCTGGTCCTGCTGGTTCTGCTGGTCCTGCTCGTCCTGCTTGTGCTCCTGGACTTGCTCATAGCGCTCGTCCTGCTCGTGCTCCTGGTCTTGCTTGTCCTGCTCGTCTTGCTCGTTCTCCTGGTCCTGCTCATGCTCCTGCTCCTGCTCGTGCTCCTGGTCCTGCTGGTGCTGCTGGTGGTGCTGCTGCTGCTGCTGCTGCTGATGATGATGATGATCCTGCTGCTGCTGCTGATGATGATGATGATCCTGCTGGTGATGATGATGATGATGATGATGATGATGATGATGATGATGTTTCTGCTTGTGCTGCTGCTGCTGGTGGTGTGGAGGAGCAGCCCCTACCACCTGGGAGCCCCTCTGATGAGAGCCCATCTGGTCCTGCCAAAGGGAGGAAGAGGTGTATGTGGGGACGGGACAGGAGGCAATACTTCATTGAGGAGGAACACGAGGATGAGGTGTTGGAGTGGCTGAGAGAGAATGACTATCTGTGGCAGAAGGGACACCGGCTGTAGAGGGACACCAAAAGGAAGCAGGCTGCTTGGAGAGAGAGGGCAGAGAGTATGGGTTACACTTCGGAGGTGCTCCTCGGCTGGTGGAAACATACGCACATGTGGTACGGGAAGCTGCACCTGAAGAAATCTGGCCAGGCCACGGTTAAGCTGACGGACAAAGAGACCTACGTCATGGCCAGGTGCAGCTTCCTGGAGGGTGACATCCGCCACTGAGGAGCACCAGGAGCCCCTCTCATGACCCTCTCTCTCCGGCAGCCTGCTGAGACCCAGTCCTCTTCCGGCCGAGAGTCAGTCCCTGTCTCCAGGCAGGTTTCTGTGGAGCGTGCCACGGTGGAGAACCCACGGACAGGTGTTGTAACCGTGGTGGAGTGCATGGAGGACTCCCTGGTGCGGTGGGAGAAAGGAGACATCGAGTCCACCACAGTCGTAGCCGCATCCACCACCACCCAGCTCCACCTCCACAGAAAGGCAGAGAGCCAGACAGCAGGAGGGGCAGAGCCACACTGTCCTGCTGGAGATCAGGGACACCATCCGCACCATCATAGATCTCCTCTCTCAGCTGGTCAACACCAATTCCTCATCCTCCAAACGCAAGCCCTTCCTCACCTATGTCAACCAGACCCTCAGGAACATGGAGGAAGCCCAGTACCACGTGGTGAAGAACCGGATCACCGAGCTGCTTCACAACCCTCCAGAACCAGAGGAACCTGCTCCCACCCAGCCCAGGTCTGCTCCTCCACCCCAGGTGATGTCCCTCCCATTCCAAGGCTTCCCACAGCCCCTCACCTACCAGGGCTACGGCTACAAGGAGGTCCAGCAGCACAGGCAGCAGCCCTTCCCAGTCCAGGCACAGAGTCATCAGGCGACACCGTTGCCACCGGTTCCACTGATGCCACCGATGCCACCCACGCCAATGATGCCACCGATGACAGCGATGCCACCAACGCCAGTCCTCACCCAGCTGCAGACCAGACAGCCCCACTACACTACTCCTTCCTCCACCCCACAGCCAACCCCGGCCTCAGTACATCTCTCATCAGTACTGGGGCTGACACCCCATGGAATGGAGGAAGGACCTCTCAGCAACACAGGTCTGAGACAGCTATCCAAGAGCTTTCTCAACACACCATCACCTGTTGTCCTCTCAGGGCCAGGCACCCCAGTGGTGCTTCAGACCAGCACTGCAGCAGCAACCACCTCCACAGCACCTGGATCCTTCACCCCTGAGACTGGGCACACCTCCGAGTGACCATGAAGACTGCCAGAGACCGGGTGTGGACTTTATTTGGACACTTGACTTGGGTCTTTTTCCTTTTACAGCTTGTTCAGTAAAGTTTGTCTTTGATTCACACACTTGCTTCATTTCTTTTTTTTAATAAAGTCTTAGTGGAAACTTTTAGAATTGGTTTAAGCCTTTGCAAGCTTGTGGGATGGGTTAAGATAGCAGTGGGATGGGCAGGGATACCTGTGGGATGGGTAATAGCTGTGGGATAGCTAACCTCCAGTGCAAGCATAGTGGGACTGTTTGGTACACCCTCCAAGGTGCCACACCTATGGCCCTTTTTTACCAATAACAATGTAATCAATCATCCACACATGTCAACACAAACACAACTCTTTATTAAACGCCCTGTTCATTGTAGGCCCACCCAACATACATGGCCCAATCTCATCCATGTGATGAGACAGACTGAAGGAAGGACCCATTAATCATCTATCAAACTGTCTTGCCACTCCACTGCTCCAGCTGGGGAGTTGCATCAGTGTTTCAGGAGGTTGCGCTGCTTCTTCCCTACACGTGAGGCTCTGTTGGGGCCTTGCATATCCTCAGTGTCTACCAGGTTTTGCCCTTGCCTCCATTCCCCAGGCTCCATGTCCCCATTGCCTTGCTGGAAGTCCACGAGCCTGTTCTGCAAGACTGGGTAGCGGGTGCGCATGAGATTGTGCAGGATGCAGCAAGCTTCCATGATCCTCCTCACGGTCTCTGGGCAATGCTGCATGGTGGTGAGAAGTACCTGGAACCTGTTTGCCAGGATGCCAAAGGCATTCTCCACCACTCGCCTTGCCCTGGATAGCCTGTAGTTGAAGATCCTCTCTTCACGGGTGAGGAGTCCGGAAGTGTAGGGCTTCATGAGGTAGGCTCTGAGGGAGAAGGCGTCATCCCCCACAATGAAGTAGGGCACATCTTGCATGTCGTTGGGCAGGGGGTCTGGATCTGGGAAGCCCATGATGAGGGCTTGAGGTGACTGGCATTGTATACCTGGGCATCTGAACATGAGTCGTTGCCTGAAGCATCAATGTACATGAACTTGTTGTCAGCATCGACCATGGTGAAGATGACGATGCTGAAGAAGCCCTTGTAGTTGAAATTAGTGGACCCCGACTTGGGTGGTGCTTTGCACGCCACGTGCTTGCCATCTATGGCTCCAACAGTGTGTGGGAAGTTCCACTTCTGATACCACTGCTCTGCAACTTTCTTCCAGGCTTCTTCAGTGGAGGAGCACTGTAGGAGCTTCTCCAGGTATTCTTCAATGATGGCCTGCACTACTTCTCTGACCACAATGCTGAGGGTATTGTGTGGCACCCTCCAGCCGTACTGCATGCTCCTGTCGGTGGTCGCTGAGGCCAGGTGGCGGAGAGTGAGTGCCACCTTGAGCCCAGGTTCCAGGCTGGGCAGGAAGTTGTTGTTTGCCTTGGTCAACCTGGGTGTCAGCCGCTGCACAACTTCATCAAACATGGCTGGAGGCATCCTCATGAAGTTCTGGAATGAACGAGTGTCTTCGTTCCTGAGATCCACCATCAGCTTGTTGTACAGTCCATACTCTGCTCTTCTGGCGATCCATCTTTGTACCCAGACGCTTCTTGGCCACCTCTTTTTCTTCCCGTAGTATAGTTCACAGAGCCTGTAGATGGCTTCGCACTGTTGCAGAAGTATGGTGGCTGCCAAAAGGACTGTGTTACGATCCACGGTGGACATGACTGGATACTGTGGAAGAGCAAGAGTCAGATGAAGGCTGCAGAGGTCTGCACCGCTGGGCTGCTGTTCTGAAAGTGAGATGCAGGCGAGTTGCTCCCCCTTTTTATAGGCAGTATAGGTGTCCCTTTGCATCCTCTAGGCATCCTTTAGACATCCTCTAGGCATCCTCTAGACATCCTTAATATCC
The DNA here is from genome assembly GCA_015471245.1 of Laticauda colubrina. Taxonomy (NCBI): domain Eukaryota; kingdom Metazoa; phylum Chordata; class Lepidosauria; order Squamata; family Elapidae; genus Laticauda; species Laticauda colubrina. Next base: position 15,090,676 of record BLBF01000019.1, on the reverse strand, counting down.
GAGATAGGTCCCCTCTGCGAAGGTTTTTTTCATTTTAAATGCTTTGTTTCCATGCTGCATCCACTAGGCATCCGTTCTGCATCCGTTCTGTCTCCATTCCGCTTCCTCCCTGTGTCCGAGCAGATGCGAGGTGCGCGGATGTGGAACGGTTGCCTAGCGGATATAGCGGATGCATAACGGATGCATAACGGATTCGTAGCAGATGCATAGCGGATGCAGAACGGACGAATTGGATACATTTTCCGCGCAAAAGTTTTGAGCAGCTCAAAACCTTCTGAGCGGATGAAACGTCAATAAACGGATGCTGGATGGATAGAGAGGAAGCAAAATGGAGGCAGTGAGTATATTGCATTAACCAACGGATGGCAAGCTTTTTTGTCTGTTTACATCCTCTTTGCATCCGTTGGTGCAGTGTGACAGGGGCTTTAGACATCACTTATCTCCGGTCTACAACACAGCCCTTTCAGAAGTTCCAAGAAGATTCCACAACTAATTGCACTTTGATTCAGGTGACCCTTGTTAACCCTGGGTTCCCCAACCAGGGTTAGGTAGACAAGCTAAACAGAATGTGCAGCGTTAGTCAGATAGGCACACAGATAAATGAGTGAGCTAAGCTTGTATGTTTATTAACATACAGTAAAAATAACAGATACACTTGTGCTATCAAGAATATAGTTTATTCCAGTATAAGTTTATGGCATAGTCAAATAACAGTCCAATAGTCATTTATCATGTAGTCAGTCCATTCAGGGATATTCAGGTAGCAAAGTCCATGTAGAATATCCTATGTCAGTTCACTTACAAATCAGTCCTTTGTTGTCTCTCCCCTTCGAGCTATGCAGTCTTGATTCCAAGCAGTAATCAGGGATCATCAAAGCCAGAGAGTGTGCAAGCTGTGGTCTTGCTTCTTATTTAAAGTGTTTTTCATAACCAGTCCCTTAATTACTATCCCATAGTTAAAGCTGCAGACACTTTAACATACACAACTATGATCCATAGTTATTATTTCACCTAAACCAGTTAGGGTAAACAATGTTATCCCTAACATTCTCCCCTTTTAGGTTAAATAATAACTATGAATCATTTACATCTTTAAATTATATTTTTCACAACTCTCTTTAAACTTAATTGCTCCTTGAGCTTTTGTAAATTGGTCTGCAATGTTTTCTTCTGTCATGCAGTATTCCAATTTAATTATTCCATTCTTTACTGATTCTCTAACATTTAAATATCTTAAATCAGTATGTTTTGATCTAGTTTTTACAGCAATACTAGTAGGTAACTTTATAGCTGCTTGGTTATCCTCGTACACAATAATGGAATCTTTTACAGTTATACCCATGTCTAATAATAACTGTTTGTAGAAAATCAAGTATAATAATGACAGACATGAAAATTCAGCTTCCATCATGGACAAGCAAATATGCTGTTGTCTGATTGACCTCCACCCTATTAGTGTCTTACCAAATAATATAGCCATCCCAGATGTTGATTTTCTAGTGTTTATATCAGTTGCAAAACTTGCATCTGCATAGGCACTAAGACTCAAATCACCCTTTGGTTCTATATACAATGCATGGTTCATTGTTCCTTTTAGATATCTTAATATTCTTTTTAAGGATTGCCAGCGACATTCTTTAGGATCTGAATTAAAACGTGCCAGCTGATTTACACTATAAGCTATATCTGGCCTTGACCAATTGCTTATATATGATAAGCTACCAATCAAAGATTGATATATGGACTTGTCAAATTTGGGACTTTGATCGTTAGTTTGGCAAACTTCCTGACTCATTGGAGTCTTAGCCAGTTTACAAAGTTCCATTTTAAACGTTTTAATTAATTGGCAAATTTTATCTTCTTGAAATATCTTAAAACCATTATTTGTTTTATTAATTGTCAATCCTAGATACCTTTTAATTTCACCTAAATGCTTTAATTTTATCTTTTTGGCTAATAATGATATAATCTCATTAGCTTCATTATTAGTCTTAGTTATCAAAGCAATATCATCTGTAAATAATAACAATAATGACACCGTTCCATTATTTTCTCTTTTAAACACACACGGATCTGCTAAACCAGATTTAAAACCTATATTGTTTAACTCTTTCACAATATATTGGTTCCACTCAAACCCAGATTGTTTCAACCCGTAAAGACTCTTTTTGAGTTTCCAACAATCATTACTATTTACTTTATTGTCTTTTATACCAATTGGTTTTCTTAAATATATAGTGTGCTGCAATGGTGCATGTAGATAAGCAGTTTCTACATCTAAATGGTTAATGACATAATTTTTCTTAGCTGCCCACACTAATGCTGCTCTTAAAGATGTAGCTTTAAGGCTTGGTGCAAAAACTTCATCGTAATCAGATGCAGTTTGATTAAATTCTTGAGCTACTAACCTAGCTTTATGGGTAACAGACCCATCATTTCCAGTTTTTACTTTAAATATCCATTTGCACCCAATGGATTTTTCTCCTGGAGGTAATTTGGCATCTTCATAAACTTTCATTACCTTTAATGAATTTAGTTCTTTTTCCATTGCCTTTTGCCAATTCTCCTGATCCTTAGCAGGATACATCCTAAGTTCATCTACACTAGTTGGAACTTTAGTTACTTGGCAAACTATACTTGCTTGATACCTATCAGGTGGTCTAGTTACACGTGTAGTACGTCTAGGTATTATAGGACTTACTGGTGGACTTTCATTTATTAATTTTTCTTGATTATGTAACTCTTCCTGATCAACTATTTCCTCTTGTTCTGGTCCTATTTGCTCTTCGTGGACTTCTTCTTTAATTGGACTCTTCTTATAGCTAATCTGATCTTTCTGCCTTTTGTAGGGTTCAATAATTACTTCATTATTTAAATCTTGCTCTAATCTATTCCATCCTACATGTTCTAGGAATTTTGCACTAGCACTGGTGTAAACTCTAGATGTACCTTGGCCCAGAATCTATAAGATCTATGATTAGATGTATATCCTACAAAAAATAATCTTTTAGCTCTATGCTGTCCTTTGTGTCTAAGTTGTGTAGGGATATGCACCCATGCTGGTGCTCCAAATGTGTGCATGTAACTTAAATCAGGTTTTGTACCATGCCACAGTGTGAATGGTAATTCACCTGTTGTTGAATTAACAACATTATTTAATATATGATTACCACACATTATTGCTTCTCCCCATAAATTGTCAGGTAATCCTGAATCAGACATCATAGTTCGTGCCATTGATTGTAATGTTTGGCCTCTTTTCTCTATAAAGGCATTATGTTGTGGCCTATATGGTGCAGACATTTTATGTTGAATACCTAACATTCTTAGTCTGTTCTGAAATTTATTATTTGTAAATTCTGTACCATTATCTGTTATGAGAGTTACTAATTTCCTTTTAGTTTTTCTTTCTGCAAATTTAATCCAATTAAAGAGATTTTGATATGTTTCAGTTTTGATCTTCATTAAATAGCAAAACCCATATCTAGAATAGTGGTAGTATGTGGCGAGCTCCTCCTACACTTGGTTTTTTCGGACCTATTAAATCAGCAAATACTACTTCTAAAGGCTCTTTAGTAGTAAATCCATCAACTCTATTAGCCGGTATAACCCTGCTCTTACTTTGATTACAGGCATTACATTGCAAATACTTATTACAAGATTTCAAACTTATTCCCTTAGATAATTCAACAGTTTTCTTAAGCATTTTAAAATTTAAATGCCCTAGCCTTCGGTGTAACAAGTGAATACATTCATCATGAGGTTTCTTATTTTCATAAATTGTGTTAGCCACCTTTAAACCATCATCATTTAACACATATAATCCACCTCTTAAAGATGCAGTAATTCTCTTATCTTCTTTTTCAATTATGCAGTTATCTCTCTTAAATGTAACATATCCTAGTTTAACCAAAATTCTAACTGAAATTAAATTAAACTTAAGTTGTGGTACATATAACATTTTTACATTCCCTTTTATAAAAGAACAATATGCTATACCTTGACCTTTAGCTTTCAGTTTCCAGCCATTGGCTAACGATATCTGCTGTGTACTCTGGGACATTTTAATAAAATTTTTGTTATCATTTGTTTTACAATGGGATGCTCCACTGTCAACCACCCATAAATTATTTTTTACAGCTCCGTTAGTATACATGGCTAACTCTAAATTTTTATTTATTTTTTGATGATTTTTAGTATTCTGGCCAGCGTTCTGGCGCTTTGCCTTTTTACAAAATCTTGCCAAATGTCCTCTTCCTCCACAATTAAAACACTTTTTAATTGCGTATGCAGTAGGAGATTCATTATCTTCTTTTTGAGGTTGCTTCCTCCTTAATTCATCTCTTTCAAGCCTTCTTCTGGCCTCTTCGATCAATCTGCCAGTTATATCAGTTAAAGTTAAATTTTCCTTTGGCAAAATTTCAAGTGAAGTTACGTAGTTATCATAACTTTCATCAAGGGAAGATAGAATTATGTAAACTTGGTGTAGTTCAGAGAAAATAAGTTCTTTCTCTTGCAGTTCGTGAAAAATGCTTTGCATAGTTTTCAAATGACTCAGCATATCACCATTTGTTTGGAGATGCGTCCTGAAAAGCTTCCGTGTTAGATTTATGTGAGCACCAACATTATCTCGAACATAAATCCTCTTCAGCTTCTGCCAACACCCAACAGCCGTTTTCTCTCCATGGATATAAACAAGCTGTTGATCAGTTAAGGTTAACCCAATTATGCAAATGGCTTGTTGATTTTTATGCATAAATTCTTCTATCTTTAGTCTGTCTTCCTCATCCTCTGGATCCCATTCTTCTACGTTTGGTGGATTTTCAATTATGTTCCATAGACCTTCTCTTCGTAGAAGTAGACTACATTTTGTAGACCATGATACAAAGTTTGTTCCATCCAGCTTGGATATAAGGGACAAACTTTGTAGATTGACTTGTGCCATGTTTTCTTATATGGATATAAAAATATAATTAATAAAACACAGCTGTCTGTTTACTGTAATGTATAACAACACAAACTCTCACTTTTTACATAAATCTGTTTTATCCTATTTAAACTGACTTTGCAGCCTCTGGGCCCATAACCAGTGTTAAGCCTGGGTTCCCCAACCAGGGTTAGGTAGACAAGCTAAACAGAATGTGCAGCGTTAGTCAGCTAGGCACACAGATGAATGAGTGAGCTAAGCTTGTATGTTTATTAACATACAGTAAAAATAACAGATACGCTTGTGCTATGATTACAGTTAGGGTGAACAATGTTATCCCTAACAATGACCCTCTATTGTTAATATTCTTTTATCTCTTAATTTGACCCAGTCCTTGACCCAATTTAATATCGCTGCTTAGTAAAGCCCCTGTCACACAGCACCAATGGATGGAAAGAGGATGTAAAATGGAGAGAAACACTTGCCATCCGTTGGTTAACACGATGCTTCCGTTCTGTACTCACTGTGTCCGTTTTTCATACTCTCTATCCTTCAAGCCTCTGTCGACTGACATTTCATCCACTCAAAAAGTTTTGAGCTGCACAAAACTTTTTGAGCAGAAAATGTATCCAACGCATCCGTTCTGCATCCGCAATGCATACAGAGAACATTTGTTCTACATCCGCCATCATCTGTTATGCGTCCACTATATCCGCTAGGCATCCGCTGCGGATCCGCGCAACTCAAATCTGCTCCAGCGGAAAACGGACACAGTGAGGAAGTGAAACAGATGTGGAATGGACACGCAGCGTTAGTAGCACGGATGGAGAAAGGATGAAAGCGGATGCAGCTCACATAAAAAGCATCAAAATGGAAAAAATGTTCACAGAGGGGATGTATCTCGGATATTTAGGATGTCTGCAGGATGCCTAGAGGATGCAAAAGGACACCGAGCGGAAAACCTATATTTCCTATAAAAACGGGGAGGAACTCACCTGGATCTAACTTTCAGTCCAGCACCCCTGCTGTGCAGACCTCTTCAACCTTGCTCTTGTTCTTGCTCTTGCTCCTCCACAGTATCCAGTCATCTCCACCATGGATCATCACACACTCCTTTTGGTAGCCACCATCGTTCTACAACAGTGCGAAGTACAGTACATCTACAGGCTCTTTCCCCTGTTCTACATGAAGAAAAGGAGGCGGCCAAAAGCTGTCTGGGTCCAAAGATGGATCACCAGAAGAGCAGAGGACAGACTGTATAACAAGCTGATGGTGGAGCTGAGGAACGAAGACCCTCGTGCATTCCAGAACTTCATGAGGATGCTGCCAGCCATGTTTGACGAAGTTGTGCAGCGGCTGACACCCAGGTTGACCAAGCAGAGCACCAACTTTCGGCCCAGCCTAGAACCTGGACTCAAGGTGGCACTGACTCTGCGCCACCTGGCCTCAGGGACCACGGACAGGAGCATGCAGTACAGCTGGAGGGTGCCACACAACACCATCAGCATTGTGGTCAGAGAAGTGGTGCAGGCCATCATCGAAGAATACCTGGAGGAGCTCCTCCAGTGTCCCTCCACTGAAGAAGGATGGAAGAAAGTTACAGAGCAGTGATATCAGAAGTGGAACTTCCCCCACACCGTTGGAGCCATAGATGGCAAACACGTGGCCTGCAAAGCTCCTGCCAAGTCAGGGTCCACTTATCACAACTACAAGGGCTTCTTCAGCATCATCCTCTTTGCCATGGTTGATGCTGACTACAAGTTCATGTACATCGATGCTTCAGGCAATGGGTGAGCTTCAGATGCCCAGGTATACAATGCCAGTCACCTCAAGGAGGGGCTGGAACGAAACCTCATCTGGCTCCACAGATCCAGACCCCCTGCCCAACAACACACAAGATGTGCCCTACTTCATTGTGGGGGATGACGCCTTCTCCCTCAGAACCTACCTCATGAAGCCCTACACCTCCAGATGCCTCACCCATGAAGAGAGGATCTTCAACTACAGGCTGTCCAGGGCAAGGCGGGTGGTGGAGAACGCCTTTGGCATCCTGGCCAGCAGGTTCCAGGTACTTCTCACCACCATGCAGCATCACCCACAGACCTTGAGGAGGATCATGGAAGCTTGCTGCATCCTGCCCCAACAAAGCTTCACGTGAAGGGAAGAAGCAGCGCAACCTCCTGAAACACTTGTGCAACTCCGCAGCTGGAGCAGTGGAGTGGCAAGACAGGATGATAGATGCTTAATGGATGCTTCCTTGAGCCTGTCTCATCACACTGATGAGATTGTGCCATTGTGGCCCAACAATGAACAGGGCATTTAATAAAGAGTTGTGTTTTATGTTGAAATGTGTGGATCAATGATTACATTGTTGCTGATAATAAAGGGCCAAAGGTGTGGCACCTGGGAGGGTGGACCATACAGTCCCACGATGCTTGCACTGGAGGTTTGTCTATCCCACAGCTATTACCCATACCACAGGTATCCTAACGCATTCCACAGCTATTACCCATCCCACAGGTATCCCTGCCCATCCTACAGGTGTCCCTGCCCATCCCACAGCTATTACCCATCCCAAGGGTATCCCTGCCCATCCCACTGCTATCCTTACCCATTCCACAAGCATGCAAAGGCTTAAACCATTTCTAAAAGTTTCCACCAAGACTTTATTTAATAAAATAAATGAAGCAAGTGTGTGAAGCAAAGATAATCTTTTTTAATAACAAGCTGTAAAAGAAAAATGACCCAAGTGTCTCAAGCGAAAATAAAGTCAACAGGTAGACACCCAGTCTCTGGCACTCTCCTTGATCACTCTGAGGCGTGCCCAGTCTCAGGGGTGAAGGGTCCAGGTGCTGTGGTAGTGGCTGCTGCTGGAGTGCTGGTCTTAGGCACCATTGGGGTGCCTGGCCCCGAGAGGACAACAGGGGGTGGTGTGTGGAGGAAGCTTTCAGAGAGCTGTCTCAGTCCTGTGATGTTGAGAGCCTCTTCCTGCAGGACATGGGGTGTCAGCCCCAATACCGATGACAGATGTTCTGAGGCCGGGCTTGGCTGTGGGGTGGAGGGAGGAGGAATGTAGTGGGGCTGTCTGGTCTGCAGCTGAGCGAGGTGAGGCGTGGGTGGCATTGGTGGCATGGGTGGCCTCAGTGGCATCAGTGGCATCGGGGCATCGGTGGCACCGGTGGCGTACGATGTACCTGTGCCTGGTCTGGGAAGGGCTGCTTGTGCTGCTGGAGCTCCTGGTAGCCATAGCCTTGGTAGATGAGGGCCTGTGGAAAGCCTTGGAAAGGCAGTGACATCACCTGGGATGGAGGAGCAGACCTGGACTGGGTGGAAGCAGGTTCAGCTGGGTCTGGAGGGTTGTGAAGAAGACCGGTGATCCTGTCTTTGATCACCTGGTACTGTGATTCGGACATGTTCATGAGGGTCTGGTTGACGTAGGTGAGGAAGGGCTTGCAGTTGGAGGATGGGACATCGGTGTATACCAGCTCAGAGACGAGATCTACGCTGCCTCTGATGGTGTCCCTGATCTCCAGCAGGACAGTGTGGCTCTGCCCCTCCGATCTGGCTCTCTGCCTACTTTCTGTGGAGGTGGAGTTGGGGGTGGATGTGGGTTGGTCTCTGGTGGAAGTGCCCTCTCCTTGCTCCCACTGCGTCAGGGGGTCCTCCACATGCTCTGCCACAGGGAGTGCAGCTGTCAGGGGGTTCTCCATCGTGGCATGCTCCACAGATACCTGCCTGGACATAGGAGCTGACTCTTGGCCAGAAGAGGACTGGCTCTCTGTGGGCTGCCTGAGAGAGAGGGTTGTCAGAGGGGCTGCTCCTCAGTGGAGGATATCATGCTCTAAGAAGCTGCACTTGGCCATCACGTAGGTCTCTAGGTCCATCAGCTTGACCATGGCTGGGCAGATTTCTTGAGGTGCAGCTTCCCGTACCAGGTGTGCATGTGCTTCCACCAGCTGAGGAGCACCTCCGAAGTGTAGGCCAGACTCTCTGCCTTCTCTCTCCAAGCAGCCTGCTTCCTTTTGGTGTCTCGATAGAGCCTGTGTCCTTTCTGCCATAGATACTCGTTCTCCCCCAGCCATTCCAGCACCTCATCCTCATGTTCCTCTTCGATGGAGTACTGCCTCCTCTCCCATTCTCGTTCTCGCATATGCCTCTTCCTCCCTCTGGCAGGGCCATCTGTGCCCTCATCAGAGGGGCTTCGAGGTTGTAGGGGCTGCTCCTCCACACCACCACCACCAGCAGCAACAACAACAACAGTAGCAACAAAGGCAGGACCAGCAGCACCAGCAGCACCAGCAGCACCAGCAGGACCAGGAGCACCAGCAGCACCAGCAGCACCAGCAAGACCAGGAGCAGCACCAGCAGAGTAAGCACCAGCAGAAGCACCAACACCAGGAGCAGCGCCAGCAGAGTAAGCACCAGCACGACCAGGAGCAGCGCCAGCAGAGTAAGCACCAGCAGAAACACCAGCACCAGGAGCCGTGCCAGCAGAGTAAGCACCAGCAGAAACCCCAGCATCAGGAGCACGCCAACAGAGGCTCCAGCATCAGAAGAGTCAGCCCCAGCAGTAGAAGCCCCAGCAGAAGCAGTGTCAGGGCCAGGGGGTGGAATGGTGACCCTGTCCCTCTTGCCAGAGCTGGCAGCAGATGGCAGAGGCTTTCTCTTCTTCCCCATGGTTGTTGGCAGGCTGGCTGGCTGGAGCTATGTCTGGCAGCAGGTCTTTCCTCTGAATGGTGACCTGCTTGCGAGCTGTTTCCCTTTATATCCACGGGGCTGACGCAATGCATCCTCCCCGCATGCTCAGTGAATGCTCTGCATCCGCTCGGCATCCTCTAGTCTTCCGCTCTGCATCTGCTTCATCTGCTCGGCATCCGCTCGGCATCCGCTCTTTCCGTTGCGCGTCCGCTTCATCGTGCTCCCCCGGAAGCCTCGTGTATGTGCCATCCACTCCCATCTGCTTCCATCCGCTAGGCTTCCGTGGAGCATCCATTTTACATCCTGGCTACATCCTCCCCCC
>BLBF01000019.1:14958289-15024763 GCA_015471245.1 Laticauda colubrina | reverse complement strand
TTGTTTTTCTAAGTTTTCGTGGGTACTTATATTTATGCTCTTCAGCTTTGCAGTAATAAACCAGATTAAGAGTATAGTGAGTTGAGAATGGAAAATATATTTTGTACTGTCACTTCTGATGTACTGTAGAATAATTGCACCAGGCTTTATATTAGTGGAACAGGTTAAATGATCTGGCAGCTATGTTCTAGATGAACCATGCAAGGGCATCTTTTAGTGTACATGATGCAAATAGTTTCAACAGAAACCAAGTGACTCCACCAAAATTTGATGTCAATATAGCTGCATTTAGGATAGCCTAAAACTGGAAAAAGAAACTTGGAAAAAGCAGTGCAAGTCTATTTCACTCAGAAGCACACCCCCTCCCAATAGTAAACCTGCCCCATCTAGAGATATTACCAGAAGACACTTGTGGAGCCAGTAAGATAGATGCTGAGTTTTCCCTGACTCTGGAAACATTGCCCATTGCTCCAAATGTTTTTTCAAGAACATCCTGTCTACATAAATCATCCTGCAGTAGTCTAAGCAGGAAATTGTAATGGCAGTGATCTATCATGTGCGCTTTTGGCTTTGAGTCAAATATATACTGATGAGCAATTGTTGCACTTCTATGATACAGACAGCCATACTACAGATCAAGGGTACGTTTATATATCTCTGCGTGCATGATATATAAAATAAACTATTCCCTTTCCTCCTTTGACTAAATTTTAAGAGATCTCTAATTCAGTGACTTGGAACCTAGTGACTTCAGTGTAGAGTTTATTGGTGACTTATTTAATTTATAGTTCAGTCTGGTAGTCATTATGCAATGCTGGAAAGTACCAGGGCCATGACATACATAAATAGACTTTGCAAAATTTGTTATGGGGCAGGGGATAATTTCTGGTGTCAGTTATTCTGTAGAATACTGCTATGCATTTCTCCTTCTAAATTCCACAGTCTTGTTGAATTTTTGATAATCAGATTCTCGTCCCAGTTGATAATATTAAACATGATTACCATATTAGAGATAAATTTCTTTTGAGTAGCAGGTCTAAGAAGCCCTGGAAGTGGGACTAACTTGTCAGCAGATGAAAAATATCTAGAAGATAAATATTTTCCATGTGAATTTTAAATCTACAAATATGTGTCAGAAAGCCTATTTTGAACCAATGAAACTCTACTTTCCATCAATAGAATATTCATAAAAATACCTATCTTTAGACAATGATTATTTTACTCAGAATTTATTCATCATAGCAGTGATGGGATTCAATTTTTTTTACTACTGGTTCTGTGGGCATTGCTTGGTGGGTGTGCTGTGGCTTGATGGGTGTGGCAGGGGAAGGATACTGTAAAATCTCCATTCCCTCCCCACCCCACTAAAGCCCATGTCACACTGCACCAACGGATGGAAAGAGGATGTAAAACGGAGAGAAACACTTGCCATTTGTTGGTTAACGCGATGCATCTGTTCTGTACTCACTGCCTCCGTTTTTCATCCTCTCTATCCATCCAGCATTCATCTATTGACATTTCATCCGCTCAAAAAGTTTTGAGCAGCTCAAAACTTTTGAGCAGAAAATGTATCCAACGCGCCCGTTCTGCATCCGCTAGGCATACGGGTGACATCCGTTCTACATCCGTTGTCATCCGTTACGCATCCGCTATATCTGCTAGGCATCCGCTGTGCATCCGTGCAACTCAAATCCGCTCCAGCGGTAAATGGACGCAGGGAGGAAGCGGAACGGACGCAGAACAGACACGCAGCATTAGTAGCACGGACGGAGAAAGTATGAAAGCAGATGCAAATTGCAAACAAAGCATAAAAATGGAAAAAATGTCCACAGAGGGGACTATCCGCTCTCACCCGCTTCCATCCGCTAGGCTTCCGTTCCGCATCCGCTTTCCATCCACCCTGCGTCCTCCCCCTGTCCGTTCCTTTCCGTGTTATCCGCTCTGGTTATGCAAATTTTTGCCCCTTTTGAGAGCGGATGGAACATTTTTCTCGTCTGCTGTGTCCTTTTTACAAACGTTTTGCATCCGTCGGCCAGTGTGACAGGGCCTTAACTTGCTTTCCAACTCTGTACTTTTGTTGTGCAGGGCAACAAAAGAAGAGACAGCCAATCAGCTGGGATTCAGGAGGCAGAGAATAGATGGGGCTGGGGCCAGTCAGAGTGATATTTGCCAGTTCTCCAAACTACTCAAAATTTCTGCTGCCGGTCCTCCAGAACTGGTCAGAACATGATGAATACTACCTCTGCATCAGAGCCAAATTTGAAGTATGGCTGTAACCATTCATTATTTAATTCAAGAGTTAAGTTGACCTCTATCAATGTTTACCTCCCCTATGAATATTACAATATTATAGTATAATACCATTTTCCCTTGTTGTATACATATTATAATTCTGTCAGGTTATTATCCCATTTGACTGGGCCAGTTTTGGATGATTCAGCACTTTTGAAGGGTAGCAGGTTGAAGAAGTCTGGTTTAATCATGGGATAACAGAAAAATCAAAGCGGAAAAAATATTTCTATAGTCCTATAATATACAATTTTGAAATTAAAGATTAACTTCTTTCACTGTGTTATTTTACAAATATGGAGAGAGGGGAGAGATATCAGTTTAGTCTGGGCCAATTACCAGATAATGTAATTTTTTCTTACAACAGTAGCAAATTCATCTTACAAACACCCCAAGGGGGTACTAAATTTTTTTTACTCTTCTTGCAAACTCCTTGCCAAAAAAATGACACAATTTTGAAACAGGAATGGGAACAGAATGGGAATCAGGTTGAGGTTCAGTTAAACATTTCTAATAACTATAACTCCCTCCTTTCCCATATATGATCTGCACATCTTTTAGTTGGACTATGTTTATCTACTAAAACTGCACTTCAACCACCATCTTAGAAAATATATTCTGTTACCAGACCCTGAAGAAATAACATGCATAATGTAAATATGAGCTGCAAATTCCAGATATGTTTCACAAATAAATATCATTATTATTGGGATTCACCTGAGGGAAGTAAAAAGGGTAGATTCTTTTTCAAAGGAACATTAGAAAATTCACCACAAGAATATGAGCAAAATTTAATGCTCAGCTGAAAAAACAGCTGTGTTTTTAAAAAAAAAAAAAAAAAAAAAAGACAAAAGCAAATCAGCCAAAGATTCTGGGTTGGGAGGAAGTTAAAATAAAGAATGTTTGGTTCCTTAATGCCCCTGTGTGGGTATAAAAGGGCAAGACATAGGAAATTTTATTTTGCAAAAGATCTTTCAAATATTCTTGTCTTCTGGACATTTCTGATTTACAAAATTAGATCTCTTCAAATGCCATTTTGTACAAGGAAGTAGTCCAAGTTTATGTAATATGTAATAAATAATACCTGTTCAGATAACTGTAATTTCATTAAACATCTCCAGCAACTTTGATGACGTTGTGTTTATCTGTTAATGAAAACAGTAGTTACTGGTCAGTTTACACTGAGTAAACAACAGAGTTCAGAGGAACCTTAAAATATTGTAGATTTCCTTGGGCAACATCTTTTGCCCATCAGAAAAAGTTTAACTCCTTGTAAAAGTTACAACATCCATTGAGCACTATTCTTTGGGTGTTTTTTTTTTCCTCTTCTTGGTAATGCCATTCTTCTGCAGGCAGTAACACTTGAAAATGTAATGACAAATCTATTCTATTGTTAATCTTTGAGCCTCAAGTCATTAGTTCCTGTTTAGTAAAGAAAGCAGTTACACAAAATTAGATGATAGGAAGGAAAGGAAAAGAAGCTAAAACCTGCTTAAATTTTTCAAGTTACACAATGAGCCCTGAGACTTCTACTCTACTATTAAAGCCAAACTCTTTAACACATTCTTTGGCTCAGTATTTGTAAACAGCAATGGATCATGCTCACAATTTCCTAGTTGAACCACAGACAGCTACAGTGATCTAATGCATATCAATTTTACAGTAGACAATGTTGAAAAAGCACTACACAATCTAAAACAATCCATATCTACTGGACCGGATGAAATATGTGCCTATTTCTTTAAAAAGCTATCCACTGCCACAGCCGAACCTCTAGGTGTTCTGTATAAAAATAGTAGACTCCTAAAGACTGAATTCTGATTGGCTAAAGAACTCGAATGGGGATTGGTTCAATAGGAACCAATCCACATAACTGCTAAAAAGGCGGCAAATATCAAATACCTGTCATTGGCTAAAGCCGGCAGAGAAAAACATATAAAAGGCTGCCGCAGCCTGAGCCAATGTTCCGTTTTCCCAACTGTGTTACTTAATAAAGACTTTGTTGTTGGAACCCGGTCTACCTCGCGTTTTTCTGGACGGAACACTGGCGACGAGGATGGGATCGTCCTAAACGTGAGACTGAGCACGCGGCGACAGTTAAAAAAAAACCAGATGAAAAACAATGGCTGGAAACAACGCGCCGCCTGCACCCTTCAATCCCAATGAAGAAGATTGGGAATCCTACATAGACCGTTTCCAGATGTATCTGGAGAACAATGAAATGGAGGAAATCTCAGACCAGCGTAAGAGAGCTGTTTTCATGACACGCTGTGGGCCCTCAGTCTTCAAAATGGCCAAGGCTTTGGTGAAGCCCCGAGATGTGAAACAATTGACTTGGACAGAGCTCCAAAGAACACTAAAGGCCCACTATGCACCGGTGGTATCAAATCTAATCAAGCGGCATGAGTTTTATCTGAGAGACCAGAAAGAAGGCGAAACCATCGCTGATTTTGTGGCAGCCCTTCGACAAATAGGGGGAGCGTGCGAGTTTCTGAACTTAGATGAAGCGATGCGGGATCGAGTAATATTGGGTTTAAGAGACTCTAACATACAGAGCAAACTGCTGAATAAACCCAATATAACAGTAGCCGAAGCTATCGCAGAAGCCACGGCCACTGAAGCCGCAAAAAAATTGGCAGTCAAAATGAAGCAAATGAACGTGAACAATGATGAAACAAGCCCGGCTAGCGGGAAGAAACAATCTCCCATCACCACGCACTATGAAGAATTCGACAAGACATCAGAATCTGGGGAGGAAGACGACGAAGTCCACCGCCTATACGCCAACAAGAAAAGGCACGAAAACAGAAATCAGCGGGAATGCGCTGGCTGCGGGGGAAACCATCCTCGAGCCGATTGCAGATTCCTCGATGCCATTTGCAGAGCGTGCAAGAAAAGGAGGCATATCGAGAAAGTCTGCAGGAACAAAAAAAATTACAGCCCAAAAAGATGCAGCAACTCCCCAGCAAAAGCTGAGCCAAGACAACCCGAGAGAAAGTGGCAGCGAAACAAACAAGCCACTAACCGAGAGAAAGCATACCAGACTTTCACTATCAAAAGCGCTCAGACGGAAAGCGGGAAGAAGGTAAAAATAATTGTAAAAATTGAAGACAACCCCTGCAAGATGGAGGTTAACTCTGGATCTTTCCTATCAATGGTGTCATGGGACACCATCAAAAAACTGGTTCCAGACATCAAAATCAAGGAACTCCAGAGACAAAAATTAGCCCTCAAGGACTACCAAGGAAACCGAATTCCTGTAGTAGGCCTGGGACATTTCCGAGTTGCGTACAAGCAACATGTCACTGTACTACCATTGACGATAGTCGACCGAGACCGACCAAGCCTCCTGGGCATCGAATGGTGCGCACCATTGGGCATCGGGATGACCGGAGTAGACCGGGTAGCCGCAACCAACTGGGAAGAAGACCTCATCCAAGAATTCCAGGATGTTTTCAATGGCTCCCTAGGCAGGTATTGGGGGACCCCAATTTCTTTTAGTCTAGACCCCCAAGTAGCCCCTAGAAGACTAAAGGCCAGACGAGTTCCTTTTGTTCTAAAAGCAAAAATAGAGGAACAACTAGATAAATTGATAAATCAAGGGGTCTTAGAGCCTGTAGACCATGCCAAATGGGAAACACCAATTGTAATGCCAATTAAACTAGACAGGTTGGTTCGAATCTGTGGCGACTACAAGGCTACCCTGAACCACACGTTGCAACAAAGCGCATACCCGGTGCCAGTCGTACAACACTTATTACACTCCCTTGGGGGAGGAAAAGTTTTCATTAAACTAGACCTAGCACAAGCGTACCAACAGCTCCCAGTAGACCCTTTAATGGCTGAAGCACAAACAATAGTGACTCACAAAGGGCATTCAAATAGAACAGACTCCAATTTGGAGTGAGTGTAGCCCCAGGCATTTTCCAGAGCCTCATGGAACGCCTGTTAAATGGTATAAAAGGAGTCATACCATACTTCGACAACGTCCTAATTTTGGCCAAAGATGCGACCCAACTTAAAAAAAGACTTAAAGATGTACTAAATAAATTCAGGGAGTCTGGCCTTAAAATAAAAAAAGAAAAATGCTGTTTAATGACTGATTGCGTCGAATTCTTGGGCTATTTGATAAACGGAGAGGGTATACACCCGACCGAAAAAAAGGTCAGAGCTATTAAAGACGCACCAGAACCAAGGAACAAAACTGAACTGCAGGCATTCTTGGGACTAATAAATTTTTATAATGTGTTCCTACCCCACAAAGCAACAATAGCGGAACCATTGCACCGATTACTGGATAAGCAAACAATTTGGACTTGGGGTTATAGAGAAAAGAAAACCTTCCAAAAAATAAAAAACTTATTAACATCAAACACCATTCTCATCCAGTTTAGCAACACACTGCCATTGACGGTGACCTGCGACGCCTCACCATTTGGAGTCCGTGCCATCCTGAGTCACAAATTGCCAGATGGAAGAGAGGCACCTGTTGCATACTATTCAAAGACTCTGTCTAAAACCAAGTGAAATTACAGTCAATTAGACAAGGAAGCCCTGGCAATCGTCGCCGGAGTAAAACGCTTCCATGAGGACCTATATGGAAGGACATTTGTAATAGTAACGGACCACAAACCACTACTGGGAATTTTGGTGGGAATCAAGCCAACAGCGAACATTTTGTCCCCGCAAATGACTAGATGGTCAGAATTCCTAGCAGCCTAGTCTTACACCCTAATACATCACCCTGGGAAACAAATCTCCCATGCAGACGCGTTAAGCAGAGCACTGCTACCAACTCTAGAGGAAGACCCGGCACTGACGACAATGACCACCCTGCAGATAGAGACATGCCCAAATCTGCCCATATCTGCGTATGATGTCGCCAGAGCCACCGCAAAGGACCCATTGACTGCCCGTATACTGAACTGGGTAGGTAAAGGCTGGCCAGAAAACCAAAAAACTGAGAACTTTAAACTTTTCTGGAGCAGACAAACTGAACTCTCAATTCAAAAAGGTTGTTTGTTGTGGGGTGATTGGGTAGTTATCCCCTCCAAATTACAAACAAGAGTTCTCAATATGCTTCACGAAGGCCACCCTGGAATTGTTAAAATGAAAAGCCTTGCTAGAAGCTATGTCTGGTGGCCGGGTATAGATAGGGACATCGAATACTGGGTAAACTCTTGTAACAAATGCCAAAGAAATAGGCCTTCCCCGCCACAAGCACCCATAAGGGACTGGGAAACCCCACGAGGCCTCTGGTCACGAATCCACATAGACTTTGCGGGTCCAACTAAGGGACATACCTTCCTAATTGTCGTAGATGCATACTCAAAGTGACTAGAGGTTAAAATTATGCCAACTACGACAACTGAAACCGTTATTAAACAACTTGACAAACTCTTTGCAACCCATGGCCTGCCGGACGTCCTAGTGTCCGACAACGGGCCACAATTAACAAGCATCCAATTCGAACAATACCTAGCCTCCCTAGGTATCAGACATGCCCTAATCGCACTGGCCCACCCAGCTTCAAACGGTAGGGCAGAGAGAATGGTTAGATTTACCAAAGAAGGTTTAGAAAGGATGGACATTGGGGATGTCCAAGATAAAATAAATCGCCTACTCACCCTCCAGCATATCACACCCAGTACCATAACAAATAAAAGTCCAGCGGAATTACTAATGGGGAGAAAACTTAGATCGCAACTAGACAGATTGCACCCAAACTATACACCAGAAAACCCCCCTGACTCCTCCACCCGTTTCAGTACATTTGAAATAGGCGACCTAGTCTATGCAAAAAACTTTACCAGGGACCCATTATGGCTTCCAGGAAAAATTACACAAATTACAGGCCCCCGGTCCTACCGACTAACCATAGACGACGGCAGGGAATGGAAGCGGCACATAGACCAGCTTCGCTCCCGAAACATTGAAATACAAACACACAACCACAAATATTAGAAAATGACGAAAATCAAACCAAAGAGGGGGGGGAAAAATGAGAAAATAATAAAGAACAGTTTAAATTAAACACAGAATACAATAACTACCAAAAAGAGCAAAAAAGAGACTTACAGTTAGAAGAAACTTGCGAGAGGAGTCCAATCAAAGGGGCCAGCCAGGCCAGCTCGACCTGCCCGGAGAAACCAGGAGGGAGCGGCAAAACCACCGGCCTAAGAAAATCAGGTGGCAATAAAATGGCTGACTCACCCTTCCAGGCGGTTCCATGGAGAAAGACCGGAGAGACAACAACCCCATCCGAACCAGTCAAAGTCTCCAACAGAAATGAAACACGCAAGTCCAGTCGAGTCAAAAGAAGCCCCACCTACCTTCACGACTACATCAACATGTAGGACTAAACCAAGAGGGGAGGGGTGTTCTGTATAAAAATAGTAGACTCCTAAAGACTGAATTCTGATTGGCTAAAGAACTCGAATGGGGATTGGTTCAATAGGAACCAATCCACATAGCTGCTAAAAAGGCGGCAAATATCAAATACCTGTCATTGGCTAAAGCTGGCAGAGAAAAACATATAAAAGGCTGCCGCAGCCTGAGCCAATGTTCCGTTTTCCCAACTGTTTTACTTAATAAAGACTTTGTTGTTGGAACCTGGTCTACCTCGCGTTTTTCCGGACGGAACAGTAAACATAATCTTTGAAAAATCTTTCAGGACCAGTTCCTTGCCAAAACTATGGTCACAAGCTACAGTCATCCCCATCTTCAAAAAGGGAGACCCCAGCCTAGTTGAAAATTACAGACCAATCTCCTTATGCTGTATCACTTGTAAAGTCATGGAATTAATTATTAACTAATCCATTATCCTTCACTTAGAGACAAACAACCTACTCTCTAATAAACAATTTGGTTTTAGAAAAAAGCTATCCTGCAATCTGCAACTCTTACACTGCAAAAACATATGGGCTACACAACTCAATCAGGGCAAAGCAATAGATGCAATCTACATTGCCTTCTGTAAAGCCTTTGATTCAGTGGTACACGACAAATTACTCCTAAAACTAAAATCTTATGGTATCTCTGGACACCTGCATAACTGGATAGAAGCATTCCTGTCAAACAGACAACAAATGGTCAAAATTGGGAGTGTCCTATCAAATTCTGTACCTGTCAATAGTGGTGTCCCCCAAGGCAGTGTTCTAGGACCAACTCTCTTCATACTCTACAGAAATGACCAATGTGATCATATTAAGAGAAACTGTGTTCTCTTCACTGATGATGTAAAGCTATTCAACACCACAGACAATACTCCTACCCTTCAAAAAGACCTTGAGTATGTATTAGAATGGTCAAACAAATGGCAACTTCAAATCTCAACAAATAAATGCTCTGTCTTACATATTAGCAAAAAAAAAAATCAGAAAATAAAATAGAAGCTGAATAGTCAAGATCTTGTTGATGATCCAAACTCTGTCAAGGACCTTAGAATACTCATCTCTAATTGTCTAAGTGCGAGAGCCCACTATAACTACATAGCCAAAAAGGCATTAAGAGTTGTTAACCTAATCCTACATAGCTTTTTCTCTGGTAATATCACACTCCTAACTAGAGCATACAAAACATTTACTAGACCAATACTCAAATAAAGCTCATTAGTCTGGAACCTACATTACTTATCTGATATTAACACAGTTGAGAAAGTCTAGAAATATTTCACAAGAAGAGGTCTCCACTCCTCTACTCATTGCAGAATACCTTATGCTATCAAACTTGAAATTCTAGACCTAGAAAACCTTGAATTACACAGTCTTTGGTCTGATCTAAGTATGGTTTATAAAATCATACTTTACAATGACTTACCTGTCAATGAATACTTCAGCTTCAACCATAACAACACAAGAGCAAGCAATAGATACAAACTCAAGGTTAATCGCACCAAACTTGATTGCAGGAAATACGACTTCAGCAACAGAGTGGTCAATGTCTAGAATACTCTACCTGACTCTGTGGATTCTTCCCCAAACCCCAAAAACTTTAACCTTAGACTGTCTACTATTGACCTCACCCCTTTCCTAAGAGATCTGTAGGGGGCGTGCATAAGCGCACCAACATGCCTACCATCCTTGTCCTATTGTTTCTTTTATTTTTCTTGTATGTACCCATTTCATGTATTCATAATTATGTATATACTTATGCCTATTATCTTGTTAGCGGTTGACAAATCAAAATAATTAAATAAATTTTTAAAAAAGACAGAGCTTCTCAAGCTATAACTCATAAAAAAGCAATTAGCAGCTAATATATCCTCTGTACTACCTCTTATATTTGGATAGAAGGAGAACCAAAAGAACCTAGCTAATATGCTCCATATCTGATTAGTTTTGAAAATAAATGGAGGGGAAAGGTTTGAAATATTTCCTAATGTGTATCAGTGGCCACAACAGACAGTCATGGTTCATGTCAGATGATGCATTTCTTTCAAGAAAAATGCTATTCTATTAATATTTGATCCATTATGCGTCCCTTCTAATTTTATTTTACAAGGAACAACTGAGATAACTTCCCAGATATGTCATGGCTATTTCTGTTGCCATGTTCACAAAATCACAACACAACATAACATCAGAGTTGGAAGGAACCTTGGATATGTTCTAGTCTAACTCCTTGGTCAAGCAGGAAACCCTAAACCATTTCAGACAAATGTTTGTCCAAAATGTTCTTAAAAACCTCCAGAGATGGAACATCCACAACTTCTGAAGGCAAGCTGTTCCAATGATTAATTGTTCTAAGAGTCAGGAAATTTATCCTTGTCTCTAGGTTGGTTCTCTCCTTGAGTAGTTTCTATCCATTGCTTCTTGTCCTGCCTTCAGGTGCTTTGGAGAATAGATTGAGCCCCTCTTCTTTGTGCAGCCCCTCAAATATTAGAACACTGCTAACATGTCATCTTAGTCCTTCTTTTCATTAAACTAGATATTCCTGAAATGGTCCGAACCATTTGGGCCAGCGGGCAGGCAATGAGGAGGAATCAGGAGCAGGTGGTTCGGCTGGAGGTGGTGGCGGTTCAGGACAGCAGGCAGGCAATGAGAAGTAGGAGGTGGCTGGCAGTTCGGGTCAGCAGGCAGACAATGAAGAGGAGGAGGTGGCTGCACCAGGTTAGTATCTCAGGGCTGAGAGCAGGTCACTCCTCAAGTGACTCGATTCATGCTCAGCTGCACCAACAAAGGCCGACAGTATCACCTGCCATTTCCTACTGAAAAAATATTTAAAATCTGGGCCATGTGGTCCACATCTGAGAACCGTGAAAGAAGACTCACCAGGAAGGGAGATGTGTCACATGGGAGGCAGCAGAGAATGGCGAAGGAAGTTTCACCAGATAGGCAGGGAACTAGGCCATGTGGGAGGCCACAGCGAAGGCAGGAAAGTGGGCTGGGCCATGGGAACCATGTGGTTGAGGTGAGAGAGTCAGAGAGCAGCAGCAGCTGTGTCATGGGCATGACTCTAAGCACTGGGAGAAGTGAGATAAAGAGCAGCTGGAACTCTGGGAGGGGCAGGGCAGGGAGGAGTTGAGCCAGCCAGTGGTGGGATTAGCAAATTCTCTGAACTGTGCAAAAAGTTAACAACCAGTTCACCTAAACTGGTGAAAACTGGCTCAATCCTACCTCTGGTTGGAGTTCAATATTTATATACAGGTAAAACCTCTGAAAAGTAAGACTACAGCCTATTCTGCTAAATTCCTGCCCCAAGCTCTGGGAATCCTTCTGTACAGAATGTACATTTTTTTTCAGACAGGTCATAAGTGCCAAGATGTAGTGCCAAGATGTACATTCCAAGTTAAAACATCAACTTCCCAATCCTTACAAGCATTTTGTCTATCTTAACAATGCACCTTTTTTTTCTCTGCTGACAATGTTACCAGGCAGATACCTGGTGATTCTTACCTAATTCATTTATCCTGAGAATAAAAACAATGCTCGTGTCTTGTGGTGTCCTCCACTAAAAGACTCAAGGCTTCATCTGAGATCTCATATTTATCACCTTAGCCATTAAACCTCTCTAAATTTCACTATATAGAATGGGAAAAAAATTCCCTTTATTAGTCTTAAAGCTTCACTGTTTTGTTCAGCAAAGCTGATACCAGCCAAAGCATAGAAAACACAAAGAATCGTGCAAGATGTGTGGAGAGATCCCGCCCAAAGAATCAAGAGTCAGACATAACTGAATAGATAACATCATTTTGTTCCCAATTTACCTTGAAAGGAGTCACATTCCAAGTTAAAACTAGCAGAATTTTACATGATATACAGATTGAATCTGCAACATTCAAGTCCAAATATGATGTTTAAACTGAAGCAATTAGTTTCATAAATATATATGATTAAAAAACTGAAGGTTACTAAAAATCAGATATGAATTTGAATAATGCTTAAAACCACATAGGAGGTCTTCTGTCTATCTTTCTTTTAAGTGGAATCTTTCTATTCCTAACATGATTTTGCCCCCAAAAATGCAATAGTACTGCCTGTGCTACACCAGGGCTTTCTAAGAGATTGGCCAATTTTTTATCATTACAGCTGCTAACTATTAAGAGCAACCCCATTTTCATCAAAGTGTATTTTCTTAATTATTGATGTTTGGTCTGCTAAGATTTGGATTCTCAGAGCTTTCAATAAAGGCCATCTGACACAGAAATTGCCACAGCAATTTTATCTCACATAATCAACCTGTTTTATCTTGGGATGAGTTTGAATAGCTCTCAACAATAGCTCTCTGCTGTTTGAGGAAAGGAGACTTGGTGGATTCAGTTATAAATTTGTTAATGTTTGTAGTCTGAGACACCCCAACTGCAAATCCCTGCGTTCACCCACTGTTCTGCTCAAATATTCATTTGTGGATGAGAGAATATGGAAATTATAATTTAGCCTTAATTTCTTCAACAGCTAATATCTAATTCAGGTTTAGCATTAGGGTTCTCATTATTCAACAAAAAGGAGAAAGTATTTTTTTGAATCCTGATAATCAGAACATATTATTTCTGTAACAGTGTTAATTAACTATTATAAAACAGGAGCTTTTAAAGACCTGGATTGTCCTTACATCACAATATGTAATCTTACCTGTTGTTCATGAGAGGGGGGTAAAGAAGAAGTGGGAGGGGGGGGGAGGCAGACTGACTGACTTTCTTTCTGGCTCGTACCACACATAAACAAGATTGTGTATCATGCTACCTAGCATGACTGATTAATTAAAGTACATCATCCTGATGACATAAAATAGTTTGTGCAAGGGGTCTAGAATCTGTGCAAAGGGTCTAGAGTCTGGAAAGAGTGCAGACCGCTCAGCTCAAAGACAGTTCACTGGCATTTCACATATCTGACAACACCAGCAAGGAATCATAAGTAGAAACTAATCAAGGCTAGCTATTTGTGTGTTAATGAGTCACATTATGCCAAGATCATAACAACCAGATGTCCCAACTGACCCAGACAAGCCCTCAGACAGATCCCATGTGTTTCATGTGCCAATTGTATCCATTCATAAAAACAACTCCCTTTTCAAATACAATGCTTTGGGAACTCATAAAAGCATTGTGCAATTTCCAACCTTTTTTCCAATGCTTTTCTAGTCAATTTTTTTATCTTTTTCTCTTTATTTAATATCCACAAAAAATTACTGTTTTGTTAATAGAACAGTCGGGCAGGAAATAATGTCTGTCAGTTAAAGGAAATTAAAAAATCCAAGTTGATTGTCTCAGAAAAAAATAATATTATTCTGTGCTCTTCAAAGTGTTACACTATAGCAACAACTGCTGGACAAAGCCAGACAGATGTTTTTCCCTTTTTTTCCCTTACTCCCCCTCTCTTTGAAAGCAGATTCTCAACAGCACAGCTGAAAAACCTTTATGAAAAACATGGGCGTTGGAGGTGTCTGGGGCTGAAGTCTACAGAAGTTTAAGCTGACTCCCCCGCCAAAATTACAGCTGCGCAAAATATGGTAGAGTATATCATCCCAGGGCTCAAAGGGACTTTTCCAGTTTTCATGAACGATGCAGGCAGATCCTGGAAAAAAAAACAGCTGTTCTCTGATCAGGCTCAACATTTTGGCTGAAATCAACTGTCTTCCTGCTCTCTACTGCACATATTCAGAGCTATGATTAGCATTTTTTTCCAGGGTGCTGTATCATTAAAATAGGGTGATGCCTTGTTCATTGGCTAATTAAGGGAATAAATTGCACAATATAAATTATAATAGAGGGAAGAAAAAGAAAAATAAGAAGCAAAAGGTCAGAAAGGGAACACCTAGACTGCAAAGTAATAGTGATTTTCCTCTGGATGATCAAGGCACTTTGGAAATTGCTGTGAGGTAAACAGGTTTTGTAAGAATTGGTACTCTACCATAAATCCTACAAAAACTGTTTCAGAATAAATTATGTAACTTTAAAGACTAGGAGTTTGCATCTATATTTCAGCTTGGATTTTACTTCTTAATCTCAGCCATAGCCTTTTCTGAATCTTGGCAAGAAAGAAAATGTACAGAGAATGCGGCTGTACATTTCTTTCTTTTTTCTTTCTTTCTTTTTCTTCTTTCTAGCCCACCTCAGAGGATTCTGGATTAAGTTTTAAATACTTTTCAAGAAGTAATCAAAGTCTAATTATAATTTATTAGGGATGTCTAGGGAAGTACTTTACATAAGTTGTGTTTACTTATTTAAAATATATATGTTCCATTCTTCAAATCTAAGCTTTTGGTGTTGGGGTGTGTGTGCTTGCAACTCTTGCTTCTCTATATAATATTTTTCAATTGCACAACACCCAGAATCACTCAGTAAGTGAGACTGGGACAGCCTAAAGTTGATAAAAAAATAATAACTGTTTCTTTTTCCATTTTATCCTCAAAGCAGTCTTATAAAGCCTTGTAAAATGTTAAAAAAAAGCTTGCCATCCATTGGAAAATGCTATGCATCCGTTGTGTACTCACTGCATACGTGTTTCATATGATCTATCCTTTGAGCATCTGTCCACTGAGATTTCATCCGCTCAAGAAGTTTTGAGCTGCACAAAACTTTTTGAGCGGATGAACTTTCCGCTGTGTACGATGTAAATCCGTGACATACGAGCAACAAACGTTCTATGTCCGTTTATCATCCGTTAAATGTCCGCTGTATCCTCTCTGCATCCTCTGGGCATCCTCACAACTCACATCCGCTGCAGCTAAAAACGGAAAGAGGGAGGAAACAAAAGGTACATGGAACGTCTACACAGCGTTAGTGGCACGGAAATAGAAAGGATGATCAGTGAACGGTTTGCATCCTATATACATTCTCTAGGCTTCCTATGAACATCCCTTTAACATCCCTGCTACATACTACCCACATCCATTCTTTTCCTTTCTTTTCTGTTCTGTTTATGCAAATTTTTGCCACTTTTTGGAGCAGATGACAACGGATGGAGACACCCCTGAAAATTTGCTCGTCCGCTGTGTCCTTTTTGCATATGTTTTGCAAACATCAGCCAGTGTGACCTAGCCTTTATGTAAGCAAGACTGAGAGAAAACCCAACTGGCTTCCTTGTTCTTTGTTTGAGGTTATATAATCCATCATTGGATGTGCAGCAACTGTTCATGTCAATCAGCTTATATTTGAATTATTTGCATGGACATTTCACAGATCCAATTAAGTTTAGAATCCTACACCCATCGAGATCACGGGTCAGTTTGATTCTTACCAGCTCAAGGTTGACTCAGCCTTCTACCCTTCTGTGGTTAGTAAAATGAAGACCCAGATTGTTAGGGGTAATATCTATAAACTGCTTACTGAAAGTTATAAAGTACGACTATTCCTGGTGCTATTGCTAACTTTAGGAAGAACAAGCCCAGCTAGGCTGAATTATTTTCTCACATTGTTTATATTTATTCAACTGCAACTATGTAGGCTTCATTCCCTGTGTTTGTGCTGATTCACCTTCTTAAGAATACCATAATGGCTTTAAGATTTTATTCGGTTAATGGGAAGAGATTAAACCCATTATATTCTGTGGCCTGCTGAAGGGATTTTAAAAATTGCCTGGCTACATGCACTTCAAATTAGCAATACTGGTAGTTAGTGTTCTCCTCTGTTTCTGACTTCTACTGCTACAATCATTTTGGTCATACTGCAGTTAGAATTCTCAGCTGGCTTCTTCTTTCTATACCAATCATATTCATTTTCCTAACCTTAGAATTAAGTGTATGTATAAATAAGTTAGCCTCTCCCATATTTTCAGCTCTCTTTGCTTAGTATTTTGTTTGTTTATTTTTATTTTATTTGGTATGTCAATTGCTTACAAGATAATAGGTATAAGTAAAAACATAGTTATGAATACATGGATATATAAAAGAAAAATAAAAGAAACAATTGGACAGGGACAGTAGGCACATTGGTGCACTTATGTATGCCCCCTACAGATCTCTTAGGAAAGATCACTAGAGATGAGTCCTTGACAGAGTTTGGCTCATCAACAAGGTCTTGACTATTCAGCTTCTATTATATTTTCTGATTATTATCATTTTTTTGCTAATATGTAAGACAGAGCATTTATTTGTTGAGATTTGAAGTTGCCATTTGTTTGACCATTCTGATACATAGTCAAGGTCTTTTTGAAGGGTAGCAGTATTGTCTGTGGTGTTGAATAGCTTTACATCATCAGTGAAGAGAACACAGTTTCTCTTAATATGATCACATTGGTCATTTCTGTAGAGTATGAAGAGAGTTGGTCCTAGAACACTGCCTTGGGGGACATCACTATTGACAGGTACAGAATTTGATAGGACACTCCCAATTTTGACCATTTGTTGTCTGTTTGACAGGAATGCTTCTATCCAGTTATGCAGGTGTCCAGAGATACCGTAAGATTTTAGTTTTAGGAGTAATGTGTCATGTACCACTGAATCAAAGGCTTTACAGAAGGCAAGGTAGATTGCGTCTATTGTTTTGCCCTGATTGAGTTGTGTAGCCCATATGTTTTTGCAGTGTAAGAGTTGCAGATTGCAGGATAGCTTTTTTCTAAAACCAAATTGTTTATTAGAGAGTAGGTTGTTTGTCTCTAAGTGGAGGATAAAGGATTGGTTAATAATTGATTCCATGATTTTATACAGGTGACGCAGTATAAGGAGATTGGTCTGTAATTTTCAACTAGGCTGGGGTCTCCTTTTTTGAAGATGGGGATGACTGTAGCTTGTGACCATAGTTTTGGCAAGGAGCTGGTCCTGAAAGATTTTTCAAAGATTATGCTTAGAGGTTCGGCTATGGCAGTGGATAGCTTTTTAAAGAAGTAGGCACATATTCCATCAGGTCCAGTAGATATGGATGGTTTTAGATTGTGTAGTGCTTTTTCAACATTGTCTACTGTAAAATTGATATGTATTAGATCACTGTAGCTGTCTGTGGTTCAACTAGGAAATACTGGGCATGATCCATTGCTGTTTACAAATACTGAGCCAAAGAATGTGTTGAAGAGATTGGCTTTAATAGTGTTGTGGTTGCAGTCTTTAACATTAGGTCGTTTCAGGGGTGGAATGGGTCGTGAGTCTTTTAGTTTGTTGTTTACAAAATTGTAGAAAGCACGGGTGGAATTGGTGCATAGAAGGTTTTTCTCTTGTTTTTTGTGATAATTGGTGCATTCAGTTTTTATCCGGTGGCATAAATTTTTGTATTGGTTTTTGAAGTTGGCAACATGACCAGATTTATTTTTCTGACAAGTGATCTCTTTTTGGATTGAAGCTTCCTTATTGTTATGGGTAATCTTCTTTTTCCTGGATTTTGGAGTTGTAAAAGTTTGATGACTCTTTTGACTTCATGTAAAAATATGTTGTAATGGTCTTCAACAGTAGTGCATCCAGTGAATAGAAATTGCCAGTCAAGGGATGAGAAATCGTTGCCTATAAGATCATAGTTGCCTTTTTTGAAGTTATAATTGGGGGTCACATCATTGTGTTGATTTTTGTGTGGACGTATGTTGAGACAAACATCAATCATGCTGTGATCACTGTTGGAAAAAGGTTCTTTAATTTGTATTCTGTAAATTGAATTCAAACTATTGCAGAAGATGAGATCAAGGCAGTTGTTAGGTCTAATATTGTTGGTTACTAGTTGTTCCAGTCCCAGGTTTGTTACAGCATTGTAAAAGATTGCATGTATGGGTTCAGTTTTACATTTGTTTCGGGTCCAGTCAATGTGAGATAGATTGAAGTCACCAAGAAAGATAAAAGTGTGTGGGCAGGATGTTGTCCATGTTTCTAGTGAATTTAGCTTGTTTACATGTTCAATGTCATAATCAGGGGTTCTGTAACATAGTAAGAATCAAAATGTGATATTTAAAGCCCATGTCAAATTGCACCAACGGATGCAAAGAGGATGTAAAATGGAGAGAAACGCTTGCCATCCGTTGGAAAATGTGATGCATCCGTTGTGTGCTCACTGCGTCCGTGATTCATACTCTCTATCCGTCCAGCATCCGTCTACTGTGATTTCATCCACTTAAAAAGTTTTGAGCTGCACAAAACTTTTTGAGCAGATAAAGTATCCAATGCGTCCTTTATACATGGCTACACATACGGGGAACATCCATTATATGTCTGTCGACATCCGTTACGCGTCCGCTATATCTGCTAGGCATCCACTGAGCATCCACGCAACTCGCATCCGCTCCAGTGGAAAATGGACACAGGGAGGAAGCGAAACAGACGTGTAACGGACACACAGCATTAGTAGCACGGATGTAGAAAGGATGAAAGCGGATGTAGCTTGGATATAAAGCATTAAAACGGAAAAAACGTTCATATAGGGGATGTATCTCAGATATTTAGGATGTCTGGAGGATGTCTGGAGGATGCAGAAAGACACCTTGCGGAAAACTGATATTTCCTATAAAAAGGGGGAGGAAATCACCTGTATCTAACTTTTAGTCGAGCAGCCCTGCGGTGAAGACCTCTTCAGCCTTGCTCTGGCTCTGCCACATCATCCATTGATCTCCACAATGGATCATCGCACACTCCTTTTGGTAGCCGCCATCATTCAACACCAGAACCAAGCCCTCTTCAGGCTCTTTCACCTTTTCTATGGGAAGAAAAGGAAGCGGCCAAGAAGTGTGTGAGTCCAAAGATGGATCACGATAAGAGCCGAGTATGGACTGTACAACAAGCTGATGGTGGAGCTCAGGAACGAAGACACTCGTGCATTCCAGAATTTTGTGAGGATGCCTCCAGCCATGTTTGACGAAATTGTGGAGTGTCTGAGACCAAGGTTGACCAAGGCGAACACCAACTTCCGTCCCAGCATGGACACTGGGCTGAAGGTGGCACTGACTCTGCGCCACCTGGCCTCCGGAACCACACACAGAAACATGCAGTATGGCTGGAGGGTGCCACACAACACCATCAGCATTGTGGTTAGAGAAGTGGTGCAGGCCATCATCGAAGAATACGTGGAGGAGCTCCTCCAGTGTCCCACCACTGAAGAAGGCTGGAGGAAAGTTGCAAAACAGTGGTATCAGAGGTGGAACTTCCCCCACACCATTGGAGCCATAGATGGGAAGCACGTGGCCTGCAAAGCTCCAGTCAAGTCAGGGTCCACTTATTTCAACTACAAGGCCTTCTTCAGCATCATCCTCTTCGCCATGGTCGATGCTGACTACAAGTTCATGTACATCGATGCTTCAGGCAACGGGTCATCTTCAGATGCCCAGGTATACAACGCCAGTCACCTCAAGGAGGAGCTGGAACGCAACCTCATCGTGGGCTTCCCAGATCCAAAACCCCTGCCCAACGACACACAAGATGTGCCCTACTTCATCGTGGGGGATGACGCCTTCTCCCTCAGAACCTACCTCATGAAGCCCTACACCTCCAGACTCCTCACCCGTGAAGAGAGGATCTTCAACTACAGGCTGTCCAGGGCAAGACAGGTGGTGGAAAATGCCTTTGGCATCCTGGCCAAAAGGTTCCCAGTACTTCTCACCATCATGCAGCATCGCCCAGAGACCGTGAAGAACATCATGGAAGCTTGCTGCATCCTGCACAATCTCATGCGCACCTGCTACCCAGTGTTGCAGTACAGGCTTGTGGATCATCAACAAGGGAATGGGGACATGAAGCCTGGTGAATGGAGGAAAGGGCGAAACCTGATCGACACTGTGGATGTACCAGGCCCCAGCTGGAGCAGTGGAGTGGCAATACAGGATGATAGATGATTAATGGATGCTTCCTTGAGCCTGTGGTGTAACACTGATGAGGTTGTGCCATGTATGTTGAGTGCCCCTACAATAAACAGGGCATTAATAAAGAGTTTTGTTTATTTTGAAATGTGTTGATCAATGATTAAATTGTTATGGATAATGAAGGGCCATAGGTGTGGCACCTGGGAGGGTGGACCATACAGTCCCACTATGCTTCCACTGGAGGCTTATCTATCCCACAGCTATTACCCATCCCACAGCTATTACCCATCCCACAGCTATTACCCATCCCACAGCAATTACCCATCCCACAGGTATCCCTGCCCATCCCACAGCTATTACCCATCCCACAGGTATCCCTGCCCATCCTACAAGCATGCAAAGGCTTAACCATTTTCTAAAAGTTTCCACCAACACTTTATTAAGTAAAAGAAATGACCCAAGTGTGTGAAGCAAAGATAACCTTTATTAATAACAGTTAAGTAAAGTGTAGGACTTTATTTAAAAAGCAAAAGGAACCAAGAAAAGTGTCCCAAACAAAGATAAAGTCAAAAGGTAACAACCCATTCTCTGGCAATGTTCTCAGTCACTCTGAGGCATGTCCATGGTCTCAGGTGTAAAGGGGACAGGGACTGTGGAGGTGGCAGTGGCTGAAGTGCTGGTTTGAGGCGCCATTGGGGTGCCTGGCCCCGAGAGGACAACAGGAGGTGGTGTTTTCAGGAAGCTCTCAGAAACTGGCTCAGCCCAGTGAGGTTGAGAGGCCCTTCATCAAGGACCTGGGATGTCAGGCACAGGACCGATGAAAGATGTTCTGAGGCCAGGCTTGGATGTGGGGTGGAGGAAGGAGTGTTGTGGGGATGTCTGGTCTTCATCTGGGTGAGGTGAGGCATCTGTGGCATGCAAGGAAATATCTGTGGCGTCGGTGGAATCGGTGGCATCAGTGGCATCTGTGGCGTCGGTGGCATCAGTGGTATTGGTGGTGTTGGTGGCACCTGTGGTGTGCGAGTAACCTGTGCCTGGACTGGGAAGGGCTGTGCTGCTGGAAGTCCTGGTATCCGTAGCCTTGGTAGGTGAGGGACTGTTGAAAGCCATAGAAGGGCTGTGACATCGCCTGGGGTGGAGGAGCAGATCTGGACTGGGTGGGAGCAGGTTCACCTGGGCCTGGAGGGTGGTGCAGCAGTGCCGTGATCCTCTCTTTCATGACCTGGTACTGGGCCTCGGACATGTCCATGAGGGTCTGGCTCACGTAGGTGATGAAGGCTTGCGGTTCTAGGATGGTATGTTGAAGTGGACCAGCTGGGAGAGGAGATCTGTGCTGGCTTTGATTGTGTCCCTGATCAAGAAGAGGACAGTGTGGCTCTGTCCCTCTGGTCTGCCTCTCTGCCTGCTTTCTGTGGAGGTGGAGCTGGGGGTGGGTTGGTCTCTGGTGGTCACTGCTTCTTCTTGCTCCATGTGTGTGAGAGAATCCTCCACGTCCTCTAGCATAGAGTGTGCAGCTGTCGGGGGTGTCCCTGTCGTGGGGTGCTCTGTGGACACCTGCCCAGACACGGTCGCTGTCTCCTGGCCAGAAGAGGACTGGCTGTCTGTGGGCTGCCTGAGATTGAGGGTAGACAGGGGGGCTGCTCCTCGGTGGCGGATCTCACCCTCCAGGAAGCTGCACTTTGCCATGACGTAGGTCTCCCGGTCAGTGAGCTTTACTGCGGCCTGGCCAGACTTCTTCAGGTGCAGCTTCACGTACCAGGTGTGCATATGCTTCCACCACCCAAGGAGAACATCAGCAGTGTAGCCCAGGCTCTCGGCCTTCTCCCTCCAAGCTGCCTGCTTCTGCTTGGTTTCTCGATAGAGCCTGTGGCCCTTCCTCCATATGTACTCATTCTCCCTCAGCCACTCCAGCACCTCCTCCTCATGCTCCTCTGCGATGGAGTACTGCTTCCTCTCTCCCTTCTCCTTGCCTTGCCTCTTCCTCCCTCTGGCAGAGCCTTCAGCAGCAGGGCCTTCAGGGCTTTCAGGGCTTTGGGGCTGGTCCACCACAGCAGCAGCAGGAGAAACAGCAGGAGAAGCAGCACCAGCACCAGCAGCAGAAGAAGCAGCAGCAGCAGCAGCAGAGTCAGCGCCAGGGGGTGGGATGGTGGATCTATCCCTCTTGACAGGGCTGGCAGAAGATGGCACAGGCTTCCTCTTCTTCCCCATGATGTTCTCTTAAGATGTCTCTGGCAGCAGGTCTTTCCTCTGAATGCTGACTGCTTGCGAGCTGCATCCTTTTATATCCACGGAGCTGATGCAATTCATCCTCCCCACATGCGCAGTGAACACTACGCATCTGCTCTGCATCCGCTACGCTTCCGCTCTGCATCTGCTACGCATCTGTGTCATCCGCTACACATCCGCTACGCATCCACTATGCATCCGCTTCATCCGCTAAGCATTCGCTCTTTCCGCTACGCGTCTGCTTTGCTGTGTTCCCCCAGAAGCCCTGCGGACATGCCATCTGCTTCCATCCGCTTTCATCCGCTAGGCTTCCGTTGAGCATCCGTTTTACATCCACACTACGTCCTCCCCCTGTCCGTTTTTTTCTGTTCTCTTTATGCAAATTTTTGCCCCTTTTGAGAGTGGATAAGAACGGATGGAGCCACCCCCGGATTTTTGGCTGTCCGCTGTGTCCTTTTACATACGTTTTGCATCCGTCAGGAGATGTGACCGAGCCTTAAAGACAGTTCACAGAAGATGGTCTCAGGAACAGCAAGCTCTTGGGTAATTTGAATGTTTTTTAGAGGTAAGGATTTTTATAGAAGATAGCAACACCACCTCTTCTACGGATTTCACGATCTGATCGGTAAACATGATAGTCTCTTACTGTGGTAATGGATTCAGGGAGAGATGCATTGAACCATGTTTCACAGACAAATATGATGTCGAATTTAGCCATATTTAGTATGAGGAGAAATTCAGATATTTTATTGACAAGGCTTCTTCCATTGAGTAGCTTGCATTTAAGGCCAGTTGTAGTTGGAATTGAGGTAGTTAGGGGCATGCATGCCTAGTTTTGAGTGATGGTGGTTAGGATGAGGTAGGGTTGGATATGGAGTTGTAGGTTGTGTGACTTACTTTTGATACAATCAGCATGGTAGTCAATGTAGAGATCCTTCTCTCCATTGTCGAGATGTCTTTTGAGTTTTTTGCAAAGTTCATGGGGGCGGATTCTTTGCAGTATGGATAAGTCTGGTCTTGAGTGAAGTTTTTTGTAGTTGGGATTGGTTTTTGCAATGGCATTTATTGTATGAATGAATTTGCATTTGCTGGACTCATTTTTGCAAACAACTCTACAAAATTTTGGGGCCACAGAGCCATCACTGTATTTGGACTCAGGGCCATCTCTGGTTACTTCAATGGTAGAGATGCTTGTTGTATTTGAATTGCTTATGTTATTATGAACTTTGGTGATGTCATCTGATTCGTTGATCTCTTCAAGATAAAATGAGATGGCATTTGAACATTTCTGATCACATTCAATGGTGTCTCTGATGAGCAAGGAGATATCATTTGTGGAATTATTTGATGGGATAGTAATTATTTGTGGTTGTGGTTTGGTGGTTATTTTTGGTTGTAGTTGTGACTGTAGTTGAGGTAGTAGTTTTGGTAGTGGTTGGTGGGTTGGGATTTGATTTTAAGCTGACGGGTAGTTGCTTATCAGTGCTGTTTTTTTTTTCAAGAGAAATTAGGTTTTCTTGCATAATTGTTTCAAAACATGTTGCTAAGCATTTTTCTGTTGAGTGTGTGAATGATTCTATGCTATCAACTCTGTCAGGCAGGGTACTTGGTTTGTTTAGCTTAAGAAAACATGATGGACATAGACAAGGGAAAATATCTGATGTTTTTGGGAGATCTGCTTGGTGTTTGTTTAAGTTTAAGCAGGCAAGGTGGGCTTAATTGTCACATAGGTAACATTTGATGTTATTTTTGCTTTCGTTGAGAATTTTAAGTCATCTGAAGCATGTACAGGAATCTGGGAGGTCATTGGTAGAGATATTTCTGTTGTTGTTTGGTAGTGGAGGATTTGGAGTCTGGAGTTTCTGGCTGGCATGGTCAATGACAATAGTGCACTAAACAATTACAATAATTAAATAATGTGATAGGTAGACAGTTACTTAATGAATGTTGCTAATTAATAAATGTTAATTGATAAGTTAGAGAATGAATCACAAGTAACGTTACTTATTACTAAAAATCAATCAATCAACTTATTGTTTAGAATCAATAAATTAATCAATAGACTAGATAATCAGTGATACATTATTAAATATCTATCAGTTCAATAAATCAGTAAATTAGTGGTCATTTAACAATTAATTATTATACTATTACATGATAAATCAATTATTATAGACAAAGCATGATCTATAAATATTTGGTCTTGAGGTACTGAAATAGTAGAGGTAGTATAGTATTGGAGGTTTATGGTGTAAAATTCCTTTGTTTTTCCTTAAAGCCACGTTTTTTGGTTTTTGTTTTGTTTTATTTTTGTTTTAAAGAGGAAGTGTTGCTGTTTGATGGATTTGAATGGAGAAGATTTGAATGAGCTCACCAATCATCTAGAGTTTGGAGTTTGGAAAGGATGAAATTTGGGTGGGGGTTTAGTGGAGGTTGTCCAATCAGCTAAGTGGGAATTTAAATTGAGGCTGACTAAACAGCTGGGTTGTTTAAATGGAGCTGGGTGATTTATATGGAGTCTATCAATTCTCCGTGAGTTTCCTTTGTTCTCCCCGATTGGTGGCCGTTTAGAATTATTTTTGTTGATTTGATTTAAATGGAGACTGTAGACATCATTCCAATGATCATTCCATCATCAGAATTCCATCATCAGAATTCACAATCAATCTCAGTTTCAAAAGGCAGTTTTCCTAAATAAAAATCTTCTTCACACCTCTTCTTCTTGTCTAGTCCTCCTTTTTTCTCTTTTTTTTTCTTCTGTAATCACTCTTTTCTCAAGCTGCCATTTAACTTCCAGAGTTAGAGGGTAAATTTAACAATTTAAGCCGCTGCCACTTAATCTCCACACTCACCCCTTCCGCTCTGGAGTCTTCGCTTTTTAACTTTTTTCTGACTCGGGTCCACAGTAAATTTTTGAGCCGTTTACCCGCTCCTTCCTCCCACTGAAAAATGCTTCTTCCTCCCACTGAAAAATGCTCCTTCCTCCCACTGAAAAATGCACTGCTGATCTATAAGGAGCCGGGGGGAGACACTCACCAGCAGTTGGGTACCTTCTAAGCTTGCTTTTTTTAAAAAAAAATTATCCTGCTCCATTTTGCATTCTTCCTCATTTTCGCCAGATAATAATATAAATATCCACTGAAACTTGCATCTCTGAACAGTTAATTTAGTTGAAGTAACTGGACACATTTTAGACAACATGTACAACATTTGCAGTTTAGAATAGGTGGCAACTGGCTCAATTGTAGTAACTGCAAGAGGGATCTTAGAGTCCTGATGGACAATAATTAACTTAAATATGAGCCAGCAATGTATTGCAGATGCTAAAAAATGCCAATGCATTAACAAAAATGAATGAAGAAGACATGAAGTATTCATACCACTTTATAATGCTTTGTAAAATCACACTTGGAATATTGCACCCAGTTTGGTTGCCACATATATAAAAGATTTTGAGATTCTAGAAAGAGTGCAGAGGAGAGTAGCAAAGATTATTAAGGGATTGGAGGATAAAACATGAATAACAATGTAGAAATTGGCTATGTCTAGCTTAATGAAAAGAAGGACTAGGTAGCAGTATTCCAATAGCTAAGGAAATGCCACAAAGAAGAGGGAGTCAACCTATTTTCCAAAGCACCTAAGGGCAGGACAAGAAGCATTGGATAAAAATTAATGAAGGAGAGAACCAATCTAGAACTAAGGAGAAATTTCCTAACAATTAGAATAATTAATTAGTGGAATGAGTTGCCTCTAGAAGTTGTGGGTGCTCCAACACTGGAGAATTTAAGAAGAGATTGGACAACCATTTGTCTGAAATCGTATAAGGTTTTGGGCTTGAGGAAGAGATTATAGTAGAAGATTTCCAAGGTCCCTTCTAGCTCTATTATTCTGTTATTCATACTAATATTTTTAATATTGCCAATATAGTACAGTAATTACAATAGTTGACAAAGTAATATTGATTCAGCCAAGTAATCAATTGACGTAGTAAAGGATAAAGCAATAAGAAACTGATAGCTTGGTATTTCTTTAACAGGAAAACAAAACCAAAACAGTTCCATTAGCACCAGGAAAGATGCTAGAAAATCCAAGAAGATAAAAGTAATAATAATAATGAAATGAATAATGAACAGCACTTGAAGCAAGAAATTGATTTAATAAATAATTATTTGGCAACTGGATCATTGATAATATGTAGAAACAACTGATAGAATTTAGACTCTGATGGACTATGACAAATAGAATCCCTAAGAGCTAAACCAGTAAAAATATCTGAAAGATACCAGATCAATATAGGTAATATACTATAATATATTTGGATATAAAATCTTACTTGCACTTACAGAAAAATAACTAAATCCATTTGCTTTCACATAAGGAATAGCTCACAAACAAACACAACAGAAATAGAAACAGCCAACAAAAGCCAGGGAAATCATCTGCAGAAAGATATAGGGAAAAGTCCTTTTGCATTAGACTGAAAGGAATGGCATAGAGGATCCAAGGTACTGCTTCTTATCCTAATATATAGTCACCCCTGACAATATATTAATGCATAATGTTACATTTATGCCACAAATAAAACATGGACGAAGAGAATATATATAATGGATATATAAACTAATCTTGTAACAGGGAATAAATAGATAAAACAGGATAGATACTTTAAATTCCTGCAAAACATATCAATCTGTATAAATCCTGTAGAAAGAAAGGAAATCTTTGAAGCTATCCCTCTTTATAAATTTAACTGACAGTTTAAAAATATTCTTGGCATTTGATTTGACATTTGAATGCTGGTTTATCAGCTTGTCTGCTGATACAAATATAAGAGTGTATAACCTCAGTCATAAAAGTGCTTCCAAGATGCTTAGAATATTTAACTAAAAGTATGTAGATTTAAATTTTCATTTATTGGATATTAAAATACAAACACCCAATACAAGTTTGGAATTTAATAAACAAAGTTATATCTCAAGGAAATAGAAGAAGTAGACTCTTTACTTCAATTAAATATTTTTTTAGTGATAGAAAAACTTTAAATAGCTGTTAATATATAAAAATATTCTTGCCTAATTCTCATATATTTTAGGCAGTAGTGGGATTCAGCTGGTTCGCACTGGTTCAGTAGAACTAGTACCTAACTTTTTGTTCAATTTGGCGAACTGACTGAAGCCTCATACCTCCCTTCCCAGCCATTCCTTACCTCGCTGGCATGGGACTTTCAGGCTCCTACCCTTGGCCACACCTCCTTCTCCTCCAGGCTTCCACCTCCACCCACTTACCTCCAGCTTTTTTCCATGACTGGTCTTTTTTCCATGACTGGTCTTTGCCCTAGCCTCTGCCATGAAATTCAAGAAGCGCCACTTCAGCTTCTCTCATCTGTCATTCTTTCTCTCCCAATGTCACAGCTTGCCTGGATGTCTTTTCCCCCTTTCCCCCTCTAGTAGCCTTTTGTGGAGATTTATTTTCCTTTTCCAGTCTATTTTATTTTCTGTTTGAATAAACTCTACAAGTCAATCAAGATCCAGCTGCTGCCATGGTCCCCTTTACCTGACCATGGAGTGGAGTAAGGGGAAGCCACAAGCCAGGTTGAGGGGAGCCGCATCTCCCCTCTTGGACTTGATCTTTTTTCCCCCCGAAGA
Source organism: Laticauda colubrina (assembly GCA_015471245.1). Lineage (NCBI taxonomy): Eukaryota > Metazoa > Chordata > Lepidosauria > Squamata > Elapidae > Laticauda > Laticauda colubrina. The sequence goes on along the minus strand of BLBF01000019.1, from coordinate 14,996,457 downwards.
TGACTGCAGCAGTGGTCTAAAATGGCCAACCCGAAGAGGAGGACTCAGCTGGACTAAGATTTGTGCAGGAGGGAAGAAAGAGGTGGATAACATCTGAACTGGGACAACTGGGAGACACAACTAAACAAAAATACCCCGAGATTAAGGTAACATGGAATTTTTAAGAAAAGAAAAGTGAGCGGCGAAATTACAAAGGGACAGGAAAAAAAAAAAAGAAAATATTTTTGACAGCTAAGCGGGGCTTCGAACCAGGAAAGGAAGAAGCTGGAACTAAAGATTTAACTAAATTAGACTAAAATATTTTGGCAATAAACAGGCATAAAACAAAGCTGGACTTAAGATTGTCAAAAAATATTAATAATATAATTTACAAATTGGAGACTGGATTGTTCTGGAATATTGAGATTCAAAAAACCCTAAATAAAAAATAGGGGGAAAAGGTGAAGACTTTGTATAATGGAGAGTGCCACCTTCTGACAAAAACTTGAGCTCAAAAAAAAGGGAAAGCATCCTGTTTCTGAATGAACTTGTGTTGATATAATGTTAAAGAAATATTGAAACAAAGTAAGAATCTTAAGGCCCTGTCACACTGCCCAACGGATGTAAAACGTTAGTAAAAAAGATACAACGGATGAGAAAAATGTTCCATCCGTTGTTATCCGCTCTCAAAAGGGATGAAAATTTGCATAACCAGAGCAGATAACACGGAAAGGAACGGACGGGGGGAGGATGCAGAGCAGATGGAAAGTGGATGCAGAACGGAAGCCTAGCAGATGGAAGTGGATGGCACATCTGCTAGGCTTCCGGGGGGGCGCAGCAAAGCAGACGTGGAACAGAAAGAGCGGATGCAGAGCGGATGCAGAGCGGATGCAGAGCGAATGCAGAGCAGATGAAGCAGATACACAGCGGAAGCCTAGCGGATGCCGAGCGTTAATTACGCATGCGGGGAGAATGCATTGTGTAAGCCCCACGGATATAAAGGGAAGCAGCTCGGAGGCAGGCCACCATTCAGAGGAAAGACCTGCTGCCGGACACATTGACTGCCTTGACTGCCCTGCCTGCATGCCTGCCTGCAAGCCTTGCTGCCAGCCTTGGTGCCTGCCTGCCTGCAAGCCTTGGTGCCAGCCTTCCTGCAAGCCTTGGTGCTTGCCTGCCTGCCAGCCTTGGTGCCAGCCTTCTTGCCAGCCTTGGTTCCTACCAGCCTCCCTGCCAGCCAGCAACCCCACAACCATGGGGAAGAACAGAAAGCCTCAGCCATCTGCTGCCAGCCCTGGCAAGAGGGACAGGGCCACCATCCCACCCCCTGGCCCTCACTCTGCTTCTGCTGGGGCTTCTGTAGCACGGGCTCGCTCTTCTGGGGCTGGAGCTTCTGCTGCTTCTGCTTCTGGAGGAGCTGATGATGATGCTTCTGGCAGTGGTGCTTCTGCTGGTGCTTACTCTGCTGCTGCTGCACCCCAAAGGCGCTTCAGACAAGCACTCCACCACCAGCCACCTCCACAGCACCTGGAACCTTCACCCCTGAGACTGAGCGACCAAGAAGAGTGCCAGAGACTGGCTGGCTGGCTACCTGTAGACTTTATTTGGACACTTGACTTGGGTCCTTTTTCTTGTATAGCTTGTTGTTAATAAAGTCTATCTTTGATTCACACACTTGCTTCATTTCTTTTTTTTTCTTAAAGTCTTGGTGGAAACTTTTAGAAATGGTTTAAGCCTTTGCATGCTTGTAGGATGGGTTAAGATAGCAGTGGGGTGGGCAGGGATACCTGTGGAATGAGCAGGGATTCCTTTGGGATGGGTAATAGCTGTGGGATAGATAAACCTCCAGTGCAAGCATAGTGGGACTGTATGGTCCACCCTCCCAGATGCCACACCTATGGCCCTTTATTATCAATAACAATTTAATCATTGATCCACACATGTCAACATAAACACAACTCTTTATTAAATGCCCTGTTCATTGTAGGCCCACCCAACATACATGGCCCAATCTCATCAGTGTGATGAGACAGGCTGAAGGAAGCATCCATTAAACATCTATCATCCTGTCTTGCCACTCCACCGCTCCAGCTGGGGAGTAGCACCAGTGTTTCAGGAGGTTGCGCTGCTTCTTCCCTTCACGTGAGGCTCTGTTGGGGCCTTGCACATCCTCAGTGTCTATCAGGTTTTGCCCTTGCCTCCATTCCCCAGGCTCCATGTCCCCATTGCCTTGTTGGAGGTCCACGAGCCTGTTCTGTAAGACTGGGTAGCGGGTGCGCATGAGATTGTGCAGAATACAGCAAGCTTCCACAATCCTCCTCATGGTCTGTGGGTGATGTTGCATGGTGGTGAGAAGTACCTGGAACCTGTTGGCCAGAATGCCAAAGGCGTTCTCCGCCACCCGCCTTGCCTTGGACAGCCTGTAGTTGAAGATCCTCTCTTCACGGGTGAGGAGTCTGGAGGTGTAGGGCTTCATGAGGTAGGTTCTGAGGGAGAAGGCGTCACCCCCCATGATGAAGTAGGGCACATCTTGCATGTCGTTGGGCAGTGGGTCTGGATCTGGGAAGCCCACGATGAGGTTGCCTTCCAGCTCCTCCTTGAGGTGACTGGCGTTGTATACCTGGGCATCTGAACATGACCTGTTGCCTGAAGCATCGATGTACATGAACTTGTAGTCAGCATCGACCATGGCGAAGAGGATGATGCTGAAGAAGCCCTTGTAGTTGAAATAAGTGGACCCCGACTTGGCTGGAGCTTTGCAGGCCACGTGCTTGCCATCGATGGCTCCAACGGTGTGTGGGAAGTTCCATCTCTGATACCACTGCTCTGCAACTTTCTTCCATCCTTCTTCAGTGGAGGGGCACTGGAGGAGCTCCTCCATATATTCTTTGATGATGGCCTGCACCACTTCTCTGACCACAATGCTGAGGGTATTGTGTGGCACCCTCCAGCCATACTGCATGCTCCTGTAGGTGGTCCCTGAGGCCAGGTGGCACAGAGTGAATGCCACCTTGAGCCCAGGGTCCAGGCTGGGGCAGAATTTGGTGCTCTGCTTGGTCAACCTGGGTGTCAGCTGCTCCACAACTTCGTCAAACATGGCTGGAGGCATCCTCATGAAGTTCTGGAATGCACGAGTGTCTTCGTTCCTGAGCTCCACCATCAGCTTGTTATACAGTCCATACTCTGCTCTTCTCGCGATCCATCTTCGGACCCAGACGCTTCTTGGCCACCTCTTTTTCTTCCCGTAGTAGAGTTCAGAGAGCCTGTAGATGGCTTCGCACTGTTGCAGAACAATGGTGGCTGCCAAAAGGACTTTGTTATGATCCATGGTGGACATGACTGGATGCTGTGGAAGAGGAAGAGTCAGATGAAGGCTGCAGAGGTCTGCACAGCTGGGCTGCTGGGCTGAAAGTGAGATCCAGGTGAGTTGCTCCCCCTTTTTATAGGCAGTATAGGTTTTCCACTATGTGTCCCTTTGCATCCTCTAGGCATCCTCTAAACATCTTTAATATCTGAGATAGGTTCCCTCTGCGGACGTTTTTTCTGTTTTAAATGCTTTCTTTGCAAGCTGCATCCGCTTTCATCCTTTCTCCATCTGTTCTGCATCCGTTCTGCATCCGTTCCGTGTCCGTTCCACTTCTTCCCTGCGTCCATTTACCACTGGAGCGGATCAAGTTGCGCAGATGCGTAGCGGATGCCTAGCGGATATAGTGGATGCAGAACGGATGCCTAGCGGATGCAGAACGGACGCATTGGATACATTTTCTGTGCAAAAGTTTTGAGCAGCTCAAAACCCTCTGAGCGGATGAAACGTCAATAGACGGATGCTGGACGGATAAAGAGGAAGCAAAACGTATGCAGTGAGTACAAAACGGAAGCATCGCGTTAACCAACGGATGGCAAGTGTTTTTCTCCATTTTACCTCCTCTTTCCATCTGTTGGTGCAGTGTGACAGGGGCTTTAGAAAGTGAAAGCTGAACCAGAATAAAGGAAAAAGCAAGGAAAGACTGACTGTGGGATTGATTGATGTTTTTGATATAGACCCTGTGCTGGAATAATTGAGAACTTTAGAAAGAAAATTGAAAGAAGAAAGAAGGTAAGTAAAAGTGTTTTTGTGGACTTCAACTATCATAAAATATAAGAGTTTGTCATGATAATATCTCTTCGGGAATTAAAAATGGAACTTAAAAATATGAGAGAATTACTACAGGAAAGAGGCAAATCACTTTGCTCTGTGTTAGAAAAAATAGAAATAGTGATTGAAGAACAAAGAGTTCCAGAGGAGGAGGAGTCAACTCAAGGAGAAGACATTTTAAATAGACAATTAACACAAAGAACACTACAAAGAAGTGGGAAAAGAAGGAAGGCTAAAAAGTTAAGATTTAAGAAGGCAATCAAAAGGGGGAATACCTGTGAAGTTGGGAAAGGCAGAAAGATCCAGCAGAAAAGGGGAAAGGACGATATCAAGAAAGAGAGGGATATAAACTGGAATGAGAAAAGATATGGGGAAAAGAGGGGGAGGAGAAGCAGTAAGAAACAGGTGCATGAAATAAAGAAATACGGAAATAGTAAAACGTTGAAAAGAAATCATTTTTTCAGAGATAATGGCTGATGAATTAAAAAAAGGGATTCTGCAGGGTGACAAGGGGTAATAAAAATATTTCTGCAATTAAAATATTTAGAAAATAGGGTAATATAGATTATTAAAGGAGGGATAGGTACTGATAACTCTTATTAAAAATTAAGGGGGGAAAATATGTTGCGGAATCCAAATGAAAAGATGTAATGATTATTATTGTAACTTCTTAAAAATAATGGTTTATTGGGAATCAAGATAAGGGAATAATGCTATATTTTAACCACTGAAGTGTCACACTCAAAGCAGTAAAAGGGGAGAAACCTATATTTGTTTGTTTTTCTATAGTGTTAAAACTTGTATTAATCTAAAATTTATTTAAAAAAATGTGTGATGAAAAGGGAATATGACAATCTAAAGAACCACTTAAATTAATAAGTTAACATAGACTATTAAAAGGAAGGAGAGACATTGGCAACAACAAAAAAAACAACAACAACAAAAACAACAACAACAACAACAACAATAATAATAATAATAATAATAATAATAATAATAATAATGCAAACATATATTGTTTATCTTTATTTTTAAAATAAATATTAAAGGATTATATTTGAAATAACTGAAATGAAAAAAAAAGATGATCCGATTGAGATTAATGAAAGAGGCGAGAATTAATTTGTTTGTTTCTCTCCTTACTGAAAATTTGGAATGGAAAAGGTAATAATAGAATTAAGTGTGCATATATGAATGTATAACTGCTGTCATATTTGTATGTAAAAGTGATGACCCGGAAATATGTTCTCCACTAAAAAGAGATTTTTGTTTTTATGTGAAAAACTGAATAAATTTTGTTTAAATAAAAAAGAAAGAAAGAAAGAGGGAGTGAAGGAAGGGAAAGAAAGAGAAAAAGAAAGAGAGGGAGGGAAGGGAAAAAGGAGAGAAAGGAAGGACCACAAATCCCGGCATTAGATGAGGCTTCAGAAGATGCTTTGAAGCAACACAACAATCCAGGGCTGGAAGGTCCCCATTTTTTCCGAACACAGTAAGGCTGAATGTGTATAGTTTTTAAAAACGCTCTGTTTGTGTGTGTGTGTGTACACACACCTACAGTATATATAGTACATAATGTATCTTTTTGTGTACCTGTACACACTCTATACTATGTGATATGTATGTACACAAATGACATATATACATTGATTAAATAGTGTGTTTTGGGTGTTCAGTGGTAGTAGAGGGAAATAGAGAGGGAAATTGTATCTCGTTGAGACGTTTGAGGCAGGAGGCTGAGTGAGGCAAGCCACCTGCCTAGGCAAGGCAGGGCATGACATGGAGTGGCAGGGAGGGGCAAAGCAGGGCCAGGCATAGTGAGGAGAAGCCAGGCAAGGTGCCCCTTGACATGAGTGATGTTGAGTTGTCCATGCCTACCCAGCCGATCATTAGAGTTGAGAAACGGTTGTTAAATTATTTGAATCATACCACTGATTTTAGGCGTATTAAAATATTGGTCCAGATAAAATATGAATGAAATTTTGCCAGGTTTTTTTAAAATTCCAAACGACCATTTATTCCTCTATTCACCTACTGTAGGCACCATCCAGATCCTATTTTTTTGTAGTCTACATATGTAGTCAGGTATGAAAATGTACTTATAAGAAATACATTCCTTTATTTTCCTTAAGCTTGTATTATAATAATGGCAGAGTTTTTTAGATTCGAGGACAAGGCCCAGGGGATTTCTCTCTAGCCATTTTCTCCTCTCTGTTTAGCTTATATAAACTACATCCAGGCATTGCTAGAAGATGGTGACAGTAGAAGTGATAGCAGAAGGTATACAGATGAACACTATCGTACTGCCAGAATAACTCAAGGAACTGTTTTGATACAGGATTTGTGACTGAGCTCGGCTTTTTGATTTCAGGCTTTATTGTATGGTGCACTGCAAGCTAACGGGAAAGGATCAAGAAGGAATTACTGTTTTTCTTTGACTGTTATTGTGACATACTGGCAGGTCCCCTGGAATGGGTAATCTCATCAGATTGTGGCTCACTGGGCAAACTTTGCTGCATATAAACACATGAAAGGTGGATAGAGGTTGAAATATTATGAAAAGTTATGAAAAAGGCTGATAAAGTTATCCTTTCATTTAATCTAAATACAAATGAAGTTAAGAAAAAAGGCTGATGATGATATCCTTTCATTTAATCTAAATACAAATGAAGTCAAGAATGAATGAAGATGAAATGAATGAACATGAAATGAATTTGAATTGACTAATTATGGATTAAGATATTATACTTTCATACTTCTGTCTTCCTTTTTATGAGAATTTACTTTATTTGTTGTTTTTCATGACATTCTAAGATCTGAACAGTCTAAATTCCGCATTATAAATGTTTGTGACAGGTGGTGATAGTGGTGGAATGATGAGATTGAATCAGTTCTGAGAATGAATAACACATTTGTCTAATTTGCAGTAGAAAATCTTCCACTTATCTGTTCTTTCCCTGTTGCTACCTGCAGAGAGGGACAGTCCAAGAAGACTGGCCTCTTGAGACAAGATAAGGTGCTATCTGAATTGGTAATAGAACTGGATTAGCAGGTGGACTTTAATTTATCCTGAAAACACCATATTAATTTAGATAGAGATGGTATGTCAATGAATACTTCAGCTTCAACCAGTACAAGACTAGAGCAAACCATAGACACAAACTTAAATGCACCAAACTTGATTGCAGGAAATACTACTTCAGCAACAGAGTGGTCAATGTCTGGAATACTCTACCTGACTCTGTGGTTTTTTCCCCAAACCCCAAAAACTTCAACCTTAGATTGTCTACTATTGACCTCACCCCTTTCCTAAGAGATCTGTAGGGGGCGTGCATAAGCACACCAAGAGGCCAATGTCCCTGTCCTATTGTTTATTTTATATATATATTTTATTTTTCTTATATGTATCCATGTATTCATAACTATGTTTTTACGAATACCTATTATCTTGTAAGCAACTGACAAATAAAAATAAAATAAATAAATATACAGCATATCTCATTTCTAAGAGAAGAATTAGTTTCCTCTTTGCTTTTCTTCCCTTACATTGTTTTAATCGTACTTTAATACTCTCCGTATGGAGCTCAGCACAGCTCTACAGTCACATAAATTCTTGCACAAATATATATGGAAAGTGCATTTCTTGAAAAAATAAAAACTTACAACACATCCCTCAGATCTGCCAAAAGCAATTGTTAGCTTAAAGTAGGCAATTAAAACAATAGACATTAGAATCAGTATTATTCCACAATAGAGAAAAAAGATGGCAAAATGCTCTATCTAAATATATTTGTACTATTTATCCCTCTTTGAGGGAAATGGATAGAAATTTGAAATATAAACAAACAAATAAAACAATGGGAAGAAGCCAAATATAAAATGTACTATCAAGTAGGTAAGTAGCTTTATTGGATAAACCTCCACTGAAAAAGAATCTGCCATCTCCCCCCCATATATATATATATGTAAAAAACATATATATATATATATACATATACATGTTTTTTTAGGCTTTCGCGGGTACTTACATGTGTGCTGTTTAGCTTCCTTCGGGTATTATCCCACATCATTGTAGTTCTGTTAAAGTTGTAGCAACGTTTCAGCAGAATCTCATCTGCCATCCTCAGGCTTCTGTATGGAGTTAGTTCCTGGTTTCAAATTTGAGGCTGGTCCATTCTGATTGGCTAGGAGCCTGAGTCTGTGTTCATTGGACTTGGAGTTTGATTGATTGGTGTTTCTGGTTTCTTCTGTCTGTTTTGTGGCTTTGATTGGCTGGCAACACTCTGTTCTTGTGTTGGAGGCTTTCAGTGCAGCTTGGCTCCGTGTGAAGGGACGGCTGCTCTTCATTAGCAAGCTGCTATTCATTAGCAAGCTGGGTTTCACCTGGGTGCCTGGTGGGGGGGTGTTTGGGTTGGAGCTATCAGAGGGAGTCTGTTTTTGCCCAGGTGTTTGCCTGGCTTGTGGCATGGAGATTTTCCTATTTGATAGTGCAGGCTTCCAAATGATTGACAGACTAGTGGAATCATCTCTTCTATTCATGCTGTCAGGTCTTTTTTCAATCTCGATGGCTTCTCTAATGATTCTGTGGTTGGGGTTTTCTATAGTGGCTAGGGTTTTAGTGCCATTGAAGTTGATGTTGTGACTTGTGGTTTTCATGTGTTGGACTAGTGAGGAGGTGTGTTCCAGCTTTTTTACTGCATTTTTGTGTTCATCTAGGCGGGTACTTATTCTTCTATTGGTCTGTCCAATGTATGTGGCTGGCCATGATGTTAGGTTAAGGAGTTGGCTTGTGCAGGACTTTCCAGGTCTGAAACCCGCTTGCTCAGGAATCAGCTGCTGATCAATAATGGGCGCTATGTGATTCAGGAGTAGTCTCTCAAACAATTTGTATGTATGACAGAGCAGGGAGATGGGTCGGAAGTTCTTCGGGATGGCAGGATCTTTGCCAGGCTTCAGGATAGCCACAATCTTTGCCCGCCTCCATATCTTAGGTAGCTTGTTGGTTATCAGACAACTGTTGAACAGGTCTAGAAGCCACTTGAGAGCCACTGGTCCTAGGTGTTTAACTTGTTCACACAAGATGTCATCAAGACCAGCTGCTTTGTTGATTTTCATTGTCTTGATGCCAACCGTTAGCTCGTTCATTGTGAAGGCTCTGGTGAGGTCAGAACATTCCTTGTTTTCTTCAGATGGCTTTGGTAGGACTGATCCCTTGTCTACACAATATGGGTCTGGTTGCATTCATGTATTTAGGTATGTTTTAACTACATTTTAAATCATTAGAGAAAATATGGATTGCCATATTTCAAAAGAATGATGAAAAACAAAACCTACAGGACAGTGGGAATATCAGACATCATACTGATATGGCTGCTGAGCAGGGATTGGATTCAAATTTATTTTTTCTTTTTTTAATAAAAATTTTATTGATTTTCAATAAACAAACATACACAAACAAAACACAAAACATAAAACTTCTTTTTGGAAAGCAGCTTAGTCCTGGGTTACATCTTTTTGTACAGACATAAATTCAAATTCATGCTCACTTTTTATCCCATTTCATATCTTATTTACCATTCTACATTTTCTATATAGCTTCTCCCCTCTTTTCACTTTCTTAATTCTATTTTATTTATTTCATCTCAATTTAAAACATTATGCGTATATCTTTCGTCTGTTCTATTTCAATTTTCTATTATCTTTTCTCATTAGCACAAAACTTCTCCTGTAATCACTGATTGAAGTATGACGCCTTTAAATCTTTCCCCTAAATTTAACACTTAAAATAATATATACTTTTCATTCTGATTTTGCTTAGTACATTCTAAAGCTACATACTATATTATAAAATAAAAAGAGTAATAAGTTTATAATATAATTAAAACAATAATCCATAAATCCATTTTTCTAACATTATTTCAAATATAAATACAACAATACAAACTTATGTACTTTTGCAGAATCTCTTTTTTAATCATATTTTTACCCACTATCTCTGAATAAATCTTGTTTCTTTACAACTTGTTTTAAAACTTTGTAACTTCTCTTCCCTCTTTCCCTTCCTTTCTCCAATCCTGCCTTTTTACCTCCTTGTCTCTTAATCTCCACCTTCTTAATCTCCACCTTCTTCTTTATTCCCCTTTTCTGTTGCTTTCTGACACTGTATAGATTTTTCACCTTATTTTTCCCTTTTTCTGGTTGTTTTTTTAAATCTTAAATTCTCCATTCTCTTTCCCCTCTTTCCCTTTTCTTCCCCAGCTAAAGTTGTTTATTCATTAAAGATGGCTTCTTCTTCATCCCAGTCTTCTTGTTCTTGTAGTTTCTGGTAAGTAAAAATCGCCATTTCTAAAAAATGGAAAACAGATCCAGAAGAGCCCTTCCCTTCTTGTTCCTCTTCTTTTAGCTTTTAAATTCAATTTTCAGTTCATCAACAGTAGTGCCATTGTGAAAAGTTTTTTTAGACAACCCAAATCTTTTTAGTCTTTCAAATAATGATTTCCAAAAGTCCCAAAGTCACCAAGCAATCCAAATACACACAGACTGTTTCATTTAGCATTTTCTTCTTTTTATACTTTCTCTTCCTGAGGTTATAGCTCAGTTACAAAGCTCCAATTAAAATATATGTTTTAGAAATCTTGTTTCAGTTTAGCTCTGATCTTATAAATTCCAAGCAGCCTCCTCCAACAAAATCTTAATATTGATTCTTTTCCTCTCCCTTCCCACTTATAGCAAAAAAGAGTCCCCCCCCCCCAATGGTCAGAAATCTTTATTGTCCCCTTGGCTTTAATTTTCCAATATAATTACCTGCTGATGCCAAAATGGGTTTTTCCGATTTCTCCATTCATTTGCTATCACCGTAAGGAAGGAGAATGAGAAAAAGCAAACTTTCCCTTTTTACTTTCATTTGCCGCTTTTTCCGTCTTCATTGGGAACAATGTATCTTTAATGAAACTGAAATTCCAGGGTATTTAAATGTTACTTATTATCTCAGTTAGCCAAAAACTTTCACTTTCTCAGCTTCCTCCTGCACATTCTTATCCGGATGAAAGCTTCTTTGTGGCGGCCATTGCTGACCGCCACTCCACCGCTTTCGGAAAAGGGAGTTAAGCCAGCTGAGGAGGGGGGTTGTGATTCCCCCGGACCCCTGCTGGATCTCCCCTATCTTCAGTTACCTCTACGGAGTAACTATAGCCTCCAAATCCAGCTGGATCGGGGGCACTCCAGCAGCGAGCGCAGCAGAAACCACGCACAATCACGGATTCCTGCTGCCACTGAAGCCTTGCAAACGGGAACTCCCCAGATTAAAATTTCTTAACAACCAGTTCTATGGACATGCCTAGTTTGTGGGAGTGGCATGGTGGTCATTTGACTGGATCAGTGTGGCTCACTGGCTGAGTGTGGCTTGCTGGTCACGTGACTGGCTGAGCATGGCTTGGTGGTCAGGTGACTGTGTGGGCATCACCAACTCAATGTCACTCACGTCAAGGGGTGCCTTGCTTGGCCCCTCCCCTCCCAGTCATTCCTTGTCACGCCCAGCCTGAACTTATCTATAGTTCTGTAAAAATGTTGTTCATCTTTTTTTGACTTTATTATCTATGTACTATAGATGTATTTTCATGGACCACTGAAAGCAGGAAATGGCTCCCATGCTTTGCTCAAGAGTGTGATAGGCAACAGGCTTTTAAGGGTCTGTCAGAAAGAGGAGGGGATTCAACTTATTTTCCAAAGCACCAGAAGGCAAACAAGAAGCAATGGATGGAAACTGAACAAAGAGAGAAGCAAACTAAGACTGAGGAGAAACTTCATGACAGTGAGAACAATTAACCAGTGGAATTGCTTGCCACCAGAAGTTCTGGGTTCTCCAATACTGGAGGTTTTAAAGAAAAGACTGGACAGCCATTTCTCTGAAATGGTATAGGGTTTCCCCCCAAGGTCCCTTCTAAGTGTTATTCTGTTATTCTGACAACTTTCTCAGGACCTCTACTCAGAGATTGTCATCCTCAGTTTTCCTGCCTGAGTAGGGGGTTGGACTAGAAGACCTCCAAAGTCCCTTTCAACTGTTAAACGCACCTATATTTATGCTCTGGACTATAGACATTGAATGCATGTATTGTAAACCCTGAAAAATACTTGGACAAAAGAGAGAAGTAAAATCACTCTAGGTGTAGGGACAGTGTAAAATATGAATATATGATAAATAATGAAACAATTAAAAATATTAGCACAGAGTTCTCTCCCCCCCTTCCTCCTATTTCTTTTTCTTTCTTTTTCTTTGTCTCTTTCCCTTCCTTTTTCTTTCCTTTCTTTGTCTCACTCTCTTGCGCTCTCTTTCTCTCCCTCTTTCTTTCTTGTTCTTTCTTTCTTTCTTTTTCTCTCCCTTTCTCTTTCTCTCTTGCTCTTTTTTCTCTCTCTCTTTCTCTCTCTTTCTTTCTCTCCCTTCCTCTTTCTTTCTTTTTCTTTGTCTCTTTCTCTCCCTCTTTCTTTCTTGCTCTTTCTTTCTCTTTCTTTTTCTCTCCCTTCCTCTTTTTTTCTTGCACTTTCTTTCTCTATTTCTGTTTTCTTTCTCTCCTTTCCTCTTTCTTTCTTGCTCTTTCTTTTTCTCTTTTTCCTCTCCCTTCCTCTTACTTTCTTGCTCTCGTTCTCTCTTTCTTTCTCTCTCTTCCTCCTTCTCTCTTGATTTCTTACTTTCTCTCTTTCTTTCTTTCTTTTCTTGCCCCATCTCTCTCTTTCTCACACACACATACACACACACACACACACACCTGTTCTGGGATGAACTGAATGATCTTGCGAGGTCAAGTCAGCAGTGGGCAACAGGAACAGAAAAAAAATACCTCCACATGCTGTTTCCCGAAGGGAGAGGGCTTGCAAGATTTCACTCTGCCACAGTGAAAGACAGGCAGCAATGGCTGGTCTTGCTGGCCAGCAAAAGCAGTCTGCAGGCATGTCACGCATGTGCACAACATTGTACTTGTGCAATAGGGACAGGCTGGGTGGGGAGCAGAGAAGCAGGTGGAGAGGGGCAGGGCCAGCCAGAGGCCCATTTTACCAGTTCTCCAAACTATTGGGAACCATAACAAACTGTTCTACTGAATCGGTATGAACCAGTAGAATCCCACCCTTGCTGCCGAGTGCAACTGGGAATATTTCTGAGAAATGTTCAAGGGTGTAAAAAGCTTGTCAGTATATTTTTTACATGTTCATCTCTGTGGCTGTGGAAGAATTACAAATGTTTGCAGTGATGACATTTTCATTAATGAGCTTCCACTTTGTTCATATAGGAATATAAATCAATTGTCTCCAATGGAATCATAAGAACATATACACAAAGAACAGAGACCAAAATAAGTTTTCATCAGCTGTGTATTGCAGCTCAAGTTCATATCTATACCTATCTACTTTTGTTCAATAATATTACTGCTCATTAAATATCTATAGAACTATAACCTTAACCAAATTCAAATATGTGAAGTGAAAATCTAAAAATCTAAAAATCAGATTAACCATTGTCTTCTGTCTTTTAACCATTTTTTTCCAAAGGGCACTAAATCAACTGTTCAACAGAATACAGGATAACAGACTTGGAAGGGACCTTGGAGATTTTCTAGTCCAGCAGTTGCCAACTGCCATGAGAAAATTTTGGTGGGCTAGAGATATCTCACCCACAGAGCACCCTCCCAAAGCAATTAATCCAGGCTGTGCAGAAACACAAGACGCATGGGAACCCTCCCACCCACTCACTCTTTACCCAGTAAACTTGACTGCTAAATTTCATCTGTTCTACTGTGCCGGGAGATTTAGATTAGCTAGAAAGCAGAAAATTGTTGGATATCTTGCTTTCTAGCTAGTCTTTAGATCTTCAGCTCTCCTTTTAAGTACAGCTGAACCTCCCTTAGGACTGAAGGTTTGCTTGCAAGCACATTAAGTGAAGACTCACGGCAAGCAAATTTGAGAGACTGAGCTAGCCAATGGCACATAGTTAGATCACTAAATGATTCTGTGAGCAACTCAATCTGCCTGCTTTGCATGATTTTGGGTAAAGTTGCTCTTTTTTAAATAAAAAATTCAATATTTACATGCATGGTGTGTTGTGAGTTAATTTTGTGAGTTTGCTTGCAAGCAAATTTTATGTGACAGACTGAGCGAGCCAATGACAGATAGATAGATCTCTGAATGAATCTGTGATTCTGTGAGCAACTCAATCTGCCTATCTACTTTGCCTGATTTTGTGTAAAAGTTGCTTTTTTATAAAAAGATTCAATATTTATATAAATATTTATAATATTTACATACAAGCCATGCCCAGCCAGTCACATGACCACCAAGCCACATCTACAAATTAGGCCACACCCACAAAACCAGTTAGTGGCCCCTGGGATCTAAAATTATGTGTTTGGTGGTCCCTGAGGTCCAAAAGGTTGGCGACCCCTATTCTAGTCCAATCTTGTTCACAAGCAGGAGACCCAAACTGTGATGGCATAGCGGTTAGAATACAATACTGCAGGCTAAGTTAATGGTCACTCCAGAAGTTTGATTTTGACCGGCACAAGATTGACTCAGCCTTCCATCCTTCCGAAATCAGTAAAATGAGGACCCAGATTGTTAGAGGCAATATGCTAACATTGTAAACCACTTAGAGAGGGCTGTAAAGCAGTGTATAAGTGTGATTGCTATGCCATTCCAGACAAATGGTTGTGCAATATTTTCTTAAAAGCCTCCAGGGATGGAGTACCCAGAATTTTTGGAGGCAAGCCATTCCACTGGTAAATAAAAAAGGTCATATTTGTCTACAAATGAATGTGACTGAAACTTATTTTATTATGAGGTATCATATGCATTTCTTTGTGTTGTTAAACATTAAAATTGAAAATCCCCAATGCAATTAATGTGAGGACCAAGGCACATGTATAGAATCTCTAGATATTGTCAGTCTTTTCACTAGCAAGCAAATAAACAGAAAACAAGGACATCTGATTTAGCAATAGCTCTTAATTTTATATATCGCTTCACAGTGCTTTTACAGCCCTCTCTAAGCAGTTTGCAGAGTCAGTCTATTGCCCCCAATAATCTGGGTCCTCATTTTATGTACCTCAGAAGGATGGAAGGCTGAGTCAATCTTGAGCCTGGTGGGATTTGAACTGCCAAATTGCAGGCAGACGATAGTCAGCAGAAGTGGCCTGCAGTATAGCACTCTAACCTCTGAGCCACAAAAACTCATTTATTGTGAAAAAAGCTAAGGAGCTATTCTTACAAGAATAAGCTCTATTTATAGGGCAATCAATGATTCTGGACCATTCACAATTTCAAATTCCTCTGTTGCTCTTTTCTGGTCACTTGAAATGACTAGAATTTATTCTCTCTTGGACAGGAAGGACTTGCCTTATTCCTTGTTTTGGTAATGGCCTGATCTAATATCAGGCTGTTTTGTTTTGATCATGTCAATACTACTTCTGTACATGAAAAGTGACACAGCTCTACCTCCCAGTCATTTGCTACATGTAAAATTTATTGATACTGGGTTTTCTCCCAAAAAGTTCAGAAATCTGAAAAATTATCATTCTAAAGTATCAAGGAAGTTCTACCAAATATAAAGGATATTTAGAATGGTAAAGTGATGGCATAATTATATCTGTCTTCTTTCTCTTATGGAGGACTTATATTGAAAAGGAGAAGTAAACAGTGCCACAAATAATCTATTGAAGTCAGTGAAATTTCACAGTTAAGCCCAATTAATAATTTCCGAGAGTTTGAGGACTTTAGGAAATCCCAGGGCTGTAAACAAGACTGAAAAGTTTATAATAACTCTCTGGATCAGATGATGGCAAATTTCCATAATGCTGTGAAAAAAATTATATGGGTAGTTCCATAAAGTTGTCAAAAGTTGAATTAAATTTTAAAGTTCAGACAATCTCAAAATATTGGATTGCAAACTCGTTCATATATATACATTTTACAGGAACAAGTAAATTTGTTCAGTATTTGATTTCTGTCTAATTATATAGTGCATAAGCCTGTTTATGCTGCAGATTGAAATACAACTGAGGGAGATAGTTTTGTCTTGTTTCTCCATATGGGGAGTGCCTTGGCTCAGACATGACTAAGGTTGATAAAGGAGGATGTATAGCAAACAGAAGCACGCACAATGTAAATACAATATAAATATGTAGCAGGTAAAAATAACTAATATGGTAATTATTAACATTGTGGGACATGGATATTGCAGATCTTTCCACCACATGTATGTGGGAAATGGGGAGCAAACAGGCTCCGTGGGAAATATATGTGGCAATCTTTTCATTTTTTACAATAGGAAAAAAATTCCAAGAATACAACAGAACAGTTATAAATTTTTCAATATGAGAAAGGGGTAGGAGGATAGGACTTTAATTTTACTATTACCAAAGAAATTATTGCTGCCAAAAAATAAAATGTCTTCCCATCAATAAATTTCAGTGAAGCAATACTTATCCTCCCTTCTTTTTGTGATTTATAAAATTATTTATATGGATCTAGCCTCCCAGAAAGTATCTTGAAGTAATTCTTTATTCCATGGATTCCCAAAGAAGCAAAATTTTCTAACTACATTGAATGTGTCATCTGATGAAAATTAAAGATTTTGTTCCCAAGTCCAGCAACTCAGGACACCTTCAAAAGCTGTCTTAAAAAAAACCTTTATTACATTATAATAGTGTTCCCAGAAAGGTTATAATAGTTATTATAACCAGAGAGGTCACTGTTGTGTTGTGACCCATTTGCAGGAAATCTCTGTGGCTAGATTGACCTAACAAGCCCCTTCTTTCAGTTCATGTTTTGCCAAGAACATATGGGGAAGTATTATTAGATATCATGAATTATGTTCTTACACAGATACAGGTAGCATTGGCAGTGACACAAAGTTTCTTTCATTACTTATTTTTAGTATCTTCTGTAAGATGCCTCCAGAGTTGGGTTTGCTTCATTTTATATTGGATCAACTGTTCATCGCTTTGCTGCTGCTCCATCAAAGATATCATCTGGAAAGATATTATCCAGAAAGCTGAAGATGAGGAAATGACTGAGACTTGGAATGCATTGTGTTAAATATTCACACAAGGAATGGAGTCTGACATCAGATTCCACTCATTGGAGGAAGTTCCTGGCGTGAAAGTTGAAGCCAGGTCAGTGGCTAAACTGTTGGACAGCTGCAGCTTTCAAAAGCTGGAGTCGGCTGCAGTTTGAGGCTATTTTTCGGGATCTTCAATAAAGACTACATTACTCATTCAGACTGTCTTGCCTCTTCAATAGACCTATCTATTTTACACTGGTGATGAAGGTGGGATTCTAGGAGAGAACAAAGGATCACCACATGGCATCTGTGACCAACCCTTTGAAATTGCATCAGCCTGATCCAAGATGTCCACCCCCACACCACCAGCTCTGTTTGATCCTGCCAAGGAAAAATGGTCCTCTTATATAGGCCACTTCAAAAGGTTCCTAGAAGCCAACAGTCTCCAGGATTCGGCAGACCCCAACAAAGAAGGCACTATTTTTAAGTTATTGCAAACCTGAAATGTATGAATTAGTTAAAATTTCATCTCCCCTGAAAATGTCAGAATGATATTATAGGAAGAATTGCAAATGACTCTCAAACAATTTGAATGATCTGCCTCACAATTAACCTACTTGCATGACTTCTACATCAGAAACTAGCAGGAAAGGGAGACTATCAATGAGTTCGTGGCAGCCCTGAGAAAACTAGCCACAAACTGTGAATTCCAAAATATGGAAGAAATTATATGGGACTGGCTTGTATTAAGCCTGAGAAACTTAAGCCTACTAAAACAGCTGCTAATAAGGAAAAAGGTCACCTTTAAAGATGCCATCGAGGAAGCTAAAGCAGCTGAGACCTCCAAGACTTCTACAGCCATAATCAGGGGCTCAAGCAGAGCCCATTCCACAAGAACAGAGACCATGGGACAACAAAGGAATTCAGACATGGAGACTAGCAATGAGGAAGAGGAATACATCCACCACATAAGGTTCAACAATACAGTAGGACCACCAGAAAAGGGACTGAGACACCCCATGTGTGGAAGATGTGGGGGGAAATCACTGTGAGCAGCTTGCAGATTTAAAGAGACCATCTGCAGCTGTTGTAATTGCAAGGGTCATATAGCCAAGGCTTGCCACATGAGCCAGCCCATATATCACCACCAAAGGAAGACCGGATCCCCCACATGACTATAATAGATCAGAACCTACCCAGCCTACTAGGGAGAGAGTGGTTCGAAGTATTAGGAATAAAAGTAATCAGCTACCCAGAAAGTCACTGCAACTCATAGAGATGACCTAGAAATGCTGAAATGTGTATTCAAAGATGTCTTCAACAGGAACATAGGTAGATACACGGGGACCCCAATATCTTTCAATTTAGACTCCCAAATTGCCCCTGTCAGACTGAAACCGAGAAGAGTCTGTTTTGCTCTTCGGCCCAAGATAGATGCAATCAGACAAATTAATTGCTCAAGGGAGTCAGTAGACTACCCTTGGTGGGAGACACCCATAGTCACTCCAGTCAAGCCCAATGGTTATATCCACATCTGTGCAGACTACAAATATACCATCAATAAGGCTATCTGGTACCAGTAGTGCAACACTTGTTACATTCCTTAGGAAAAGGGAAAACATTCACAAAGCTTGATTTAGCACAAGCATATTACAGACATTTGTAACCCACGGGGTGCTTTTAAATGCCACAGACTGCAGTTCAGAGTAAGCATGGCCCTGGGACTGTTCCAAAGCTTAATGGAATGCCTTTTACATAATATTCCGAGTGTGGTGCCATATTTTGACAATGTTATTGTGTCTGCAATGGACAATGAACAATTCAACCAATGGTTGAGGACGGTCCTGAATCGCTTCCAGGAAACAGGGCTTAAAGTAAAAAGGGAAAAGTGTCAAAGAGCTGTGCCCCAGGTTGAATTATTGAGATTTTTAATTGATCAGTCAGGCATCCATCCTACCAATAGAAAACTTAAGGGCATAAAGGAAGCCCCAACCCCAAAGACCAAGACTGAGCTAGAGGCATTTTTAAGCCTACTTATCTTCTTTGCATTTTTCTACCACAGAAGGTGACTATCGCAAAACTATTCCACTGATTACTGGATAAAAGGGCAGAATGGGCTGGAGACACAAAGAAGAAACTGCTTTCACAAAAATAAAGAAACTTTTAACATTTGATAGTGTGCTAGTGCAATACAATGAGACCCTGCTGCTTGTTCTAATATACGACATGTGATCACCATATGGAGTCTGGGCTGTCCTCAGTCATAGAATGCCAAATGGAACTGAAGCACCAATTGCATTCTATTCTAAAACTCTCTCAAAAGCTGAGAGAAATTACAGCCAAAAAGATAAAGCAGCATTAGCTGCCGTGGCGGGGGTTATCCAATTCCATGACTACCTCTATGAGAGAGACTTTGACTTGGTCACAGATCACAAGCCACTCCTGGGCATCATCATGGGAAACAAACCCACACCTAGTGTATTGTCCCTGAGAATGCTGTGATGGACTCTTTTCTTAGCATCATAAAATTACCGCCTACTTCACTGGCCTGGAAGGACGATAGACCATGCCAATGACCTCAGCCAGTGCCCACTTCCAGACATAGTTGAGGATCCTGTCCCAGCCACCTCCATTCTGTTAATTGAGAATCTCATGCCCAGCCTGGTAACAGCAACCAAAATCACGAGACTAACTGCCAAAGACAGGGCTTTGGTATGAGTTTTGAACTGTGGACGGATGGCTGGAAAACATAGGGGAAAGTGAATTTAACCTGTTTAAAAATCGGAAAATGGAATTGGCTGTTTTAAAAGGGTGCCTACTTGGGGGGGGGGGAGAGTGACAATACCAAAAACATTAAGAAAAGAAGTTCTAGAGATATTACATGAGGAATAGTGAGGATGAAAGTGTTAGTAAGCAGCTATGTGTGATGGCTGGGGATAGATAAAGAAATAGAGGAATGGGTTATCACATGTCTGCCATGCCAAGAATGCTGACCAGCACCACTCTGTCTCTGTCTCTGCCCCATCCCTAAAGTGGGAGACATTTACATCACCCTGGGCACAAGTACATATAGATTTTGCAGTTTCAGGATCGAACATTTTTAATAGTAGTAGATGCTTACTCAAATGGCTTGAAGTGATCCTCATGAAAACAACCACAGCAGAAGCTACCATTAGGGTTTTAAGGAAACTTTTTGTCACTCATGGGCTACTGGACCTAGTGGTGTCAGATAATGCAGCCCAATTTAATGGCACACTAATTTGAGGTTTTCCTAATGGGCAAGGGATCTGCCATGCCCAGACAGTGCTGGGACACCTGGCGGCCAATGATCAAGTGGAATGGATGGTGATATCTACAAAGGAAACCCTAGTCAGGATGGACCCCGGTGATTGGCAGGAAAACATAGACAAGATGTTACTAATACATTACCCCCAGTGCTGCCACACATAGAAGCCCAACAGAATTACTGATGGACCAGAAATTGAGGTAACCTCTAGACAGATTACACCCAAACTATAACATGGACACCCCCATGGACTCAACAAGCAAATGCAGGTCCTTCAACATAGGGCAGTTAGAATATGCCCATAACTATACGGGGGGGGGGGGGGCACATGGGTGCTGGCACAAATAATGGAAATCACAGGTCCTGATCTTACCAAGTAGAATTAGAGGATGGTAAGATAGGGGGTAGGTACATAGATCAATTCCGAGGATGACTAGGCCACACCAGAACAGGGCAAGAAAACATTACACCAGAAACCCATCATGGAAACACAATATCAGCCCTGACAACTATAGACACCAAAAACCAACTCAAACAAACCCCAAGACTAATCTCAAAACCAAGCATTTCATGAAATAACTTAGCTTTAGAAGTAGGAGTCCAGTAGGGTACTTCTGAGGCCTCCAGGTTGAAGGAGCAAACCATGTTTCAAAAGAACTTCCACAGGCTGGCTCAGGAGCAGTGGCAGACCTGATAACTCAGGCCACTACCTCAGGGACAAATGAGCAGCGCAGGTCCAGTTGTGCCTATTGAAGCCCCACCTACTTATGCGACTATGTCCTAAACACAGGAACTGATTGGGTAAGCTCCACCCCAGAGGGGAAGGTGTTAAATATTGATGAGGAGTAGAGTCTGACATTAGACTCCACTTATTGGAGGAAGTTCCCAGAGGGAAAGTTGAAGTTGCATTAGTGACTGAACTGTCGGACAGCTCCAATTTAAAAAGCCAGAGCCGGCTGCAGTTCAAGGCTTTTTTGGGGGGAGGAGGGGGATCTTCAATAAAGACTATATAACTCATTCGGACTGTCCTACCTCTTCAATCAACTTACCTATTTTATACATTATAGTCTTGCTTTGCATCTGAATTTACTTGCAGGGTAATATGGATCACATCTGCAGGAACAAAAGAAGACATTAGTGACATTTGAAATAAAAAATATAATTTTTAAATTGAGATAAATTCACTTTTTAAGTAGGATTTTTAAATCCTACCCTTTTTAAGGGTAGGATTTCATCCGGTTAGCTTATATCCATTTTCAGTTGATTTACTCATTTCTAAGGGGTACAGACAGACAGAATTCCACAAAGATATCTTCATGAAATTCTACAATTCCCACTTCTGTGTCCTTCAAATGCAGGCCAGACATTTCACCATTTCCCATTTTTAACAAATAGTTCTTTAAAAGACAAGCGGAATTATTAGAAATGTTTATTGTTTCATGTTGTTTATTTTTTGAAGGTGGTTATTTCCCTGATCTTTTTCAAGCATTATCACATTTCACTTTGCTGTGCATGGGGAACCTCTCAATAGATTGTTCAAAAACAAAGTAAATTTCAGTTCCATTCACAAAATGCAAGAAGTGAAGTCATCTTCATCAAAATCAGGCTATGAGGAATAGTCACAATTTTGTGTTCTTGGTCTTTAGTTATAGCTCATATTTAGGATTCAGGTTCTTGAAAACAGAAATATGACGAGTGGGGTGGAGCTGGCGTCTCAGCGATAAAGCGTGCAATCATGAAGGTCCAAGATCACCACTGATATCTTCATTGCAGGATGGTCCCACCGGACCTAAACTGTCCCATAGAGATAGTGATTGAGGAGGGTACATCCTGTCGATCCCAGGGACATCACAAAGTCCCTGGTTGATCCAGGAAAAGCCCTTTTTGCTGGAGGCAAAGAGGCAGCCTTCCAAGCTGCTGAAGCTGGGACAGCTCAGGAATGGAAGAGATTGGAAAGAAAGTGTGTCAGTTTGGTGAAATGAACTTTTACTTATTATTTCTTGGAGAGAACACCCTGAAAAAATTAAAGTGGTCTGAAAGTGAAGAGAACAGAATTTAAGCAGCGTGATTAATTGTCAAATTGAAAGTTTTTTTCCCCTTTTTATTGCAACTTTGAATTTGGCAAAGCTGTTTAACTTTAAGCTGGACAGGTACTTTTTAATCTTTTTATTTTTGTTTGTATTTCTTTCTCCCTTTTTTAACAACCCTTTTGAAAATCCCTTTTTGACTAAAATTCTGAATATATACTAAAATAAGGAAAACTAGGGAAATTATTTACGTCGCTTTCACAATCCAAAAAAGAAGTCTGGTATTATATATTAAAGAAACAATTTTGGTAGAATTAATCTCCACAGATGATGATGGAAGGATTATGATGGCAGAAATAATGGATAACAGTGTTAAAACACTTTTAATTGCAATTTATGCCCTGAATGATAAACAAGAAAAAATTCTACAGAAAATTACAAATGAAAATTGAATTGGACTATGTTAATATTTGTATGATGGGAGATTTGAATGGAATAATTAATGACCAGTTGGACTATAAAATACAGAAAACAACAAAGAAAGTTTGAAAGATTCTACCAAAATCCTTCCTTCAAATAACAGAATAATTTAATTGAAAAGATGCATGGAGAGAGAAATGTAGAAAGTAATATAATTTTTATGCAAACAGGCACACATCCTGGTCTAGAATAGATATGATATGGATGTCAGCAGAATTATTCACTTATGTACGACAGATGGAAATAGAAACAAGCACTTGGGCAGATCATAATCCAATGTCAGTTATTTGGAAAGGACACAAGTGGAGATCTAGATGGACTTTAAATAATATGATACTGAAAGAAAGAGACTTTAAACAGAAAATAAAGAACTTGTTTTCTTCTTCAAAGAAAATTGAAAAAAGGATACATCTATACAGAATATCTGGGACATGATGAAGGCCTACAGGAGAATCTTCATAATAGATTATACTAGGAGAAGAAACATAAAACAGAAAAATACATTTAAGACATTAGAAGATGACTATAAAAGACTGGAAAAAGACATTGAAAAACAAAAAAAGACATTGAAAATAAAATGGATATAATTAAACATAAAATGGGACTAATGGAAAAAGAGGAATTAGCACAAAAAATTAAAAATGCTAAACAGAATTACTTTGAAGATGCAAATAAACCAAGTGGGTGGCTAGCTTATAAACTGAGAAAGGAAAGAGAATCAAGAAGGATTAATCAATTGATAAATAAAGAAGGACAGGTTTGCGATGGAAATGAGGACAAGAAAAAAATTATACAAGACTACTACAAAAAATGGTACTTTCAAGAGAATATTCAAGAAAAAAAAGCTAATATCTTCAGAAAGTGAACCTACCTCAGATACCCAAAAACATTGAAACATTGTTAGAAGGAAGTATATTAGAAGTAACAATGATGGAATTAACAGAAGCCTTAAAAAAACAGAATGCTGGGAAAGCAGCAGGTCCAGATGGTTTGCCAGTGGAATTTTATAAGACTTTTGGGTAATACTGAATTTTCATATTTTAGAAGTTATGAATGAAGTTGTTAAAGAAAAGAATACCAAAAACATGGTCAGAAGCATACATTACACTTATACCGAAGGAAGTTACAGACCTGCAGCAAGTTAAAAATTATACACCTGTATCTCCATTGAACTGAGACTATAAAATCTTTGCTTCAATTTTGGCAGAAAGACTAAAAATATACTTAAATAATTTTATTCATGCTGATCAAAATGGATTTCTGCCAAAGACACAAATCAAAGACAATGTGAGAATCATTTTGGATACTCTGGAATATTATGAAGCACACCCTGAGAAGCAAATGGCCTTGATGTTTCTAGATGCACAAAAAGCCTTTGACAGTGTGAGTTGGCGATTCATTTTACTGCAATTGATACAAATGGGCTTTGGTAAAAAATTTATCCAAGCCATTGAAACAATATACCATGAACAAACTACAAAGGTGATGGTGAATGGAGAATTAACAGAATCCATAGATATAAGAAAAGGGACAAGGCAAGGCTGTCCATTGTCATTTCTGCTGTTTGTGTTAACATTGGAAGTCTTGAACAGGAATATCAGAGAAGAAAAAGAAATAAAAGGAATGAAAATTAAAAAGGAGGAGTATAAATTGCAAGCTTTTGCAGATGACCTGGTATTTATATGAGAAGACCCACTGGAAACAGCACCCAAATTAATAGAAAAAATAAAAGAATACGGAAAAGTATGTTAAACTCAAACAACAGATTGTGACAGATTTGATTAAATGGGAAAAATTGCAAATATAATTGATTGGGAGAATATCCACAATTAAGATGAATATATTGCGTAGAGTTTTATATTTATTCCAGGCAATTCCTATTCGATTAGGGAAAGAGTTTTTTGAAGATTTAAATAGAATTGTGTTGAAATATATTTGGCAAGGTAAAAAAGTAAGAATAAAATTAAAACTGTTACAAGATGCAAGAGTAAGAGGAGGGTTTGCCTTGCCCAATTGGGAGCTATATTATCAGGCAACAAGTTTGATTGGATAAAGGAATGGATAACACTAAGGAACAGTAGATTATTGATTTTAGAAGGCCATGACTTGCTGCTGGAATGGCATGCCTTTCTCTGGTATAAGGGAACTAAAACACAGGGGTATTTCAGAAGACATTATACTTGTGAGGCATTGTTTTTGAACTAGGAGAAGATAAAAAGACAATATTACTTAAAAATTCCAACATGGATATCAACTATTGAAGTTTTTTCTTATCCAATAATATATAAAAAAGAACAAACAGATATGGGGAGATATTGAATGAAAAGGGTGAACTTAAATCTAAGCAAGCGTTGGAAGAAAAGTGTAAAAATGAATTGGTTTTCATATTTGCAAATACAATCTAGGTTTGATAAAGACTCTAAGGCAGAAGATATTTACAACAAGTTGACTGATTTAGATACAATTTTGATGAGCACTGATGAAAAGGTAACTTAAAAACTTTATGGACATTTATTAGAATTTAAGGAGGAACAAGTCAAAGAAACGATGATTGCTTGGCAGAAAAATTTTGGATATGGGCTAGATTTAGAAAAATGGCAAAAATTGTGGTCTCAAATTATAAAATGACAATGTCAACTGCATATAAAGAAAATTTGTATGAGATGTTTTACAGGTGGCATTTATCCCCGATGAGACTTGCGAGAATGTTTAAGAAAATGTTCGGACGCGAAGAAATATTGGACTAAAATCCAACATGATTAGAAAAATGATAAAACAACATATAGACTTTAAACCAGAGATCTTTTTGTTGGGAGTCATACTGGACATATACAATAAAGGGCTGAAATATTTGATTGTAAATGTTTTAACAGCGTCTAGAATTGTGTTTGCGAAGAACTGGAAAAATGACAAAATATCTATACAGGAGGAGTTATCAAAAAAATTATGGAATATACTGAAATGAGTAAACTGACATTTGAAATTTGAGAACAAGAAGACAAGCAATTTTATATGATATGGGATTTGTTTTATCAATGGTTGGATAAAAAGGCATGGTAATGTAATAGATTAGGTAATTTTGTGATAGAATTTAATAGACTGATATAATATATATATAACCACTGGTTGAAAGTATAACACAAGATAAAACATCTCGTATAAAATGATGGAATAAATAATTTAGTCATGGATGATTAATAACTGATAAATATATAAGCATATGTTAGTTCGACAATGTGAAAACTGATATAAATTGTGAATAAATGACTAGAAAAGGATAGCACAAAATATATGAAACCAACTGACACACTGTATGTATATAAAATGGAAGATGGTTTTATATTTTTATGTTTTGTGTGTGTATGATTGTTTTTTAAACAATAAAAAAAATAAAAAATAGAAAAGAAAACAGAAATCTGATGCTATATTATAAGAAGCAACATTTAGGGAATGTATTTGAAGTAAGCAGTTGACCTTTTGTGAATCTCAAAAGCCAAAAAAGATGTCTGATTATTGCTGACCAGGGATGGAATTTCAGAACCCAATATAATTCATTGTCCATCACTGTAAGTGTAAAAATTTGTGGCAAATTCAGAAAATTAAGAATAAATTAAATTCATATGTGTCTTATGAAAATAATGTAACATAGCTCAGAAAACAGGCACAGTACTTTGTACATTATTGATGATTCAAAGTGGTAGGCAATCCCTAGAGACTTTTGGATGCAGCTAATGGAAGAAGATATTCCATGATTACCAGGAGGCAGGAGTGAAACTCCCAGTTTCTAGCCTGGAGCTTTAACCATAACACCAAACTTTTCTACATATGGGCATGTGTATATGTGATATATGCTTATGGGGGGTAGTGACATTTAGCCAGATCTGGCTAATATTTAAAAGTTTAGAGTTTATCTTTGAATGAGAGACCAACCATAACTTCCTAGTAGGAGTAGGAGAAGTTTAGAAAATGCTGTCTGTGAAGAAAGGATGACAAACTACTTGGTGCTGTTGTCAAGAACTGTACATACAATGAGATAAATCACCCTTTAGCATTATTGTTTTGGGGTATTTAACAGTAAACAGATGAATAAAAATAGCACAAAATTATAAAGGACAAAGCAGCAACAGATGTATGTTGCATGCAAACCCATACAAATTGCATATGAAAGAGCATGTTTGGATTGCATATCCTTGCATTTCCTCATTTGTATGTGGCTCTTGAGCAGGACCAATTGTATACAAATTGCTTAAACAACTGGCTGATGAAAATTGGTTGTAAAATCTTCATGAAATGCTATTACCTAGTAGTCATCTCAATTGTTGCAATCCAAAGCTGATAGTCTTAACCATAAACTTTTCTGGAAAAAAAGAAGAAATCATATGAAAAGCAAAATTCCCTCTTTGCCTCATTTGAGAAGTGATCAACAATACAAACTATTGATTATTTGTCAAGTTCTAGGAAATGCAGAAGAAAATGAAATTGAAGGTGATAGGTCTATGAAAAATAACTCAAATGCCTTATGTGCTTTGAAAATTTCATGAATAATTTACCCAATATA
Organism: Laticauda colubrina; assembly: GCA_015471245.1. Taxonomy (NCBI): domain Eukaryota; kingdom Metazoa; phylum Chordata; class Lepidosauria; order Squamata; family Elapidae; genus Laticauda; species Laticauda colubrina. Next base: position 14,968,953 of record BLBF01000019.1, on the reverse strand, counting down.
GCATAACAATAAATTGTAGATTGTACAATAGTGATTGAATAAAGAAAAAACACATTCTGATACTATCTTTTCTTGCAGAAATATTTCTGCAAGAAAATTTCTACAAAAGCAGAAAATTCTGCTTTTGTAACATGTCCAGAAATAGTAAAAGAGTAAGATATTTTCTTCTAAGGTTTGCATTCTTTGTTGTATTGTAATTATAATCCAATAGTACCACGCACTACCTCTCTAAATCTGCTTCTCTTTAAAAAAAAAAAAATTCAATGGGATTTTATAATAACATATCTTTATTAATTCTATGTGGTATAAGCAGAAAAAATAAAACAAATTGTTGTACAATTATTGAACAATACTCTCCAACCAACAGCATTTTTAAGCCAAAGTCCATTGTCCAATCTTCAGTTCTTTGGTGCTTCTGAATTTTCTATACTTTAGAACTGCACCCATTTACTACTAATTAAAGGAAGTAAACATTAACATACTGTTTTTATAATGAAAAATATCTTTCCTGGATTGGTGTGTCAAGTATTACAGAAATTTCCTTGGCTAATATGAGATTTTGGGAGGGGCCAGGGAAAATCTTATTATCTTATTATATACATGCTCACTATGGTATCATGATAGAAGAAATTTATATAAAGTACAGAAAAAGTATAACAAATAGTACACAAAGGACAGTAAAGGCATGACATGAGAAAAAAATGAGAAACAGATAATTCTAGTTTACAACATATTGTCAACTGTATCTTTACATAAATTTCTTTTTATAATAGAAACCTTCACTTCTGTCCACATCATATTATTTCATACACTCCCTTCTATTGTTTACATTTCTCACATCTCTCTTTTTAAAAGTGATTCCATCTGTTAGATAATGGGTCGATTGTAAAGACAGAGGCAGAATTTTGACTTCAAACTCTTTATTGCAACAATAAAAACACAGCAACAGCCTGTCTGACAGCTTGCACTTTTATAGGGGAGATAGAACTTTCCGCCGCATACGATGTACATCCGGGACATATACGGGCAACAAATGTTCTATGTCCGTTATCATCCATTAAACGTCCGCTGTATCCTCTCTGCATCCTCTGGCCATCCTCTCAACTCATATCTGCTGCAGCTGAAAACAGAAAGAGGGAGGAAACAAAAGGTACACGGAACGTCTACACAGAGTTAGTAGCATGGAAATAGATGGACAAAATGTTTCTATCTGGGATATATCTCGTATATTTAGGATGTTTGGAGTATGTCTAGAGTATGTAGAAGGACACCTAGCGGACAACCGATATTTTCTATAAAAAGGGGGAGAAAATCATCTGGATCTCAGTATGAGTCCAGCAGCTGTGGTGTACAGACCTCATCATCCTTCGTCTTGGTCTTCAACATCATCAATTGTTCTCCACCATGGATGATGACACAGTCCGTATGATAGCTGTGCTCATTCATCACCAGAACCAAAACCTGTTCAGACTGTATCAGGTTTTACACAGAACGAGAAGAAGGAGACGTCCAAGAGCTGTGTGGGTCCGAGGATGGATCGTGAGAAGAATGGACTTTGGACTGTATGACTAGTTGATGGTGGAGCTGAGGAATGAAGACCCTCGTGCATTCCATCACTTCATGAGGATGCCACCAGCCATGTTTGATGAACTTGTAGAGCTCTGAGACCCAGGTTGACCAAGCCTAGCACCAACTTCTGTCCCAACCTAGACCCTGGACTGAAGGTGGCACTGACTCTGGCACCTGGCCTCTGGAACCATATACAAAAACATGCAGTATGCATGGAGGGTGCCACACAACAGCATCACCAAAGTGGTGAGAGAAGTGGTACAGGCCATCATTGAAGAATACATGGACATACTCCTCAGGTGCCCCACCACTGAACAAGGCTGGAGAAAACTTGCAGAAGAGTGGTATCAGAGGTGGAACTTTCCCCACACCATTGGAGCCGTAGATGAGAAGCACGTGGCCTGCAAAGCTCCAGCCAACTCAGGGTCTACTTATTACAACTACAAGAGCTTCTTCAGTATCATCCTCTTTGCCATGGTTGATGCTGACTACAAGTTCATCTACATTGATGCTTCAGGCAACAGGTCAGCTTCAGATGCCCAGGTATACAATGCAAGTGACCTCAAGGATGGGCTGGAACGCAACTTCATCATGGGTTTTCCAGGTCCAGACCCCCTACCCAATGACACACAAGATGTGCCCTACTTCATCATTGGTGATGACGTGTTCTCCCTCAGAACCTACCTCATGAAGCCATACAGTTCAAGATACCTCACCCGTGAAGAGAGGATCTTTAACTACAGGCTGTCCAGGGCAAGACGGGTGGTGGAGAACGCCTGTGAAGTTGAGAGGCCCTTCATCAAGGACTTGAGATGTCAGGCCCAATACTGATGACAGATTGTCCATTGACAGGCTTGGCTGTAGGGTGGAGGAAGGAGGAGTATAGTGGGGCTGTCTGGTCTGCAGCTGGGTGAGGACTGGCGTCTGTGGTATCCGATGAACCTGGGCCTGGACTGGGAAGTTCTGCTTCTGCTGTGAGAAGTCCTGGTAGTCATAGCCTTGGTATGTGAGGGGCTGTTGAAAGCCATGGAAGGGTTGTGACATCGACTGGGGTGGAGGAACAGACCTGGACTGGGTAGGAGCAGCTTCAGCTGGGCCTTCAGGGTTATGCAGAAGTGCTGTGATCTTCTCCTTCATCACCTGGTACTCGGCCTCGGGCAGGTCCCTCAGGGTCTGGTTCACGTAGGTGATGAAGGTGTTCCGGCCTGAGGATGCTCTGTCCAAGTGGACCAGCTGAGAGAGAAGTTCTGTGCTGGTCTTCATTGTGTCCCTGATCTCCAACAGCACACTGTCGTCCTGGCCCTCCAGTCTGCCTCTCTGCCTGCATCCTCTGGAGCCGGGGGTGGGGGTGGGGGTGGGTTGGCCTCTGGTGGCTACTGCTTTTTCCTCCATTTGTGACAGCAGGGCGTCATCCTCCACGGGATGCTTCAAGTCCGCTGGCATGGGGAGTGCAGCTGTCGGGGGTCTCTGCTGTGGGGCCCTCTGAAGACACCTGCCTGGACAGGCTCGCTGGCTCCTGGCTGGAAGAGGACTGGCTGTCTGTGGGCTGTCTGAGGGAGAAGGGTCTCAGAGGGGCTGCTCCTTGGTGGCGGATCTCACCCTCCAGGAAACTGCACTTGGCCCTGACGTACATCTCCCAGTCAGTAAGCTTGATGGCGGCCTGCCCGGATTTCTTGAGGTGTAGCTTGCCATACCAGGTGTGCATGTGCTTCCACCATCCAAGGAGTACTTCTGCAGTGTACTCCAGGCTCTCTGCCTTGTCTCTCCAAGCTACCTGCTTCTTCTTGGTTTCCCGATACAGTCTGTGGCCCTTTCTCCAGAGGTACTCGTTCTTCCTCAGCCATTCCAGTACCTCATCCTCATGCTCCTCGGAAACTGTGTACTGTTTCCTCTCTCCCTTGTCCTTCCCTTGCCTTTTTCTCCCCCTGGCAGGGGCTTCAGCAGAGCCTTCAGGGGCTTGAGCAGCAGGGCCTTCAGCAGCCAGACTTTGAGGGCCTTGGGGCTGGTCCACCACAACAGCAGCAGCAGCAGCAGCTTCAGAGTCAGTGCCAGGGGGTGGGATGCTATTTCTGGCCTTCTTCACCTAACCAGGGCTTGAACAAGTAGGCACGAGCTTCCTCTTCTTGCCTGACTGATGAACCATGGTGTTCCTGCAAGATGTATGTGGCAGCATGTCTTTCCCCATATGCTGACTACGTGCATGCTGCATCCTTTTATATCCACAGAGCTGACACAATTCATACTCCCCGCATGCGCAGTGAACGCTTTGCATCCGATATAGATCCGTGTGGCATCCCCTTTGTTTCCTATAGGCGTCTGTGTTGCATTCGCTTCATCTGCTATGCATCCACCCCTTCCGCTATGCTTCCATTTCAAAATTCTCCCCCGGAACCCCTTTGGAGGTGTCATCCGCTTCCATCCGCTTTCATCCGCTAGGCTTCCTATGAACATCCGTTTTAATGATGGAACAATTACATACTTGCGACCATTGAGTGAATGCAATAATAAATTGTAAGAGATTCCATTATATTTACTGGAACAGATCAATTAAAGATCTCTAGCTAATAGAAAAATTTCTGAAAAAAATTCTTTCTGCTTTAGAATTTATGATTTGCACCTTTCTATGGTTCCAAATATACTATGGCTATATAATGTTTGAGTTTCTTAAGAACTTCATAAGAGTGAAGATCTTCTATATTTACATCCAAAAGCATATAAAACAAATTGGATTGGAGTTTTTAAATCAAAAACAATTTTAGTAATAGGGCCGATCTTTTCCAAATCCTGATTAGATTTATCTAATCACTGAGTCACTACCAACTCTGCATTAAATAAAAATCTCTTTGAGGGCCTTTCAGAATTATGGAATGGAACAAATTGAAAAACTAAAAATAATTAAATCCTGTGTCCAGAGGGAATCCATGTAAGAGTCCTTGAAGAACTTAAATAATGATACTTTCACAAAAATAGCAACTACATATCTGCATCTGCTGCTAAGGACAGAAAAATAGCCAGCCCTAATTTTGAAAAAGGATCAAGGAGTTTCCACAATTACAGATGGGATGAATGAGGGGGACGCTTCTGATTGGGTAGCTCAATTGCACTATGAGGATATCCCAGAATTACAAGATGCCGATGCCTTTATTGAGCTTCTTAGGGCTAGGTTTGAAAATCCTGATAGAATTGAGGAAAGTGAGAAGACAAAATAATGGAAATGAAGCAAGGCAAGCAACCTTTAAAAGACTTTGTATGGGACATTAGAAGGGACACAAGCAACCTTATAAACTGACCTGATAGAATATTTCTGCACTATTTTAAGAACACTATTGATCCAGAAGTCAAAAAGCATGCAGTATCAGAGGAATACCAGAGATATTACAGTATTGGTATGCCATGTCCCTTAGGCTGGACAGAGAAATCAACCCACACCGAAAAACCTCTTCTGAGGGGTCTCCTAGGAGAATTGTGGCCAGATGGCCTCTGACAAAACCTGCTGAAACTGCTCCTGCCCAACTCACAAGGATTATAAAGTGCTATTGATGTGGCCAGGCTGGTCATAGGGCAACCGACTGTCTGGCTCCAGCACAACCGAGCCCTAGTATAGTTACCAGGGGTCAAAGAAATCCATGGAAGCCTCCAGACATTAGCCAGTTTGCCAGACACACTATAGAGGGTCTCCTCCCCACAGAAGAGGGAAAGAAACTTCCAGCCAAAGAAATCCTCCCCAAAAAGGCAGTTGAAGAAGAGAACATCATGGTGACTGCTGCCATTCCCTCCTTTACAGTTAAAATGAAGCTGGCAGTGCCTGAGATGGGGGAAGCAGGGGAGGTAGAAGCAGTAATAGATACCAGATGTTACAGATGCCTTATTGGGATCTCCATCATTGAACAAATAGGGATAAAGACAAAAGCCCTAAAATGCCCAATCAGATTTGAAGAGGTAGATGGAACATTAATTGGAGGAGTCTCAGCCACCCAAATCACAGAGTTAATCAAACTAGGGATGGGCAGACATTGTGAGCTCATACGTTTTGCAGTGGCTCAAAAAATGTCAGAATTTATCATACTGGGACTTGTTTGGTTTGATAAATGGGCCTCTACCCTTAAGTGGAAAGACAGATACCTAAAAATCATAATTGGGGTTGGTCCGCTGCCCCCCTTCCTCCCACAAAGAAACTGCCACCCAACAGGGATCCACAACCAGAAGCAGCCACCACTTCAGACTCTCTCCCAAGTGAGCCCTGATTCTCTAAAGAATACAGGGACTTGGCTGGTGTTTTTAGTGAAGTGGAATGCAAAATTTTACATCCCCCCTTCCATCGAGCATTAATTGTGCCATCAAGTTAGAACCTGGGCAAAACTGCCAAAACCAAAGATGTATTCCATGACACCAATCAGGATGGCTGAGTTGAGGAAATACATTGATACCAGTTTAGACCAGTTTAGACTTTAGAGGCTTCATTGAACCTGCCAAATCTAGGTTGGCCACCCCAGTACTGTTTAAAGAAAAGAAAGATGGCAGCTGACACTTATGTGTTGAGTTTAGGGGAGTTAACAGGGTGTGCGTAAACCCCTCATGAAGGACTTATTAAATCACCTGTCTAAAGGCAAGGTATTTACCAAGCTAGATCTGAGAGAAGCCTACTACCAAGTTTGCATAAAGGAGGGAGATGAGTGGAAAACTGCCTTCAACTGCCCTCTGGGTAGTTTCCAGTTCTGAGTCATGCCTTTTGGACTCCAGGACCCCCCTGTGGTATTTATGCAACTAATCAATGAAATGTTACCTCCACACCTGTACAAAGAGATCCTTCTCTACTTGGTGAGATTCTTATATTCCATGAAACCATTAAAGAACATGTCAAATTAATCAGGCAAGTACTGAAAAAACTTTTAATTGCCAACTTATATACAAAACTATCAAAATGTGAATTCCATAAAGAGTCGATAGACTACTTGGACTACCGAGTGTCTAACCAGGGAATTGAGATGGACTCTAGAAAAGTGAAGGTGGTGTTAGACCCCAAAACACGTAAACAATTTCAGGGCTTCTTGGGTTTTGCAAATTTCTATAGACAATTTATTCCTTCATTTGCCAAGGTCATCCTCCCTTTAACAGAGTTACTGAAAACTGGGCCTTCTCTGACCAAACCAAAATCCAACCAACCCCTTACTTGGACAATGAACTGTCAAAAATCTTTTAAAACTTTAAAATGCCTATTTCCCGCTGAGCCCATCCTCCAACATCCAGATCTGACCAAACCTTTTATAGTCCAAGCTGATGCTAGTGATGTGGCTGTTGCAGTGATTTTTCTCCAGAAAAACTCTCAAGACCAGCTAATCCCTTGTGTTTATGTGTCCAGAATGTTGACAGACACAGAGTATAGGTGGACAGTTTGGGAAAAAGAGGCATTTGCCATGCGATGGGCTTTACTATCTTGGAGGCATTTCCTGGAAGGAGTAAAAGAATCTTTTGAGGTGTGGACTGATCATAAGAACCTTGAGGCTCTCAAGACACCTTGAAAGTTATCACCTAAACAAGTCCACTTGGCTCAATACCTTAAGACATTCAATTTTAATATGAAATATATCCCAGGAGGGAAAAACATATTGGCGTATGCCTTGTCAAGAAAACCCTAATTTGACAGTCACCAGGAGGAAGTAGTGCAAACTATGATATCAGAAGCCCAACCTGCAGACCAAGTAACCACCTGAGGCCAAGCCAAACATGGTCCCAGACACATTGAAGACAAACTGACAACTGAGTTGAAAGCAGCTCTTTTGACTGATCCCTTGTTTGCTGAACATCAAACCGATTTGACAATGAACAAAGGATTGGCTTGGAAAGGGACAAAAATTTATGTAGCCAATATTCTAAGATTAATGGTACTGAAACATAGCCATGACTCGCAGTTGGGGGGATTCTTTGGGTTCTTAAAAACCCTACATTTACTCAGGAGACAGTTCTGGTGGCTAAAAATGAAAACTGAAGTTGAGGACTATGTAAAAAGCTGCTCAATTTGTGCCATGACAGAACTGGAAAAATCCCTGGCCTCCTTCAACAAGTAGCTGAACCAACAAAGCATGGGAAGAAATCACAATGGACGTTATCATAGTTACCAGAGAATGGAGGGAGTACTATGATTTGGACTGTTATCAACTTATTCTCTAAGCAAGCCCACTTTACAGTATGTAACGGACTATCTTTGGCTAAGAAATTTGCAAAACTGTAAAGCATATTTATCAGCTCCACGGAGTACCTCATAGAGTAATCTCAGATCAAGGTGTACAGTTTATTGCTAAGGTCTGGAGGGAATTTTTGAAGTCCATTGGATTGTCCCAAGGGCTTTCCTCAGCATTCCATCCTATGTGTAATGGTGCCACGGAGAGAGCAAATGCTATGGTGGAACAATATATTAGATGTTATGTAAATTATCAACAGGAGAACTGTGTGGAACTATTACCATTTGCAGAAGTTGCTTACAATAATGCAGTACACAGCAGCACAGGCTTAACTCCTTTCCAAATCAACACCAGCATGGATTTTGTCCCTATGCCAGAGTTGCCCATTGAACCACCAACATCCATGTCTTTAACATAGTGGATGGAATCATTAAGGAAAGGTTGGGGAAAAAAGCTCTAATTTGAAGCTGCTGAGGAATATAAAAAACAAGCAGACAAACATAGATCCTTCCAACTATCGTTTAAAGTAGGGGACAAAGTGTTTTTGTCAACTAAATGTCTGAAGGTAAAACTTCCTAGTAGAAAGTTGGACCCTAAATTCTTGGATCCATTCCCTATATCTAAGATAATCCAGTGACAGTCCAGTTCCCTATATCTAAGATAATCAATCCAGTGGCAGTCCAATTAAGTCTCCCTCAGCTGTTGGGGAAAATACACGCAGTGTTCCACAGTAGTTTGTTGTAGCCTGCTGTAGGGTCAGATCTAAGGCCGATTACCAGCAGCTCCCCCCAAACCTCTGATTGTACAGGGTGAGACACATTATGAAATAAAGAAGATCCTCAATTCTAGATTACATTGAGGATGATTACAATATCTATGCTATGGAAAGCTTTGTCAGAAGCTACTTGGGTAAAAAGTTGGGATATACATGTGGATAGATTGGTTAACCAATTCCATGAAAAATTCCCTGACAAGCCAAAGGGTCTCCTTGGAGGGGGAGAGGGGGTTAAGGGCATCGCATTAACCCCTGGTTGTGTTTTGTTTATTGTATCTTCCAGGACATGATTTTTTTCAAGGGGGAACATCTGTCAGCTTTGGAAGGAAACAATTGGTCCATTGCTAGGAAAAAGTGGCAAGAAGGTGACAAGCAATAGGGAGAAAACAGAACTACTTAACTCAGTTTTTGCATCTGTCTTTACACAAAGTGAAAAAACAATCCAACCTATCAAAAACAGCACCACAAACAAACAGAATAGGAATGCAAGTTAAAATGGGGAAGAAAATGGTAAGTGAACACCTATCTACCCTAGACAAGTTCAAATCACCAGGACCGGATGGATTACATCTCAAGTTTCCAAAGGAACTGGGAGATGAGATCTCAGAACCACTGAACAATATCTTTCAAAGATCCTTGAGCACTGGGGAATTACCAGAGGACTGGAAAAGAGCCCATGTAGTTTCCATCTTCAAAAAAGGGAAAAAATTAGATCCAGGAAACTACAGATCTAACACAGGTTTGTTAAAAACAGATTGTGCCAGACTAATCTTATTGCGTTCTTTGACAAAGTGACAAAATTAGTTGACCAGAGGGATGCTGTCAAAATAATTTACTTGGCCTTCAGTAAGACATTTGATTAAATAGACCATAACCTACCTCTAGATAAAGTGAAAAAATGTGGGTTAGATTTATTATTACCATCTGGTAATAATTATTACATTATTACCATCTGGTAATAATGCTGACCAACTGCATTGATCAACTGACTGGCTGACCAAGAACACTCAACGTGTACTCCTCAATGGAACTGCATCTACATGGAAGGAAGTATGCAATGAAATACCCCAAGGCTCTGTTTTAGGCCCAGTACTCTTCAACTTTTTCACCAACGACTTGGACAAGGGGATAGATAAGGAAATCATCAAATTTTCAGATGATACCAAAGAATAGCCAGCACTCCAGAAAATAAGATACAGAAGAATCTTGACAGACTTGAACATTAGGCGCTATGTAACAAGATGAAATTCAATGGTGAAAAAAGTAAGGTTCTACATTGAGGCACGAAAAATCAAATGCACAGTACAGTATATGTGGTACCCTGCTTAATAGTAGTAACTGTGAGAGGGATCTCTGAGTCCTAGTAGACAGACATTTAAATATGACCCAGCAGTGTGCAGCAGTTGCCAAAAAAGCCAACACAATCCTAGGCTTCATAAACAGAAGGATAGAATCAAGATCACGTGAAGTGTTAATACCACTTTATAATGCCTTGGTAAGGCCAAGGAATACTGCATTCAGTTTTGGAATACTTGGAATACTGCATTCAGTTTTGGTCCCCATGATGTAAAAAAGATGTTGAGACTCCTGAAAGAGTGCAAAGAAGAGCAACAAAGATGATTAGGGCACTGGAAGCTAAAACATATGAAGAATGGTTGCAGGAACTGAGTATGTCTGGTCTAATGAAAAGAAGGACTAGGGGAGACATGATAGCAGTCTTCCAATAACTCAGGTGCTGCCACAAAGAAGAGGCAGTCAAGCTATTCTCCAAAGTATTTTAGGACAGGACAAGAAGCAATGGGTGGAAACTAATCAAGGAGAGAAGCAACTTAGAACTAAGGAGAAATTTCCTGACAGTTAGAACAATTAATCAGTGGAATAACTTATTCCAGAAGTTGTGAATACTCAAACACTAGAAGTTTGTAAAAAGATGTTTGACAACCATTTGTCGAAGTGATTTCCTGGTTTCCTGCCTAGGCAGGGAATTGGACTAGAAGACCTCCATGGTCCCTTCCAACTCTGTTATTCTATTCTATTCTATTCTATTCTATTCTGTTCTGTTCTGTTCTGTTCTGTTCTATTCTATACATTACATTACATTACATTACATTACATTACATTACATTACATTACATTACATT
>BLBF01000019.1:14938198-14958279 GCA_015471245.1 Laticauda colubrina | reverse complement strand
TTACATTACATTACATTACATTACATTACATTACATTACATTACATTGGAAAGCTAAATGAAATATGCCATTGCTGAAACTTTAAAATGAAGAAAACATGAAAAGATTAAAAAGGTAGTGGGGAAAGAGAAGATGGGAAAAAAACAGAAAAAGATGTAAAAAAGAACTTAAATGTTTTTATTTATGCATACTTTCTTTTGTCAATTTTATTTCTGTACAAAGCATTCCACCTTTAATGGACAGCTTGGGCTCTCACTGCATTAGGCAAATATTCTAACAATGTCTTAACTTCCTGCTTCAGAATTAAACATATTTGGGTGACCTTGCACAAGTAGGATTGCCTAAACTAAATGTGTGCCAACATTCCTTAAACCTGAAAATCTGGAAATGGCAAGCACAAATAAAGCCACCCAATGAGAAACCAAGAAGGGGGAAATGCTGCAGTGCCTCATTCTTTTTGACAGTAAGCTTCAGTGTTTTAAAAATATTTTTATTTAGTAGCTTGTCATCCCCAGAATGAAAGAACTGAATATCAACAGGAGAAACACATCACTTTAAAGATGTTACAAAAATAATTGCATATTTAAAAATATAGGTTTAGAGGAGGAGAGGATGAATTGGAGATATTTAAAAATATTGCACATTGGTTTGGCTAGACCATATGAAAAAATGGAGGTTTCTCCCAGAGTACAAGAATATTTACTCTGAACATGGCACTATTCAAAAAATTGCCCCTCTTTTACAGTGCCCCTTGAGTACCAACATACACACAAAATGACTTGCTGCTCAGAAATCACCCTACCATCAATGTGGCCTAGCATTGGACTAGAACTAAATAAATGTATGATTTCATTAAAGTTTTAAATCTTTTTCCATTTAAATTAATAATTTTTCCTCTTTCCAGTTCCTGCATTTCTGACATGAGATGAGAGTCTTGCATAATGCTAGAATGCTAGAACTTTTCCTGTTTCTGAGCAACTGTGCTTAAAGGTGAAGACTTCTCTTTTCTTTTTTTCTTTTCCTTTCTTTTTTTCTCTTCTCTTTTCTATTTTAGGTAATAGCTATCTTACGTGTTAAACATTTTTTTTTCCTGGATATTGATCCTTATTTACCAGAAGGATGTCAACTAAACACAGAAGGATGGAGTGGATGTCAGAAAGCTTAATGAAATTGCAGGTTTGCAGAAGGAACCAAAATATTTGCACATAAAAGCCCAGATTTGGGGGGAAAGTAGATCAGTGAATACTGGACTGAGAATATTGAGAATGCTGATTGACACTCGAGGTAATAAATTATTCCCAAAGCAGATGAAATCTCTTTGGAAAGATCCATTTTTTTCTCAAAACCTAAATAGGCATATTTCACATAAGGTTTTTTTTAAAAAATAAATCCTATTTATATAGGTCTGATAGGTATTTAAAAATATGAGTTTCCCCAGCTGAAGTACAAGCCAGTAAACATATGATGGACCTTTGCATACACAAATGCAACATAAAACAATGTGATGGTAGTCCTTATAATTAGTTATTTTCTGACACCAAAATATTTGATTTATGTGCATCTTTTGTTTAATCATAACTGGCAGGAAGTCTATTTTTCAACAAAATATGCTGAAAATTTATTACGGTTCAATTATTGTTCCATGACCTTGATTTATTATTTTTAATTTCTATAATTCTGTATAGGTTTCACTTTTTAATATGTGCACTATTTTAACTTTACTGTAATGCTGTACTTGGAGATTATGATGGGAAAACAGTATGGTATATTTAAATAAACTGAGAAAGACAAAAAAAAGACAGAGATGATAGATGCAACAAGATAACATATGTTCAAAAATGTATATTGCTGTTGAGGATGAGAACTGAGAATTGCAGGGCCATTGGAAGGCAGCAGGAACTGGCAGAAAAAGAGCAGCAAGAGGGAATAGAGACATTTAATAAAATAGATCAACTCCATGCAAATAACTATCCATCAGCAGATACATTTCATCCAGTTTAGTGTTGCAAATTCCCAAATATAACCATAAAAGTTGTGTTCGCAAAGAATGAGACTGGAGACCAGCGTAACTTCAGCTCTTTTATTTAGTGCAGAAAGTCCGTCTGAACCAGGAGCCATGGCAGCTCTTTTTATAGAGAGGCTGATCGCAGCTAGTGGCCAATGACGGCAACTTGTTTTTCCCGCTGCTGAGTTGGCCAATCATAGGTTAGCTATTATTGGCCAATCAGCTTCGAGACAGGAACCAATGAGCTTCTAGTATTTCTTGACCAATAGGAATAGACTATTTGAAGTATGTTAATATGGAACACCCCTCCCCTCTTGGTATGGTCCTACCATATGTAGTCAAGTAAGTAGGCAGGGCTTTTAGGTTGCCTAGTTGACCTGTGCAGTTTAGTTGTGTCGTCGTCTTCAATGGGTTCAGACGGGATCACTGTTTCTCCCGTCCTTCTCTGTGGAACCTCCTGGAAGGTGAAGTCAGCCATGCCGCTCCCGCCCGGCCTACTCGGGCTGGTAGAGTCGGCTCAGCTGCTCCCTTCTAGAGTGGCATCTAGGTTTTCTTGTGCCTCCTGCTCCTCTTCACCGAAGACTTCTGAGGGTAGGTCATTGTTTTTGTCTGAATTTATTTGTGAATGTTATTTATCGTGTATATTTTGATTTTGTGGGGTTTCTTGCTCTGCCAAAGGGTTTCCCCCTCCCCCCAATTTGTGTTTAAGGAGTCTCCCCCCTCTCTGGTTGGTCTATTAATATTTTTGTGTAGTGTTTATGCTGTTTCTGGTGTGTGTGTGTGTTGGTCTTTGTGTATGTTGGGTGTAACCTATCTAATTGTGATCTTAATTTTCTGCCCATTAGTAATTCTGCTGGGCTTTTATTTGTAGTAGCACTCGGTGTTATGTGTTGTATGGTGAGCATTTTTTTAATTTTTTCCTGAATGTCCCCTGAGTCTAATTTGTCTAAAGTTTCTTTGGTATACCGGATCATGCGTTCCACCCTGCTGTTCGTAGCCGGTCGGCCCGGTGCTGTCAAAGTATGTCTTATGCCATGTTTGGCGAGGAATTTTTCAAATGTTAGTGCAGTAAACTGTGGGCCGTTATCTGAGATGAGCAAGTCCGGTAACCTATGTGTGGTGAATAGTTTCCATAGTTGTTCAATAACTGCTTCTGTGGTGGTCAAATTCATGACGCTTACCTCTAACCAATTGGAGTAAATGTCTACTATGATTAAAAATGTATATCCTTTTGTTGGCCCCACAAAATCTATGTGGATTCGTGACCAGGGGCCCCTCGGTGTTTCCCAGTCTAGTATATATGCTGAAGGAGGTGCAGGTCGGGATTATTGGCATTTCCCACAGGTTTCAACCCATTTCCCAATATCCTTGTCCATTCCTGGCCATCATACATAGCTCCTGGCCAGGGATTTCATTCGTACAATGCCCGGGTGGCCTTCATGCATCATGCTCAATACTTTTTCTTGTAACAGTTCTGGTATTACCACCCGGTCTCCCCATAATATGCAATCTTTTAATAATGACAGTTCAGTTTGCCTATTCTTGAAAGATTTAAACTTAACTTCTGTCTCATTTTCCGGCCACCCTTTTCCTACCCAGTTTAAGACTTGTGACAAGGTTTTGTCTCTTTTGCCGTGAATCTTGCAATGTCCGCTGTGGTTATGGGTAGGTTTGACAATGTCTCAGTCTGTAGGGTGGATGTGGTTGGTGCCAGATCAGTTCCTAGATCTGGTAGGGGAGTACAGCTCAATGCGTGGGAAATGTCTTTGCCCGGTCAGTGAATCAGTTTATAGTTGTAGGCTGCCAGGAACTCGGATCACCTTGTCATTCTAGGGGATAGTATATTTGGGGTGGCTCTGTTCCCAGCTAGTATTCCCAATAGAGGTTTGTGGTCTGTAACAAGGGTAAAAGTCCTACTGTAAAGGTATTTGTGGAACTGTTTGACACTGGATATTGCAGCTAATGCCTCTCTGTCCAATTGACTGTAGTTACATTCAGTTTTTGATAGTGTTTTGGAGTAGAATGCGATCGGTGCTTCTCTCCCATCAGGCAGGATGTGGCTAAGTACAGCTCCGATGCTGAATGGTGATGCATCACAGGTGATTGTTAATGGTAGTGTCTCGCTGTATTGCGTTAATACCGAGTCGGAAGTGATTAGGTCTTTTACCCTCTGGAATGCTGTCTCTTCACGTCGTCCCCAGGTCCAAGTGGCTGCCTTGTCCAAAAGCCTATGTAGTGGTTCTGCCATCATTGCCTTCTTTGGCAGAAAAATTCAAAAGTCCCAAGAAAGCTTGTAACTCTACCTTGTTTTTTGGTCTAGGAGCTTCTTTGATTGCCTTAATTTTTTTCTCTGTGGGGTGGATGCCCTCTTTGTCGATTTGATACCCCAGGAATTCAACTTTTGAGGTGGCTAATTGGCACTTTTCTTTTTTTACCTTGAGTCCCGCCTTCTGGAACCTTTGTAAGACCACTCTGAGACGTGCTTCTAGTTGTCTCGTCGCTCGCTGACACTAGCACGTCATCAAAGTATGGAACTCCTCCTTTTATCCCATGTAATAACCGTTCCATTAGGCTTTGGAACACCCCTGGGACTACGCTGACTCCAAATTGCAGCCTTTTGCATTTGAAGGCTCCTCTATGAGTCACGATCATTTGCGCCTCTGCTGTTTCAGGTGACTGGTAATTGTTGTTATGCTTGGGCAAGGTCAAGCTTTGTGAAGACCTTGCCTCTCCCCAATGAGTGTAGTAGGTGTTGCACTACCAGAACAGGATACGCGCTTTGTTGTAGTGCATGGTTCAGGGTAGCCTTTCAGTCCCCACAGATTCTCACGGACCCATCCAGTTTAACTGAGGTCACAATTGGGGTCTCCCATTTGGCGTGGTGAATTGGTTCAAGAATATCTTGTGCTATTAGTTTGTTAAGTTCCTCATCAATCTTTGGTTTTAGTGCGAAGGGGACTCGCCTCGCCTGCAGCCTAATTGGAGCTATTGTTGGATCTAAATTAAATGAAATAGGGGACCCTCGGTATTTGCCTAATTTTCCATCGAAGATGTCCTGGAACTCCCTCATCAGGTTCTCCTCCCAGTCTGTGTCGGTGATGCTGTTAATGCCAGTCACTCCGATTCCTAGAGGTTCGAACCACTCAAGTCCCAATAGGCTTGGTCGGCTTTGGTCTTCAATGGTTAGCGGAAAGATTTTCTTGTGTTCTTTGAAAGTTATTTGCAAATGTCTGAGTCCAACTACCTGTATTCTGTTTCCCTGGTAGTCCTTTAGGATTAGCAATTGGTGTTCTAGTTCAGCTCTGCCAATGTGCGGTACTAGTTTTTTAATGGTATCCCATGACACTATGGATAGGTATGATCCGGAATCTACCTCCATTTTACATTCTTGGCCCTCGATCCGGACTGCCACATGTACTTTTCAACCATTTGTTGCGTTAGAGTGCCCGATGATGGTGGCTTGGTGCGTTTCTTCTTTTCTATAGTTCTCGTTTAGCCACTTGCCTTTGCTTTCACGACTCTCACGGCTCCACGTTTGTCTATCTTTAGTTCTTGGTGGTGTGTTGTTTCTACGTCATGGGCTGTAGCTCTTGCGGTTTCGACATACTCTTGAGATGTGACCCCATCTCTAGCAGTACCGGCACACAGCATCTAAGAACCGGCACTCAGAATGGGGATGGTATCCTCTGCACCCAGTGCACGGTAACCCTGACTTACGACCTTTCTTCAGCCATCGATCTCGTTCAGCCTGCAGTCTGTGGATTTCCTCCTGATCGTCATCGATTCTGGATGATCCACTCTCATTGTGGTGTATGGTGGTTTTGTGTGCGCTCTCTGCCTTCTTTTCTGAACCCTGGCTCGTTTCAGTTGGAGTTTTGGATGAATTTGCATTCATCTGCTACATTTTGGCTGCTGATTTTTTAGTTGCTTCTGCCGCCGTGGCTTCAACAATAGTCTCATTAACCTAATCTTTGGCTGGGTTAGCAGCCGGCTTTGTAGGGTGAGGTCTCTTAGTCCGAGGACCATGCAATCCCTCATGGCTTCGTCCATATTAAGGAATTTGCATGCCAATGTCCCTGAGATTGCTATGAAGTCTGCGATGCTCTCACCTTTTCTCTGGTCCCGTTTGTAAAATTCGTGTCTCTGAATAAGGCTGGAGACGGTTGGTGCATAGTGAGCCTTCAGCAGCTTTTCTAGGTCTAGCCAGGCCATCTGTTTCACATCTTCTGGTTTTGCCATTGCATTGGCCATCTTGAACACTGTGGGCCCACAGTGCATCAGGAGCACAGCTCTTTTTCGATTGTTTGAGATTCCTTGCAAATCATTGCTTTCCAGGAACATGAGGAATCTATCGATGTAGGATTCTCAGTCCTCTATTGCTGGGTTGAATGGTGTGGGTGGCAAGTTGATTCCAGCCATTTCGTCTGCTCAATTCTCGATGCCATGTGCTTGACTGGTCTCCTCTCTCAAGATCCCACCCTCGTCGCCAGTGTTGTGTTCACGAAGAATGAGACTGGAGACCAGTGTAACTTCAGCTCTTTTATTTAGTGCAGAAAGTCCATCTGAACCAGGAGCCGTGGCAGCTCTTTTTATAGAGAGGCTGATCGCAGCTAGTGGCCAATGACGGCTACTTGTTTTTCCACCCGCTGAGTTGGCCAATCATAGGTTAGCTATTATTGGCCAATCAGCTTCGAGACAGGAACCAATGAGCCTCTAGTATTTCTTGACCAATAGGAATAGACTATTTGAAGTATGTTAATATGGAACAATAAATATTTTTAACATGGTGATTAATATAAGACCATCTCAAGAAGCACAATTGAAACCAATAAATTTGTAACTGAAATTTTTGGGATTAATATAAATTTAATTTAAGAAATCTGCTATTCCCAAATAGTGCCTACTTCTGGGATAGTGCCACACACCTCCTGTATATAGTACCACACAACCTCCACAACCTTTAGTTTGGTCCATGGTGGATCAGCTGCTTCCCAAAGATAATATATGATAAGATAAATGAACTGAACCATGATAAGGAAGGGTGTGATTTAAATAAATTACCTAGGCTTGAATTATAGAACAATGTAAACAAATATTGATTTGAGGTTGATTACTGAATATGATGAAAATGGTGTACCTGGGACGGAAAAGCATGACTGAAAATGAATGAAATGGTTGAATAGAAAGTAAGATAAGAGCCTGCAGTGTCTCATTGGCATCATATGTTTGTAGGGAATGCTGGTGGTGATGGTAGGAGTGAATTGACTGGAGATGTCAGTGCATATTCACATTTATATCAAGTAACACCATTTGTTTAAAATCAGTCTATTTCATGTTGTATTTGACAGAACATGCAAAGTTCCCAAATCAGCATATGCAAAACAAGCAATCAAGCAAGCAAACAAACAAACAAAAAACACATTTGCAGCATAGTAAGTTATATAGACTTGCATGAGAAACTATATAATTTATTTTAGGAAGATTAAAGCATACCAAAAGAGTAGGAAGAATATTCTTCTTATCTGTTTTATTCTCCAGAATCAACTCACATTGTCCTAATTATTGTAAACAAAACAGCAATATTATATTATGCTAGTTATTAGTTATTTATATCCAGCCTTTTCTCTGAGAGTTCAAAATAGTATATGAGGCTGTCCCCTAATTTTGTGTCCACAAAAAAACCGATGCAATTCAGTGGTCCAAAACCATTTAGTGTTTTTGATGATCTACTGGGAACATGAATTTTGATTCTAGTATAAAACATTATGTAACACACATAGACATGGGGACATATTATCTACTTCATGTGTAATTATAATGTAGCATTGTAGCAATTCAAGTTTATAATTTTAACAATTGGGGAGAAAATGCTGGATTCCTCCATAAATGCTGTTCTGTCTTAACAGCATGGTTTGAGAAAGAATTTCAAAAGCAAACACCAATGTAGATATTTCCCTACAGAAAATACTCAGATACCGCATATTAAAACCCTTGAAAATGACTATCATCAGTTGATTTGATGCATGCCTCCTAGGGGTCTGTACCAAGGCTGTAATGGGATGAAAGATTCCTTATAATGCTGCATTGCAATTTAAAAGTTTTCTGCCTAGGTTTTGCACTGTGTCTACCTTTCTTATATTGAGGATATCCAAATAATATCAATTAAATGAAATAAAACAATGCAATGGAAGGTAAAACACTGTCTCATTCTAATCAGCAGTATGGGGTCAGAGCAAGCAGAAATAGCATCACACATACAGGATATTCAGCATTACCTGGGTACTACAACCTTTGCTCAGATGTTCTCATCCAGTGAATCTACAATAGACTTTTTAATATTTATCTGCCAGTTATCTTGGCTGAAGATAACAAATGTTGGTCCCTGGGCCAATGTCCATGTCTTTTTTAGAAGGCCAAAGATGCCATTGGTTTTTAGGCTCCTTGCTCATTTTGAAACCTGAAGGTAGAATTTCCTCCAATTGGAGATTGCAACCAACAATGCCACTCATAAATAATATTTATCTTATGAAAAATCATTTTCCTAGGAGCAGCATCATTGGGGACACCAAGCAATCTTCTGTGTTTGTCTTTATTGCTACCTTAAACAAAATTGGATGGGAACTTTCCTGCTGATCCCGTAGTGCTATCAAACTTGAGGACTGGGTTTCTGCACTCCCACACTGAGTTCTTCCTGTTGGAGGGTTCCGAAAGGAGCTAAAGCCACTTTTAGGGATAGTGAAGAAAAGAGAGGTGCCTTGCAGGTTGCAGAAAGCAGCAACTCTCCTGCTGGACTCAGGGCTTCTTCCCTCTCCCATGACAAGGAGAGAGGCAGCCATCATGGCTGCCACAAAGCTGGGACCACCAAGTTAACAAAGAGCTGTGCAGGAGCAGAGTAGATGAACAGTGATTGGAGCTGGGTGAGAAGATTCCTTTTTTATTTATGCCAAAACTTTAAAAGGAAAAAAAGAGGAAAAGCCAGGAAATGAAACTCTTAGAACTATTTCTTAAAGTGGCAAACAACCATAGAGAGAACAATCCTAGACCCGAAAGGAGCTAAGGGAAGAAAAGCTGAAGACCTTTTAATACATAGAAAATTGGATCTTTAAACTGGTCAGGCATTGCTTTGGAAAGGCATTATAAAATGCTGAAACTGTCTACTTGAATAATTGACTTTGCTGCCATAAATTGAACTAATTTTGGATTAATCAAATCTATAAGACTTGAAACAATGCTGAAACCTAAGCTGAGGGCACCATCAGCTGGTGAATGGAATATACTAGACCCCTAACAAGTTTAGAACAATTTTTGATGAGAGAAATAAACAACATTCATCTGAAGGACTGTATGACACTTATTGTTCTATAACTAGTTACTTTATGATTACTGGAGATAATAAGTGTAAGTGTAAGATAATAAGTGATTACTGTAAGAATAAGGAAGACACTTAAGTAAAATAAAGTGACTTTTGATTTATGGAAGCTGCCTGGACTATTTAAATGGAATTGATTAATAATCTTGAGATGTAAAGAACTATGATTATTGAACTTTTTGAGGAATAACATTGGACTGGAATATATTGTTCTTGGACTTGAGTAAGAGAGGTACTTATTAAATTAAGACAAGATGCTCTATCTTGGTGAAATGAATGAGATTTCAAGAGAAAGGGCATTGATGTTTCAAAGCATTAGGGGTACTATGGAAAAGAATCACAGAATTATAAAGAATTGAATGCAAGGCATATATGGGAAAATAGAAATGCTACAACTGATAATGAATGAAGATCAAAGAGTTCAGGAAAGAGAGGAGATAGAAGAAAGAATGGAAGAAAAGACAGAATAGACAAACCAACAAACAAAGCAAGAAGATTAGAAGGAGAAGACAATAAAGACATTATTAAGCTGAGCTATTCTACTTAGAATACTTTAGAGAAAAGGAGGAAGAAGTAACAAAGGAAGAGTCATTAATTGAATTCCAAGAAAAGTGTATAGCAGTAATTGAAAAAGAAAAAGAAGATACAAAAAAAAAGAAAATTCAAAAGAAATAATCACATCAGCCAAAGCATTCATCCAGCATATTTCCATCAGTTCTGAACACTCCGATCCAATAGCTTTACCATCTTCTTAGTATACAATTTTAACATTTCCTAAGAAATATTATTTGTAGAGGACAATTCTAATGATTCCCAGCTTCATCTACTGGAAGGACCACTGTATTCTCCACATTGTAATTTACTTATGATGAAAATGTTTAAATAAACTACAGTAATAAAAAAAAGAAAAGGAAGAAGGTGCAATAGGTGGTGTTCCCAGAGAGCAAAGAGTATTAAGACCTGCTAGAGCAATAAAACCCCCTTAAAAAACTTAACATTGATGAAAGAAAACTGATTACGATTAACATAAATGGACTTAATTTGGCTACTAAAAGAGGGAAAGTATTTCACAAATTAGAGAAATTAAAAAATTGTTACAATTTGCCCACAAGAAGTACATATCAAAAAACAAAATGAATATATATTGAAACAAAAAAAATGGGGAAATTATTTATGTCACTGGCACAATCTAAGGGGTGTGTTATACATACTAAAGACAGAATTTTGGCAGAATTAATTTACACAGATGACGATGGAAGTATTTTGATGATGGAAATAATGGACAATAATGTTAAAACACTTTTAATTGTAATTTATGCCCTGAATGATAACCAAGAAGAATTTTACGGGAAATTACATATGAAAATAATTGAATTGGACTATGTTAATATTTGTATGATGGAAGATCTTAACGGAATAATTAATTATTGGTTGGACTATAAATGCATAAATCAACAAAGAAAGCTAGAAAGATACTACCAAAATCTTTCTTTCAAATAACAGAAGAATTTAACTAAAAAGATGCATGGAGAGAGAGAAATATGGAAAGTAAGCAATACACATTTTACTCAAACAGGCATGCATCATGGTCTAGAATAGACATGATATGGATATCAGCAGAATTACTGGCGAACATATGAGAGATTGAAATAGAAACAAGCACCTGGGCAGACCATAACCCAGTGATAGTTATTTGGAAAGGATATAAGGGGAGATCTAGATGGACTTAAATAATACAATATTAAAAGAAAAAGATTTTAAATAGAAAATAGAGAAAGAACTCATTTTCTTTTTTAAAGAAAATAGAAAAGAGGATACATCTTTACAGAACCTCTGGGACATGACGAAGGCCTACACATTGTTTTGTTGGCTCCGTCGATCTCGGGAGATCATGGAAAATTCGCGTCATGGAAATGGACATGAAATGTGCTGAGTCTGTGGTGGAACCACTCTCGTCCTTTGCATTCTGTGTGACTGTTTTTCTCGCCATTGGATATTTCTTCTTTCCTCAGCTGCCTTGATGATGTTCCTGGTGGCTGTTCGCCAACCTTGGCGATTTGAGGCCATGGTCTCGAGCTGAGAGGGGTTGAATCCGCCAGCTTTAAGATCTCGCTTGCAGACGTCCTTGTAGCAGAGAGCTGGGCGTCCAATACGCCTTGTGCCGGTGGCAAGCTCTCCAAAAAGCATGCTTTTAGGTATACGGTCGTCGTCCATGCGGATGACATGGCCCAACCAACGCAGGCATCTTGCTGTCAGCAAGGCATACATACTTGGCAACCCTGCCTTGGCCAGGACATCATCGTTGGTTATATGATCTTGCCAGGTGATATGAAGGAGTCTGCGGAGGCAACGAAGGTGAAAGGCGTTCAGCCTGCGCTCCTGATGAGAGTAGAGTGTCCATGCTTCACTGCCATAGAGGAGGGTACTCAAAACAACTGCCCGATAGACTTGCATCTTTGTGTTGGTAGTCAGCATAACATTGTCCCACACTCTTTTTTTCAGGCGGGCCATTGCTGCTGCTGCCTTGCCAATCCTAGCATTCAAATCAGAGTCAAGAGAGAGGTTATTCGCAAGTGTAGAACTGAGATAGGTGAATTTGTCTACCATCATGAGGGTGTGTTCGCCAATGGAGATGCTTGGAGCACCACTGACATCCTGGCACATAACCTCTGTTTTCTTCAGACTGATGGTTAGTCCAAATTTGTTGCATGCAGCTGCAAAGCGGTCAATAAGTCGCTGCAGGGCCTCCTCTGAGTGCGCAGCAAGGGCGGCATCATCTGCAAAAAGTAATTCTCTGATGAGGACTTTCGTAACTTTCGTTTTGGCTCGCAGATGCGCAATGTTGAATAGAGCCTTGACAATAGACTATACAAAGAAAAGGAATATAAAACAGAAAAAGACTTTCAAAACATCAGAGAACGATAATAAAAGATTGGAAAAAGATTTACAGAAATCCCCGCAAAAAAAGACATTAAAAATAAAATGGATATAATTAAACATAAAATGGGACTTATGGAAAAAGAGGAACTAGCACAAAAAATTAAAAATGCTTTACAGAATTCCTTTGAAGATGCAAATAAACCAGGCAGATGGCTAGCTTATAAACTGAGAAAGGAAAGAGAATCAAGAAGGATTAGTCATTTAATAAATGAAGAAGGATATGTTTGCTATGGAAATGAGGAGAAGAAAAAAAAAATATACAAGATTGCTATGGAAAATTGTATTTTCAAGAGAATATTCAAGAAGAAAAAGTTAAGCAATATTTACAGAAAGCAAATATTCCTCAGATACCTAAAGACATTGAAACAATGTTAGACGGGAACACAACAATGATGGAATTAACAGAAGCCTTAAAAAAAGAGAATGTTGGAAAAGCAACAGGTCAGATGGTTTGCCAGTGGAATTTTACAAGACTTTTTGGGAAATATTGAATCTTCACCTGTTAGAAGTTATGAATGAAGTTATGCTAAAGAAAAGAATACCCAAAACATGGTCAGAAGCATACATTACACTTATACAAAAGGAAGATACAGACCTGCAGCAAGTTAAAAATTATAGACCTATATTCCTATTAAATTCAGACTATAATTTTTTTGTTTCAGTCCTGGCAGAAAGACTAAAAAGATACTTAAATAATTGTATCCATGTTGACCAAAATTGATTTCTGCCGAACAGACAAATCAAAGACAATGTGAGAATTATTTTGGATACTCTGGAATACTATGAGGCACATCCTGAAAAGCAAATGGCCTTGATGTTTCTAGATGCACAAAAAGCCTTTGACAATGTGAGTTGGCAATTCATTTTACTGCAATTGATACAAATGGGCTTTGGTAAAAAATTTATTCAAGCCATTGAAACAATATACCATGAACAAACTGCAAAGATTATGGTAAATGAAGAATTAACAGAATCGATAGATATAAGAAAAGGGACAAGACAAGGTTGTCCATTGTCGCCTCTGCTGTTTGTGTTAATATTGGAAGTGTTGAAAAGGAATCTTGGAGAAGAAAAAGAAATAAAATGAATGAAAATTAAAAAGGAAGAGTATAAATTGCAAGCTTTTGCAGTTGACCTGGTATTCCTATTAGAAGATCCACTGGAAATAGCACCTAAATTAATAGAAGAATATGGAAAAGTAGCAGGTTTGAAAATAAATAAAGATAAAACAAAGATATTAACAAAGAATGTATCAGCAAGAGGAAAGAAAGTTTTGGAAGAAGTTTTAGAAATACAGATTATGAACTTGGTTAAATATTTAGGGATATATATTACACCAAGATGTAGTACACTGAAGGAAGATAACTATTTTAAACTCAAACAGCAGATTGCAACATTTTTGATAAAATGGGAAAAACTACAACTATTATTAATTGGGAGAATATCTACAATTAAGATGAATGTATTGCCTAGAATTTTATATCTATTCCAGATAATTCCTATTTGATTAAGGAAAGAGGTTTTTTTAAGATTTAAATAGAATTGTGTTGAAATATATTTCGCAGGGTAAAAAAGAATAAAATTAAAACTGTTACAAGATGTAAAGCCCATGTCACACTGCATCAACAGATGGAAAGAGGATGTAAAATGGAGAGAAACACTTGCCATCTGTTGGTTAATGCAATTCATCCGTTCTGTACTCACTGCCTCCGTTTTTCATCCTCTCTATCCGTCCAGCATCCGTCGACTGAGGTTCCATCTGCTCAAAAAGTTTTGAGCTGCTCAAAACTTTTTGAGCGGAAAATGTATCCAACATGTCCATTCCGCATCTGCAACGCATATGGGGACCATCCATTCTACATCCATCGTCATCCGTTACACATCCGCTATATCCGCTAGGCATCCGCTGCGCATCCAGGAAACTCAAATCCGCTCCAGCGGAAAACGGACACAGGGAGGAAGCGAAACGGATGCGGAAAGGAGCATTAGTAGCATGGACGGAGAAAGGATGAAAGCGGATGCAGCTCGCATACAAAGCATTTAAAATGGAAAAAATGTTCGCAGAGGGGACCTATTTCGGATATTAAGGATGTCTAGAGGATGCCTAGAGGATGAAAAGGACACCTAGTGGAAAACCTATATTGCCTATAAAAAGGGGGAGGAACTAACCTGGACCTCACTTTCAGTCCAGCAGCCCTGCTGTGCAGCCTTCATCTGGCTCTGGCTATTCCACAGCATCCAGTCATCTCCACCATGGATCGTAACACACTCCTTTTGGTAGCCACCATCATTCTGCAACAGTGTGAAGCCATCTACAGGCTCTTTTAACTGTTCCACGTGAAGAAAAGGAGGCGGCCAAGAAGTGTCTGGGTCCGAAGATGGATCTGGAGAAGAGCCGAGTATGGACTGTACAACAAGCTGATGGTGGAGCTGAGGAACGAAGACACTCGTGCATTCCAGAACTTCATGAGGATGCCTCCAGCCATGTTTGATGAAGTTGTGGAGCAGCTGAGACCTAGGTTGACCAAGGCAAACACCAACTTCCGGCCCAGCTTGGAACCTGGGCTCAAGGTGGCACTGACTCTGCGCCACCTGGCCTCAAGGACCACCTACAGGAGCATGCAGTGTGCCTGGAGGGTGCTACACAACACCATTAGCATTGTGGTCAGAGAAGTGGTGCAGGCCATCATCGAAGAATACCTGGAGGAGCTCCTCCAGTGCCCCTCCACTGAACAAGGCTGGAAGAAACTTGCAGAGCAGTGGTATCAGAGGTAGAACTTCCCCCACACTGTTGGAGCCATAGATGGCAAGCATGTGGCCTGCAAAGCTCCAGCCAAGTCGGGGTCAACTTATTTCAACTACAAGGGGTTCTTCAGTATCATCCTCTTTGCCATGGTCGATGCTGACTACAAGTTCATGTACATCGATGCTTCAGGCAACGGGTCAGCTTCAGATGCCCAGGTATACAATGCCAGTGACCTCAAGGAGGGGCTGGAATGCAACCTCATCATGGGCTTCCCAGATCCAGACCCCCTACCCAACAACACGCAAGATGTGCCCGACTTCATCGTGGGGGATGATGCCTTCTCCCTCAGAACCTACCTCATGAAGCCCTACACTTCCAGATGCCTCACCCGTGAAGAGAGGATCTTCAACTACAGGCTGTCCAGGGCAAGGAGGGTGGTGGAGAACGCCTTTGGCATCCTGGCCAACAGGTTCCAGGTACTTCTCACCACCATGCAACATCGCCCAGAGATCGTGAGGAACATCGTGGAAGCTTGTGCGCACCCGCTACCCAGTCTTGAAGAACAGGCTCGTACACCTCCAACAAGGCAAAGGGGACATGGGGAATGGAGGCAAGGGCGAAACCTGATAGACACTAAGGATGTGCAAGGGCCCAACAGAGCCTCACGTGAAGGGAAGAAGCAGCGCAACCTCCTGAAACACTGGTGCAACTCCCCAGCTGGAGCAGTGGACTGGCAAGACAGGATGATAGATGATCAATGGATGCTTCCTTCAGCCTGTCTCATCACACTGATGAGATTGGGCCATGTATGTTGGGTGGGACTACAATAAACAGGGCATTTAATAAAGAGTTGTGTTTATGTTGACATGTGTGGATGAATGATTACATTATTATTGATAATAAAGGGCCATAGGTGTGGCACCTGGGAGGGTGGACCATACAGTCTCACGATGCTTGCACTGGAGGTTTACCTATCCCACAGCTATTACCCATCCCAAAGGTATCCCTGCCCATTCCACTGCTATCCTTACCCATCCCACAAGCATACAAAGGCTTAAACCATTTCTAAAAGTTTCCACCAAGACTTTATTGACAAAAATAAATGAAGCAACTGTGTGAAGCAAAGATAATCTTTATTAATAACAAGCTGTAAAAGAAAAATGACCCAAGTCAAGTGTCCAAAGCAAAAATAAAGTCAACAGGTAGCCACCAAGTCTCTGGCACTCTTCTTGGTCACTCTGAGGCATGCCCAATCTCAGGGGTGAAGGGTCCAGGTGCTGTGGTGGTGGCTGCTGCTGGAGTACTGGTCTGAGGCACCACTGGGGTGCCTGGCCCCGAGAGGACAACAGGGGATGGTGTGTTGAGGAAGCTCAGACAGCTGGCTCAGCCCCATGATGTTGAGAGCCCCTTCCTCCATGACATGGGGTGTCAGCTCCAATACCGATGATAGATGTGCTGAGGCCGGGCTTGGCTGTGGGGTGGAGGAAGGAGCAGTGTAGTGGGGCTGTCTGGTCTGCAGCTGGGTGAGGACTGGTGTCAGTGGCATCTGTGGTGTGGCTGGCATCGGTGGCATGGGTTGCATCGGTGGCATCAATGGCGCCGGTGGCGTCCAATGTACCTGTGCCTGGACTGGGAAGGGCTGCCTGTGCTGCTGGACCTCCTGGTAGCCATAGCCTTGGTAGGGGAGGGCCTGTGGAAAGCCTTGGAAGGGCAATGACATCACCTGGGATGGAGGAGCAGGCCTGGACTGGGTGGGAGCAGGTTCATCTTGGTCTGGAGGGTTGTGAAGAAGATCGATGATCCTGTCCTTCACCACCTGGTACTGGGGTTCCAACATGTTCATGAGGGTCTGGTTGACATAGGTGAGGAAGGGCTTGCGGTTGGAGGATGGGGTGTCGGTGTGTACCAGCTGAGAGAGGAGTTCTACGCTGCTCCTGATGGTGTCTCTTATCTCCAGCAGGACAGTGTGGCCCTGCCCCTCTGGTCTGCCTCTCTGCCTTTCTGTGGAGGTGGAGCTGGGGGTGGATGCGGGTTGGACTGTGGTGGAAGTGCCGTCTCCTTTCTCCCACTATGTCAGGGGGTCCTCCACCCGCTCTGCCATGGGTAGTACAGCTGTCGGGGGGGTCTCCGTCGTGGCACGCTCCACAGATACCTGCCTGGACACAGGATCTGACTCTTTGCCAGAAGAGGACTGGCTCTCAGCAGGCTGCCTGAGAGAGAGGGTTGTGAGAGGGGCTGCTCCTCAGTGGTGGATCTCACCCTCCAAAAAGCTGCACTTGGCCATCACGTAGGTCTCTCTGTCCATCAGCTTGACCGCAGCCTGGCCAGATTTCTTGAGGTGCAGCTTCCCATACCAGGTGTGCATGTGCTTCCACCAGCCGAGGAGCACCTCCGAAGTGTAGCCCAGGCTCTCCGCCTTCTCTCTCCAAGCCGCCTGCTTCCTCTTGGTGTCTCGATAGAACCTGTGTCCCTTCTGCCAAAGATATTCATTCTTCCTCAGCCACTCCAGCACCTCCTCCTCATGTTCCCCTTCTATGGTGTATTGCCTCCTCTCCCGTTCACGCATCTGCCTCTTCCTCCCTTTGGCAGGGCCATATGGGCCCTCATCAGAGGGGCTTCCAGGTTGTAGGGGCTGCTCCTCCACACCAGCAGCAGCAAAGGTAGCAGCAAAAGCAGGACCAGCAGGACCAGGAGCAGCACCAGCAGAGAAAGCACCAGCAGGACAAGCAGGACGAGGAGCAGCGCTAGCAGAGTAAGCACCAGCAGAAGCACCAGTACCAGGAGCAGTGCTAGCAGATTAAGCACCAGCAGAAGCACCAGCACCAGGAGCAGTGCCAGCAGAGTAAGCACCAGCAGAAGCACCAGCACCAGAAGCAGTGCCAGCAGAGTGAGCACCAGCAGAAGCACCAGCACCAGGAGCAGTGCCAGCAGAGTAAGCACCAGCAGAAGCACCAGCACCAGAAGCAGCATCAGCAGAAGCACCACCACCAGAAGCAGCATCAGCAGAAACACCACTTCCAGAAGCAGCATCAGCAGAAGCCCCAGCACCAGAAGATCGAGCCCAGGCAGCAGAAGCCCCAGCAGAAGCAGAGTCAGGGCCAGAGGGTGGGAGGGTGGTCCTGTCTCTCTTGCCAGGGCTGGCAGAAGATGGCAGAGGCTTCCGTTTCTTCCCCATGGTTGTTGGGTTGCTGGCTGGCTGGCTGGCTGGCTGGCAAGGTGTGTCTGGAAGCAGATCTTTCCTATGAATGGCGACCTGCTTGGGAGCTGCTTCCCTTTATATCTGCGGGGCTGACACAATGCTTCCTCCCCGCATGCGCAGTGAACGCTAGGCATCTGCTAGACATCTGCTAGGCTTCCGCTAGGCATCTGCTAGGCTTCCGCTCTGCATCCGCTTCATCCGCTCGGCATCCACTCAGCATCCACTCTTTCCATTCCACGTCTGCTTTGCTGCGCTCCCCTGGAAGCCTTGCGAATGTGCCATTCACTCCCATCCGCTTCCATCCACTAGGCTTCCATGGAGCATCCGCTTTCCATCCGCCCTACGTCCTCCCCCGTCCGTTCCTTTCCGTGTTGTCCGCTCTGGTTATGCAAATTCGGGGCACTTTTGAGAGCGGATAACAATGGATGGAACATTTTTCTCGTCCGCTGTGTCCTTTTTACAAACGTTTTGCATCAGTCAGCCAGTGTGACAGGGCCTTAAGAGTAAGAGGAGGGTTTGCCTTGCCCAATTGGTTTTTGGCGACAAGTTTGATGTGGGTAAAGGAATGGATAACACTAAAGAACCGTAGATTATTGACTTTAGAAGGCCATGACTCCGTGGCCAAAACACTAATTGCCAAAACCAATCACCTGGCAGACAAGACACACATAAAGACTGAACTGTGCAACCTGACAGTTTCCACAAAAGCAAATCACCAGCTTGATCCACAAAAACACACTGAGACATAATGGAGACCTAGAAGATGAACAGACCTATTGATCAGCTGTCCTGCCATACATAAGAGGTACCACAGACAAAATCAGTAAGATACTACACAGGCATCAAATCAAGACTGCCTTCAAAACAGATAGAAAAATAGCAGCCATCCCAAGAAACCCCAAAGATAAAATTGACCTGGAAAACTAAGGCATATATGAAGTCTCCTATGCATCATGTCCTGCCACATGCATTGGACCAATAGAAGAATAAATACTCACCTGGATGAACACAAAAATGCAGTAAAAATGTTGGAACACACTTCCTCACTAGTCCAACACATGAAAGCCACAGGTCATAGCATCGACTTCAATGGCACTAAAACCCTAGCCACTATAGAAAACCCCAGCTACAGAATTATCAGAGAAACCATAGAGATTGAAAAAAGACCTGAAAGCATGAAAAGAAGAGATGACTCCACCAGACTGTCAATTATCTGGAAGCCTGCGCTCTCAAACAAAAACATCTCCACACCACAAGCCAGGCAAACATTTGGGCACAAACAGACTTCCCCTGATATCTCCAGCTCTAACACACCCCAACCAGGCACCCAGATGAAACCCAGCTTCCTAATAAATGATAGCCTTCCTTTTACTTGGAGCCAATCCGCACTAAAAGCCTCCAATACAAGAAACACAATGTTGCCAGCCAATTATATGTATATATACATATACATATACATATACATATACATATACATATACATATACATATACATATACATATACATATACATATACATATACATATACATATACATACACACACACACACACACACACACACACACACATATATATGTACATACATATTGTATAACATACAAACTCCATACAGAAGCCTGATGATGGCAGATGAGATTCTGCTGAAACGTTGCTACAAGTTTAAAAGCATTACAATGACGTGGGATAATACTTGAAGGAAGCTGAATTGCATTCATGTAAGTACCCGCGAAAACTTATTTTATATATTTATATCTATATCTATAACTATATCTATATATCTATATCTATATCTATATCTATATCTATATCTATATCTATAT
>BLBF01000019.1:14892620-14913198 GCA_015471245.1 Laticauda colubrina | reverse complement strand
AGCAACGTTTCAGCAGAATCTCATCTGCCATCCTCAGGCTTCTGTATAGAGTTAGTTCCTGGTTTCAAATTTGAGGCTGGTCCGTTCTGATTGGCTGGGAGCCTGGATCTGTGTTCATTGGACTTGGAGTTTGATTGATTGGTGTTTCTGGTTTCTTCTGTCTGTTTTGTGGCTTTGATTGGCTGGCAACACTCTGTTCTTGTGTTGGAGGCTTTCAGTGCAGCTTGGCTCCGTGTGAAGGGACGGCTGCTCTTCATTAGCAAGCTGCTATTCATTAGCAAGCTGAATAGAAGAGATGATTCCACCAGACAGTCAATCATTTGGAAGCCTGCACTCTCAAATAGAAAGATCTCCACACCACAAGCCAGGCAAACACCTGGGCACAAACAGACTCTCTCTGATATATATATATATATGATAACAGCTGTCACTTTGGAAAGAAAGTGTTCTAAATCATGCCTTGTGAATATATAATAATAATCAAATGCTTTGAATGTGAGTAAATACTAATATATTTCTTCCTAATGGAGGCATAGAATTGCCTTCTTCCTATCGATTTTAACACATTCACATTGAGTAAAATACAGTTTTCCATTAAATTCAACTTAGCTATATGCATTTTTCTCTTGATCATCACTTGAGGCAACTGAGCAATACAAATCTTATAAAATAATAAGTTATAGAAAAGTTAGAAGTAGAAAGATAGTCATATAAAACTAGAAAAATACTGCCTAACTAAAGACACTGAAGACTAACTAAAAATAACTAAAAATAACTAAAGAGACCTCAGAAAAACCACCCACTGAAGCATTAAATGAAAAATCTGAAAGCAATACCTATTGTTATTCTTTTAATAATTTTCTTTCAACTAAAGAGAATACAGGCAAAATCTTTATAATGTACCTTAATGCACATATGTTGTGACTCAGAGGTTTGAGCCTGCTTTGTCAGAGGTCGAGGACTTGATCTGTGAGGAAGTGGAGGATTTGGCTCTGAGGTTTGAGCCTGCTTTGTTAAAGGATTTGGAATTGACTTCCTCCCCAGGACTTTCCTCCTTGGCAGGATCTGCCTCCCTGATTGTACTTCAGGTATCGGCAGATTATCAGGACAGCGTATCAGAGCCTCTAGCTGAGGATAAAGCTGAGGAATATTGGTTTGATGCGAGGCAAAGATGCAGGCAAAAGCATGAGATGCAACGCAAAAAGAAAGGACAAATCAGAGACTGAGATGAGAGACTGACACGCCCCACAAGGAATAAAAGGGGTGTGTTAGCTCTGGGTTTTTGTTCGGGACAACGTGTTAACTAGTGAGAGAGGCTTCGCTGGATTATGTGTGTGTCAACAGCTTTTGATTTATGTTCCTGCTTTCTTATCAAACTTGGCAGACAGCTTACGTGAGATTGCCAAGAACATTATCAGTTCAAGTAATTTAACCTGGTAATCCCTGGACTTGCTTGCTTATTTGTGTTTTCAATTTGATATTTGGACTTTTTACTCTGTTGGTACCAGTGAGACATAACATTTTTGTCCTGAACCCAAACAAAAGCCATCTTTTGACTAAGATGGATCAACAACAGCAACAGCAGCAGCAGCAGATTAACCAACTGCAAGAAGATAACCAAATTTTGCAGCGGCAAGTTACCCAACTGCTTAATCAACTCACTGTGTTGCAGGCTTGTGCTGCTCCTCCTGCCCCTCCCCATAGGAAATGCCCAGAAGCTGTGCCAAGATAAGTTCTCTGGACAAACTGAAATGTTCCCTGCTTTTATGGGGCAGTGTAAATTATTTATGGCTCTACGACCAGAGGATTTTACTGATGACTGGGCTTGGGTGGGGTTTGTTATAAGCCTTCTTTCAGGCTCGGCTGCTAGGTGGGCTACTCCTTTATTAGTGCAAGACAGTCCATTACTAAATGACTATCAAGGGTTTTGGCATCACCTGAGACTGATGTACGAGGACCCCATATGGGCTTAGACAGCAGCCAGACGCCTGAAGGAACTTCGCCAGGGGAAATGCCCCTTGCAGGAATTCATTTCAGAATTTTGGCTGCTCTGTTTGGACTCTGCCTGGAATGATGCGGCTTTGATGGACGCTTTCCAGGATGGCCTGTCGGAGGAATTACAGGATGAATTGGTGCACGTGGAGCCGGCCTCTACCCTCGACGCTCTGGTGGTGCAATGCTTGCGCATTGACGTCCATCTTCAACGGCACAAGACTAGACGCCCAGTTCCAGAGCAGCCACCCAACTCAATACCACAACGTTCTGTACAACCAGTGCCCCGGGTCTCCCATAGTGCCATGGCCATGGCTGAGGAGCCGATGGCATTGGGTGCAGTTCAACCTCATTTGACGGCCCAAGAATGCACCCGGAGACTTCAGGGAGGCTTATGCCTGTATTGTGGGGGGCCTGGTCACTTTGCAAATTCCTGTTCTATTAAATAAAGGGGGACACGTAAGCCAATGCCCGAATCTAACTTTGCTCAGTCGGGAAATGAGGCAGGCCCGGCCTCAGAGAAACCTTAGGTCGGGCACGTATCAACCAACCACCCGACGTATCAGAGGAGAACTCTGGACCCCCTAGACATTTACTTTTAGACACTCAGGTTTTCTTGCCATCCCAGTCGGAGGGGATTCCTGAAATTCTGTTGGTGGACTCGGAGGCCACGACTTTTTATGGACCAGGCCTTTGCAACACATTTTGACATTCCCTTGGTTGCAGTGGAGCCTCCAATAAAGGTGGAAATGATTGATGGGCGGGAACTTCAGGCAGGGCCCATTCGTTTCACTACCCAGCCGTTACGCCTAGTCATTGGGGACCATGAGGAGGTGATTAGTTTTTACATTACAGTGGAACTCCATATCCCCATAGTCCTCAGA
Source organism: Laticauda colubrina (assembly GCA_015471245.1). Classification (NCBI taxonomy): domain Eukaryota; kingdom Metazoa; phylum Chordata; class Lepidosauria; order Squamata; family Elapidae; genus Laticauda; species Laticauda colubrina. The sequence goes on along the minus strand of BLBF01000019.1, from coordinate 14,910,322 downwards.
ATGGCCTGGCTACAGTTACATGATCCTCGGGTGGCATGGGCGCAGAACACCATTTCATTCCCGAGTCTCCAGTGCGTGAACCATTTAAGATACACCTGTGCTGGCCAGGACATCACCGCCCCCCCGTCTCCGTACCTCCTGAACTATCTGATTTCTCTGATGTATTTAGCGAGAAAGAGACGGATCGGTTACCACCGCATCAACCCTATGACTGTTCTGTGGACCTTCTGCCTGATGCCCCACTACACAAGGGATGCCTGTATTCTATGTCTGAGCCTGAACTGGCTACCCTTCATGATTTCTTGGAAAGGAATTTGGCCCGGGGGTTTATCCGGCCGTCATCATCCCCTCTTTCTGCTCCTGTTCTTTTTGTTAAAAAGAAGACAGGAGATTTGCGCTTGTGTTGTGATTACCGCCAGTTGAACGCCATTACGGTGAGGAATAGTTATCCCTTGCCACTCATTCCAGAGTTGATGGAGTGGTTACGGGAGGCTACTGTCTTCACCAAGCTCGATCTTCAAGGGGCCTACAACCTGGTGCGGATGAGGGGGACGAATGGAAGATGGCATTTGGCACCCGATATGGCCATTTTGAATACACCGTGCTGCCGTTTGGGTTGACCAATGCCCCCGTGGTCTTCCAGCACCTGATGAACGACGTGTTCCGGGACATGCTTGATTGGTTCATGGTGGTGTATCTGGATGACATTTTGATTTATTCCAGGTCCAGGGACAACCATATTCAACAAGTTCATCAGGTATTGCAGTGTCTTCGGGACCATCAACTCTTTGCGAAGCTGGAGAAATGCCTTTTCTTCCAGACTTCCATAGAGTTCTTGGGGCACATCATCTCTCCTGAAGGCATTGCCATGGACCTGCATAAAGTGGAGACTTTGTGTACTTGGGAACCCCCTCGTCAAGTTAAAGAATTTCAATGTCTCTTGGGGTTCACTAATTATTACTGGACCTTCATCCTGTGTTTTGCCAAGCTGACAGATCCCATCACCCAGCTCCTTAGAAAGAAGGTCCCATTCCAATGGGGGCCCCCACAGCAACAGGCCTTTGAGGCTCTCAAGAAGGCCTTCATTGCAGAACCTATCCTGAGGCATCCTGATCCACATCATCCATTTGTGGTAGAGACGGATGCATCAAACGTGGCTATTGGGGCTGTGTTGTTGCAAGCCCCAACAGATGGCGCACCTCTTTTTCCCTGCGCGTACTATTCTCGGAAACTCACTACTTCTCAGCGTAATTATACTATTTGGGAAAAAGAGTTGCTGATTATCAAGGCTGCGTTTGAGACCTGGTGACATCTTCTTGAGGGGGCCCGGCACAAAGTGGAGGTTTGGACGGATCATCATAATTTGGAACATTTGTCCACTGCGAGGAAGTTGAACCAGCGACAGATCCGATGGTCATTATTCTTTGCCAGGTTCAACTTTTCTGTGACTTATATCTCCAGTGGTCAAAATCAGAGAGCAGATGCCTTGTCCTATAAACCAGAGTACCTTTGTCCCGAGGACACCCTTCCTCCACGTACAGTACTGCCACTGGAATCTTTGGCTGTTATCCAGGAACCAGTGGATTTGAGGGCTCGGGTACGAGAGGCGCAGCGCTTAGATGCTTGGTCACAGCAGAGAATGGGGGAAATAGGACCTGACTCCTCATGAACTTTAGAGGAGGGCTTACTATAACTTTGAGGCCATTTGTACATGCCAACGAGAACACTTAGAGCCCTTGTTATGACTCAATGTCATGACAACCCTGCTGCTGGCCATTTTGGGTTTTTTAAGACCCTTCATCTTGTCACACGGAGTTTTTGGTGGCCTCGAGTCCGGAATGATGTCTATGCTTATGTCGCGTCCTGTGTACCGTGCCAATAAGTGAAAGCCACGACGGTGTGCCTCCTGGTCTTCTTCAACCACTGCCAACTCTGGACAGACCATGGGGGGCAATTTCCATGGACTTTTTAACACATTAGCCCTCTTCATCGGGATATACAACGATGCTCGTGGTTGTTGATATGCTGACCAAGATGGCTCACTTTATCCCTTGTCGGAGATTACCATTGGTTCGTACTACTGCCCAGTTATTTTTGCAACACGTGTTCCATCTGCATAGTCTACCGGACAGGGTGGTTTCGGATCACGGTGTCCAGTTTACCGCTCAATTTTGGAAGAGCCTCATGACCGCACTGCAGGTACAGGTGTGCTTGTTGTCGGCGCACCATCCGGAGATTGATGGTGAGACAGAGAAGGTGATTGGCATCCTCGCCCAATATTTAAGGTGTTTTGTCAACCACCGACAGAACAATTGGGTGACTTATCTCCATTTAGTGGAGTTCGCTTTCAACAACTCCCAGCATACCTCCACTCACATGATACCTTTTTACGCAAATGTGGGTTTCCATCCAAGGTTTTTGTCGCTCTTGGATTCCATTGTCGCTCTTGGATTCCCCGGTTCCCAAGACACAGGACTTCTTGTCAGAACTACATTCGGTTCACCAACTGATTACACAGCAATTAGAAAGGGCTAAGGAGGACTATAAAAGATTTGCAGATCGTTCACACCAGGCAACGCCTCCGCTAGCCATGGGGGACAGAGTGTGGTTATCCACAAAGCATCTATGGGTCGATCATCCAATCAAAAAGTTGGACCATCGTTTCATCGGTCCCTTCCCTATCGAGGCGGTCATCAATCCCGTTGCTTATCGGCTCACCCTACCGCGCTCTATGCGCATACATCCTGTCTTCCACCATTCCCTTCTGATTCCTGACACCCCTTCGTGTACTCTCCATTCTCCCGATGCTACGGTTCCACCATCTGTACCCGACGATGATCCCGCTGCTGATGACATGGTGGTCAGCATTCGGGATTTTTGCTGGTTGAAAGGACATTTTCAATACTTCGTCAAGAGGCCGGGGGATGGACCGGACGCTCTTTCCTGGGTGGATGCTTCCACGGTCCACACCCCGGACCTTATCCGGAGATTCCATGTACAGTTCCCATTGACACCTCATCCTGATCGTCAGACTCGGGGGAAGGGCCCTGCAGTGAGGGATAGTGTTGTGACTCAGAGGTTTGAGCCTGCTTTGTCAGAGGTCGAGGACATGGTCAGTGAGGAAGAGCAGGATTTGGCTCTGAGGTTTGAGCCTGCTTTGTTAGAGGATTTGGAATTGACTTCCTCCCCAGGACTTTCCTCCTTGGCAGGATCTGCCTCCCTGATTGTACTTCAGGTGTTGGCAGATAATCAGGACAGCGTATCAGAGCCTCTAACTGAGGATAAAGCTGAGGAATGTTGGTTTGATGTGAGGCAAAGATGCAGGCAAAAGCATGAGATACAACGCAAAAAGAAAGGACAAATCAGAGACTGAGATGAGAGACTGACACGCCCCACAAGGAATAAAAGGGGTGTGTTAGCTCTGGGTTTTTGTTCGGGACAACGTGTTAACTAGTGAGAGAGGCTTCGCTGGATTATGTGTGTGTCAACAGCTTTTGATTTATGTTCCTACTTTCTTATCAACCTTGGCAGACAGTTTGCGTGAGACTGCCAAGAACATTATCAGATCAAGTAATTTAACCCGGTAATCCCTCGACTTGCTTGCTTATTTGTGTTTTCAATTTGATATTTGGACTTTTTACTTTGTTGGTACCAGTGAGACATAACACACATATATACAATAAAATAAAGGGCGTGTATGAGGAAGAGAATGTTATGTCAACATTCATAAAGAATATACTACCTACTTTTGATTAGTAAATAATATATACTTGCCAATGATTCTTGCCAAATTTAGGCAGGAAATTTGCTTCTGTTGGTTGGTAGATTGTCATTGAATTTCAGTATTGCAGTCTTGGATGCTCAGGGGACCAGGACAGGGATGCATGCATAAAATCACTGAGTTTCCATTCTACTTGAAATTAGATTATCAATCTAAAAGAAAGGAAAATCACTCTTCATACTTGGTCCTTGTGAAACCAAGAAATGGCTCTAAATTTTTAACTTTGCAGGTACCATGATTTCTTTTAAGTATGAAGCCAGTTTATGTTGTTGCAATGAAATAAATACAGGATTTCAGAACTAAAATCTTTTTCCATAAATGTTGTTATTCAACAAAAAGAAAAGTATTCCTCTTTTGCATCTAATAAAATCAAATTCAAAATAGATAAAAGTACATAATTACATCTAGGAATGGTAGTTTGTTTATTTCCATTTCCATGGTGAACTTGATTTTGGGGTGTGTGCTGTTTAGGTGTGTTAGGAAATCATTTAGGTTTTCTTTTCCATGGGGTCAAATCACAAATGTGTCATCGATGTATCTTAGCCATAGTTTGGGTTTGTGGGTGGCATTAGCCAGGGCTCTGGATTCAAATTCTTCCATGAACAGGTTTGCAATGAGGGGTGGCAGTGGTGATCCCATAGAGGATCCTTCAATTTGCTTGTATCTTTGTCCTTTGTGTATGAAATATGTGTTGCTTAAGCAGTGTTCTGTTAGTTCCATGAGATGTTTAGCTGGTAGTTTAGTTTATAATGGAAATAAACAAAAAACTACCATTCCTAGATGTACTAATCTACAAAAGAACAGATGGCACACTGGGACACACCATATACCAAAAGAAAACACACACCAACCGCTACCTCAACGCCCAATCCCACCACCACCCAGCACAGATAAATTCTGTAGCGAAAACCCTAATTACCAGAACCAAATGCCTGGCAGATAAGACACATATAAAGACTGAACTATGCACCCTGACTGAAGTATTGACAGCCAATGGCTTCCACAAAAACAAAATCACCAACTTGATCCACAAAAACACACCAAGACATAACAGAGACCTAGAAGACCAACAGATCTATGGAACAGCTGTCTTGCCCTACATAAGAGGTACCACAGATAAAATCAGTAAGATACTACACAGGCATCACATCAAGACTGCCTTCAAAACAGACAAAAAAATAGCAGCCATCCTGAGGAACCCCAAAGACAAAATTGACCTGGAAAACCAAGGCATATACGAAATTCCCTGTACATCATGCCCGGCCACATACATCGGACAGACCAATAGAAGAATAAGTACCCGCCTAGATGAACACAAAAATGCAGTAAAAAAGCTGGAACACACCTCCTCACTAGTCCAACACATGAAAACCACAGGTCACAACATCAACTTCAATGGCACTAAAACCCTGGCCACTATAGAAAACCCCAGCCACAGAATCATCAGAGAAGCCATAGAGATTGAAAAAAGACCTGACAGCATGAATAGAAGAGATGATTCCACCAGACTGTCAATCATTTGGAAGCCTGCACTCTCAAATAGAAAGATCTCCATGCCACAAGCCAGGCAAACACCTGGGCAAAAACAGACTCCCTCTGATAGCTCCAACCTAACCCCCCCCACCAGGCACCCAGGTGAAACCCAGCTTGCTAATGAAGAGCAGCCGTCCCTTCACACGGAGCCAAGCTGCACTGAAAGCCTCCAACACAAGAACAGACTGTTGCCAGCCAATCAAAGCCACAAAACAGACAGAAGAAACCAGGAACACCAATCAATCAAACTCCAAGTCCAATGAAATAGGTCCAGGCTCCCAGCCAATCAGAATGAACCAGCCTCAAATTTAAAAACCAGGAGCTGTAAGACCCACATCCATACAGAAGCCTGATGATGGCAGATGAGATTCTGCTGAAACGTTGCTACAACTTTAACAGAACTACAATGACGTGGGATAATACCCGAAGGAAGCTGAACAGCACATATATATATATATATATATACACATATATATATACACACATACATATATACATATACCTTTATATGAAGCAATAGTTAGATGGTTAAAAGGTGGTATTATTAGGTATATGTAAATTATAGGAAGACTAGTACTTTGAACAACCAAATAATGAAGGCTATGACTTAATATAAGCATATGTATTAATACTAGGATTAGCAAAGGTAATCTGATTAGAAGCTAGAATATAGGTAGAAATAAGAAATGGAGAATATTAGCAGATATAATTTTTATATAACAGAACATAAGTAATAATTTGATCAGAGGTTGAAAGATATTATCATGTATGCTTATAATATCATTTGCATTAAAATGGAACATTGAAATATTGAATAACTACTCTAAAAAATCCATGTATGTAACATTTTAGTTTATTTCTGTTACTTTGTCTATTTTCAGCCTCATCAGTTCTTGCTTGCAGGAAAATGGTATATCTTGCAGATATTATAGTGCATCATTATTGCTACTTTGTCATGCTGTTGTTTGTAATCAGATTGTGCAATCTTCTGCATAACTTGCTAGTTAATTCATATGTACTGGTAGGGATGGAATTCAGCCAATTCAGGGGAACCAGATATTAAATTTATATCTGATTTGCCAAACTTACAGTTGAACTGACCGGCTGGCTCCACCCACCACATCACACCTCTCCCAGGAGTCTCCATGCAGCCTGTTTTGGATGCATGTAACTGCAGGGTCCATGTGGAGGCTCTTGCAGGGTGAAAAATGGCCCTCCCATAAGTTCTGGAAGTTCAGAAATGGGCCTATTTCTGGCTTCTGGAGGGCCTCTGGATCCCAGGCCCAACACAAGCCTCCTGACTCTTGGGAAGGCGAACAACAGCCCTCCCGGAAGTTTTGAAAGTCCAGAAAAGGGCCTATTTCAAGCTTCTGGAGGGCCTCCAGAGTCCAGGGAAACTATTTTTGCTCTCCCAGGGCAGCCATGGCCATGCCAACCCAGCAACTAGGCAGAGAACTGGTTGTTGGAATTTTTGAATCCCACCCGTGTACTTTGTAATACTTTGCCTTGCCTTGTCTATTCCTCATTTGGTCTTCCTTGGAAGCCAATTTGGACTCTTCAGTATTCAGTAAGCCTTCAGAGTGTACAAGCTTCAGCACATCTTCTTTACTGTCCTTCAGATATTGTTCTAATGCCCTTTAACTGTCTGGGAGATTTGCACATTCCATATCCCACTATATTCCTTGGTAAGTAGAGTCTGTCAATACCACTGTATGGATGGGGAGGGCAATAATCCATAGACTATTTTTCTGGTCTATCTTACTAATGATGATTGTTAGGGATAACATTGTTCACCCTAACTGTTTTAGGTGAAATACTAACTATAAATCATAGTTAGTGTATGCAGCTTTAACTGTAAAATAGCAATTGTGGGTGTGGTTATGAAAACCATATAAAAGTAGCAAGGCTACAGCTTGCTCTCTCTCTCTCTGGCTTTGATGATCCCTGATTACTGCTTGGAAGCAAGACTGCATTGCTCGAACGGGAGAGACAACAACGGACTGATTTATGTGAACTGACAATAGGATATTCTACATGGACTTTGCTAACTGAATATCCCTGAATGGACTGACTACATGGTAAATGAATATTGGACTGTTTTTGACTATGCTATAAACTTATACTGGAATAAAATATATTCTTGATAGCACAAGCGTATCTGTTATTTTTACTGTATGTTAATAAACATACAAGCTTAGCTCACTCATTTATCTGTGTGCCTATCTGACTAACGCTGCACATTCTGTTTAGCTTGTCTACCTAACCCTGGTTGGGGAACCCAGGCTTAACAAAGATCAAGTAAGCTGGTTTTCATTTTTTTCACATGTCTGTAGCCCCAATACAAGGTTCTTTAATGCACTTTTTTCTGATGTCATTTTTTTTCTTAAGTTTCTATCTCTGTCATATATGGTCTTGCTTCAGACCTTATTTTGTGGGTTTTCAGAGAGTTTTTGTTTTTGTTTTACTCTTACTGTCATGTATTGCAAACAGAGTGTTCAAATTTATAACAATAAAATATACAGTATAATAAAAAAAATAGTTATATTTCCTGTTTGAGCAGCCCAATATTATCAAATCAGAATTCTATCATTCTAATCACAATTTTAATTTACATAACATTCTGATTCTCCTTTATAGCATTTGGCATTCACTCTATTATTAAATTTGGGGACTTATAGCTCCCTTATTTTAGCAATTCAAGATAAATCATAATAAAAATTATTCTAACCTGTTCCTTTTCATTTTGAGCTTTAAAAACATCTTTGCTTCCAGGACAGAATCTGATTAGAATTTCTGGAAAGACTTGCAAAGTTTCCTTTCTCAATTAAGCTACTTGCAACTCATGACATTCTTTTATTGCTGTTTGTTTATTTGTAGCTTCTGCTATTTCCTGTGTGTTGGCCTGCGCACTCTTTTTCCTGAAAAATAAGAGGATAATAACATGCTTTGAGAAATATAATTGAAAGGGTCTGCATGGGGAATTGTTTCTATAATGAAGCTTTTCTCTAAGACTGTTCTTAGATTTTTAACTTAGAACCTTTACCATTATATTATATCAGATAGATCCTGGTAAGTGGTTCTGGCTGAAGATCTCTGCTGAGTGTATGCTGGGTGATGTTACAAGGTCATCCATCTATTGGTAGATTCATGTGTTGTTAATGTGAAGTGGACTTGATGGTGATGGACACCAGTTGCCAGATGATCTCTATGAATATGACTTCATTTTTATAATTATATGAAGTTATTGAACAGGATCAACTGAGAATCTGAAGTAATTAGCACATAGATGATATTCCCTTTTGGCTGTATTTCTTTGCCTTGATTTTAAGGAAGAAGGTATTCACTCAACTGTTTGTTAATATAAAGAGTATGGCCACCCGTTTTACAAAATGTGACTTTGTGTAAGTTGCATAAAATTAAATGAAACCAAGATAAAATTAAATAGAGAAGAACCACTGTAGCATAATGTAAAACAAGGTTAGCATAGACAAAAACACAAAATATTCAAAATCCTAAAGCAATTTTACAGATGTTATTTATTTGAAAGACTTATATAACTACTTATCTTGTATACTTCCAATCTTTAGAGTAAAAGTTGATAATTATCTCACCCAATTTAAATGCTCTGTCCATACACTGCTCCAGCACAAATCTTGTGGTTCCAGTTGTCCTAGCTTCGTGACAGCCAAAACGATGGCCATTGTCCCTGCTGTTGTTCAGGGAGAGCTTGCTTTGAACCTAATGAAGAAATTGCAATTTCCTTGTAGTCAGAGAAGCACCTCTCCTTCCTTCACCACCCTCCAAGGCAGCTGTGACCCTGAAGGGTCTCCCAACAGCGGTTACTGGCTGAATTTCACAGGGCTCGGCAAAGCCTGCTCTTTTCCAGCTATTTGTGCTGTGATGTCAACCGGAATTCCTCAACAGGAGACCTTAAGCATACCCATACTATCAGATCTCTGGAATAACATAATCAGAGATGTGTAACATGCAAATAACTCATCCTATTTCCTGTATCATGAATGGCTTTAAAGATGATAAATGGTTTATAGGTGGCACTTTGAGTTACTTTCAGAAATCTACAGGAAACTAGTACAATTTGCATCACTATGAGCACTGTTGTTTTGGGTACCAATTGTAACATCCAAGTGATTTTCAATTCCATCATTCCAATACTTTTATTGCAACATTTCAACTCAAGGTAGAAACTGTTTCATTCAGCTGTGCAGGAGATGAACAGAGCTTCCAGTCTAGGATAAATTTCAATTGGTACATTTTGTGAATAGTCTGTCTTTACAGATGGAGTTCTGTAAAGGCAGGAGTTGTGAGGTCAAATTGCACATCCATTGTCTGGTGAATGCAATTCCATCTAGAGATAGATGATGTCATATCCATCCTCCTCTGTTGAGAGAGGGCTGTTTAATTTTGACATAGCTCAGTAGTCCATCTGCCTCTTTGACCACTCTTTCAAACCAACAGTACTTTTTGTCCAAAATGTGGACTTTGCTATCTTCAAAAGAGTTTCCTTTATCTTTTAAATGCAGATGGACTACTGAATCTAGTCCTGATGGGTTTGTTCTCCTATGTTGTGCCATGTTATGTTGTACCATACTATGATCAGCTGTCTGCTAGGAGTATAAATCCTTCCATTCCCCACCACCCAATCAGAGCTGAAGAAAAACCAGTTGCCTCTTGAAAAAAGTACCCTTGGGACAACCTAGATGATCTGGATGACTGAGAATCTCAATAGTTATTTTTCACATTGAGCTTTGGTTATTTGGTAATTTGGGATGATGGATGCAGTAAGAGTAAATTTAAATAAATGAACCTATGAACAATGCCAAAATTTTCAAGTCTATAATATCTTAATTATTTTATATATTTATTAATTACCACGACAATTGTTCAAATGTCACTATTTGTAGATACCAATAATTCTGATTTTATATTTCTTTGGTGCAGTCAAGAACAGATTCTGCTGGATATTTGCTTATCTTGAAAACACTGTTCCAGAAACTGCAGATATAGTCAGGAAAGGCTCACAGGAAATATTTCATTCCTGTTTTGGTTGCTGATATAATCTAGGACAAAACTGAAAGGGCATTAAAGATCTCCATGGTCTGCAATCTATTTATTTTCATGAATTCACCCCATGCTGTGTCTTGATCTAAGCTGGAGCCAAGAACCAGTTACCATTGGACAAGCTACAAGTCAAGAGTCAAAGATAAACCAAAGTTTAGGAACAATTTTGTTAAATCATATTTAAAACAGGAAATGTCCTTATACTACTTTCTTTTCTCATTGCCATTTCAGGGCCTCAGGATAACTATTTTGAATCTTACCTTCTTTCCAATATTTCATATGGTTCAGCAGCACCTGAGGACTGATAAGTACATGGGCATAGATCTGTTAAAATATATGCATATTGATTGGAATTCCTTTACCAACAGGTCTTCCTATAGTAGAATTTTAAAAAACTAGTAAATATTAAAAGAGAAACTGTCTCTTCCCAAAATGAAATAAGTTTTCATTTCCAGTCAATATCTGGAGGCTCCAGACATAAAGAAACAAAGGGTATACAGACAAAAAGCAACAGTCAAACATAATATTTTGAGGGTCCATGATATCAATACGAGAACCTCTCATTTCATGATGAAAAAGAACCAAATGATAAGGCCTTGGCCTATGTGATGCCAGACTGAGGTGTAAATACTTAACAAGCTAATAATTGAAATAATAGCTAAGGATTGGACTTCCTGAGGAATACATGATGTATTGAAGATGGTTTCATGAAAAGCAAAGCTGATAACTATAGCAAAGAATAAAGATTCAGTAAGTTAACCACATGCATTCTGAGCAGCTGCTGTGTGTGAGGAGACATCAAGACAGTGGTTCCTTAGAGTTCTTTGGATCAACAAGCCTGAAAACATTGAGTTTGCTTTCAGTTTTAATAAAAAAAAAATTTAATCTTGAACATAAGATTTTTTAAAAATGAAATAAATTGCAAAAGTTTAAGTCAGATTTTGATCTTAGAATGGCTTTAAGGTCCAGTCCCACTGCACTTACGGATGCAAAGAGGATGTAAAATGTAAAAAAAATCTTGCCATCCATTGGAAAATGCCATGCATCCGTTGTGTACTCATTGCATACGTATTTCATATGCTCTATCCATGGAGCATCCATCCACTGTGATTTCATCCGCGCAAAAAGTTTTGAGCTGCACAAAACTTTTAGAATGGATGAACTTTCCGCCATGTATGATGTAAATCCGCGACATATACAAACAACAAACATTCTATGTCCGTTAGCATCTGTTAAACGTCCGCTGTATCCTCTCTGCATCCTCTGGGCATCCTCACAACTCACATCCGCTGCAGCTGAAAACAGAAAGAGGGAAGAAAGATAAGGTACATGGAACGTCTATACATCGTTAGTAGCATGGAAATAGAAAGGATGTAAGCGTATGGATCTCTTATATAAAGTATTCAAAACGGACAAAGCGTTTGTATCTGGGCTGTATCTCATATATTTAGGATGTCTGGAGTATGTCTAGAGTATGTAGAAGGAAACCTAGTGGACAACCGACATTTTGTATAAAAAGGGGGAGAAAATCATCTGGATCTCAGTATGAGTCGAGCAGCCGTTATGTACAGACCTCATCACCCTTGGTCTTGATTTTCAACATCATCAATTGTTCTCCACCATGAATGATCAAAGAGTCCATATGATAGCTGCACTCATTCAACAGCAGAACCACAACCTGTTCAGACTGTATCAAGTTTTAGACAGAAGGAGAAGAAGGAGAAGAAGGAGACATCCAAGAGCTGTGTGGGTCCGAGGTTGGATTGTGAGAAGAATGGACTTTGGACTGTATGATCAGTTGATGGTGGAGCTGAGGAATGAAGACCCTCGTGCATTCCATCACTTCATGAGGATGCCACCAGCCATGTTTGACGAACTAGTAGAGCATCTGAGACCCAGGTTGACCAAGCCGAGCACCAACTTCTGTCCCAACCTAGACCCTGGACTGAAGGTCGCACTGACTCTGCAGCACCTGGCCTCTGGAACCACATACAGAAACATGCAGTATGCATGGAGGGTGCCACACAACAGCATCAACCAAGTTATCAGAGAAGTGGTAGAGGCCATCATTGAAGAATACGTGGACGAGTTCCTCAGGTGCCCCACCACTGAACAAGGCTGGAGACAACTTGCAGAAGAGTGGTATCAGAGGTGGAACTTTCCCCATACCGTTGGAGCCATAGATGGGAAGCACGTGGCCTGCAAAGCTCCAGCCAACTCAAGGTCCACTTATTACAACTACAAGGGCTTCTTCAGTATCATCCTCTTTGCCATGGTTGATGCTGACTACAAGTTCATCTACATAGATGCTTCAGGCAACGAGTCAGCTTCAGATGCCCAGGTATACAACGTAAGTGACCTCAAGGATGGGCTGGAACGCAACCTCATCATGGGTTTTCTAGGTCCAGACCGCCTTCCCAATGACACACAAGATGTGCCCTACTTCATCGTTGGTGATGACACGTTCTCCCTCAGAACCTACCTCATGAAGCCATACAATTCAAGATACCTCACCTGTGAAGAGAGGATCTTCAATTACAGGCTGAGGAGCAGACCTGGACTGGATAGGACAAGCTTTAGCTGGGCCTTGAGGGTTGTGAAGAAGTGCTGTGATCTTCTGCCTCATCATCTGGTACTCGGCCTCGGACAGGTCCCTCAAGGTCTGGCTCACGTATGTGATGAAGGGTTTCCAGGCCTAGGATACTCTGTCCAAATTGACCAGCTGAGAGAGAAGTTCTGTGCTGGTCTTCATTGTATCCCTGATCTTGAACAGCACACTGTCATCCTGGCCCTCCAGTCTGCCTCTCTGCCTGTGTTCTCTGGAGTTGGTGGTGGAGGTGGGGGTGGGTTGGCTTCTGGTGACTGCCGCTTGTTCCTCCATTTGTGACAGCAGGGCATCATTCTCCACGGGATCCTCCAAGTTTGGCACCATGGGGAGTGCAGTTGTTGAGGAGGTCTCTGCTGTGGGGCCCTCTGAAGACACCTGTCTGGACAGGGTAGGTGGCTCCTGGCTTGAAGATGCCTGGCTGTCTGTGGGCTGTCTGAGGGAGAGGGGTCTCAGAGGGGCTACTCCTTGGTGGTGGATCTCACCCTCCAGGAAACTGCACTTTTGCCATGATGTACATCTCCTGGTCAGTGAGCTTGACAGAGGCCTACCCGGATTTCTTGAGGTGTAGCTTCCCATACCAGGAGAGCATGTGCTTCCACCATCCAAGGAGTACTTCTGCAGTGTACCCCAGGCTCTCTACCTTGTCTCTCCAAGCTGCCTGCTTCTTCTTGGTGTCCCGATACAGTCTGTGGCCCTTTCTCCAGAGGTACTCATTCTCCCTCAGCCATTCCAGCACATCGTCCTCATGCTCCTCAGAAACGGTGTACTGTTTCCTCTCTCCCTTCTTCTTCTCTTGCCTCTTCCTCCCTCTGGCTGGAGCTTGTTTAGGGCCTTCAGGGCCTTCAGCGGGGCCTTCATGGGCTTGAGCATCAGGGCCTTCAGGTGCTTGTTCAGGGCCTTCAGGGGCTTGAACATCAGGACCTTTAGGGGCTTGAACATCAGGGCCTTCAGCAGCAGGGCTCTGAGGGGCTTGAGGGCCTTGGGGCTGGTCCACCACAGCAGCAGCAGCTTCACCATCAGAGTCAGTGTCAGGGGGTGGAGTTCTGGTTCTGGCTTTCTTCACCTTGCCAGGGCTTGAACAAGTAGGCAGAGACTTCTTTTTCTTGCCTGACTGACGCACCATGGTGTTGATACAAGATGTAGTGGAGATGTATCAATGTAGCCTTCTTCAATAACGAGATGTAGTAGAGATGTATCAATGTAGCCGCCAGCATGTCTTTCTGCTTTCTGCTGACTGCATGCATGCTGCATCCCTTTATATCCATGGAGCAGATGCAATTCATACCCCCTGCATGCGCAGTGAACGGTTTGCATCCAATATACATCTGCGTGGCATCCCCTTTGTTTCCATTAGGCGTACGTGATTTATCTGCTTCATCTGCTATGCATCCACTCTTTCCGCTATGCGTCCGCTTCGCAATTATCCCCGGTAACCCTTTCGGAGCTGTCATCCACTTCCATCCACTTTCATCCACTAGGCTTCCGATGAACATCTCTTTAACATCCCTGCTACATACTACCCATGTCTGTTCTTTTCCGTTCTTTTCTGTTCTGTTTATGCAAATTTTTGCCACTTTTTGGAGCGGATGACAATGGATGGAGCCACCCCCGAAATTTTGCTCGTCTGCTCTGTCCTTTATGCATATGTTTTGTGTCCATTGGCCAGTGGGACTGGGCCCTAAGATAAATTGTAAAGGAATATATTATTAGGACACTTTCCAGTGAGAAATAGATTTGGTTGGACTTTTTTCAAGACAAAATAAGGATTAAAAAAATTGAATATTAAAGGAAACTAATGATTACAGATAAAGGAGAAAAATACCCAAGCCTGATTTAACTGGCATTTGTAAAATGATGCAAAAGATTGTAGCCTAGAAAATACTGAAGAAAACTTGAAAAATGAAATTAGTGTCAATGGCAATGTTTACTTCTGTGATTAAACAATGTAGAAAAGACATTATGGAAGAAATTGAAAGTGAGAAACAAATTTTAAGATAAGACAGATGGCAGATGGTAGAACTTGGATCTACAAATAACAACCTATGAAAATGATATGGAAAGAGATTTCTTACTAGACAAACAAAATAAGTCAGATATGTTTTAAAAATCAAAAGGGAAATGCAAATAATAACCTGAGACAGTGACCTAGGAAATGTTTTTATATTGGATTTGCCCAAAAGCTTATTAATCTTTTGTGAAGAGACAAAGAATTTTTTGAAAAAATCAAATGATATAATATTGTTTGAATAGACTACAGATTAAGACTATTAAAAGTAAAATAGAAGAAATATAACATTGGTTTGTTTGATTAAGGTTAAGATAAAATATATCATTTCTGATAACCCTTATGTACTTTCTGCTAATATTGGGACTGAAAAGATGGTGCTTTATGGATTTATCTGTGAATCAGAGAAGGGATATGAGATATAGAAACCATAAGTTGCAAATTAAAATGGGGAAAAGAGTTATGAAAATTATCCATATTTGTGATGAAGGTTGGAAGTTACCTCTTTATTTATTTTTTATTTCTTTATTTTTTATTTCTTTTTTATTTCTGCTTTTTTTCCTTTGCACCTTTATTTCTTTGAACCCTAATCTTTCAAGTTTAATTTGCTTGGGGGGGGGGGGGAAGCATTATCTTGTATTTCTTAAGGCTGGCCACAAGGAATGTATCTGAATAATAATCTATAAATGTATCATCATTGTCAGCCAATTCAGTCTTGTCTGACCATCGGTGACTCTATGGACCAGCACTTTCCATGCCCCTCTGTTTTGCACCATCTCCCTGAGATCCACCATAGTCACTCAGTGCAAGAAATGCACATTCATCTTAATTAAAGACAGGAGCACAGATTCTTCTGTACACGATAGCAGAGACTGAATGCTGCCAGTTTTGCACAATGGATGTTGGAGCTTGACAAACATCAGTTTGCCTACAGGGGGAACAGGTCAACAGATGATGACATAGCCTTACATTCTGTAGTGAGACATCTGGAGAAACCCAGAAACTATGTCAGGATGCTTTTTATTGACTACAGCTTGGCTTTCAATACTATCTTGCTGAGCATCCTTATCAAAAAGCTGACTCTTGGATTTTCCCTCTTCCATCTGTGACTGGATCAAATACTTTCTGAGGGACCAGCCACTAACAGTGAGGGCTGGGTCTGTCACATCCACCTCACTGAAGCTTAGCACTGGCTCCCTGTGTGCTCAGTCCCTACTTGTACTTATTGTACACACATGACTGTGTATCATCTACTGTGATCATTAAGTTTGCAGATGATACTACCGTATTAGGTCCCATTACAGGTGGAGATGAAACAGTGTATGGGGGGGGGAGGTTCAAAAATTATCCTCATGGTGCCTAGAAAACAACTTGCACCTAAACATCAGCAAGACAAAGGAGATGATGTTAGACTTCCTGAAGAAGAGAGAGGAACCCATCCCACTTTACATTGAGGGGGGCTGTGTGGAGAGAGTTTTTTCCTTTAAATTCCTGGGAGTCTACTTCAGCGAAGATCTTACCAGGAAAATCAACACAACCCAGGTGGCCAGAAAGGCCCAACAGAGACTCCATTTTCTTAGGGTCTTGCGAAAGAATAAAGTGGAACAACAACTGATGACTCCTTTTGTCAGTGCACAATAGAAAGCGTCCTCACATATTGCATTATGGTCTGGTAATAATGGTATGCTAGCTTTACAGCTGTAGATAGAAAGACATTACAGAGGGTGGTGATCACAGCAAAAAATGTTGTGGGCTGTTCCCTAATACCACTAGATGACATCACTAGGGCTCACTGCCTTAGAAGAGTGAAAATTCTCAGGGACAGCTCACATCCCAATCAGCACTTCTTCACTCTCCTACCATCGGGTAGGAGATATAGAAGCCAGCTTCACCAACAGGATGAAGAACAGTTTCTACCTGTGGGCTGTCAGATGTCTGAACAGAAAATAACTCCATGTCAACATAATATGATAGACCTGTGGGGCCGGCGCATTGTGCAACAAGGTCACATAGTGTAATAAGATTGCGACTGGGTTAGGGACTTTTGTCCTCACTGTGAGTTGTGTTGGGGGAGTGCATGAAAGCTGGCTCAGCGAATCTCATTGTACACATATTGTACTCTCACAATAAAGGTAATATAAAAAATAGTGCATAACAGTCACACAAAGGCCCTTCTAACCATGATTTCTACCTGCAATTTGAGCAGGAGTTGTGAGACCAAGAAGATTCCCAAGTTGCACATTGGATCTGTCTGGGTTAGTGTAACCCCATCCAGAGTTAATCATGATAAACAACTAGATCCAAAGGTTCCTTGCATGCACACTGTCTCCATCTTGCCTGGGTTCAAGCCTATTGTCCCCCATCCAGAACCTTATAGCTTCCAGGCACTGAAAGAAAATAGCATTGCTTGGATCAGTAGTGATGAAGATATAAAGCTGTGTGTCATCAGCATACTGATAATATCTCATCTCATAGTGTTGGATGATCTCACCCATCATCTTATACATTTTTTCTTTCAAAATATAAAGTGATTTTCAATCATTTACTGTGTCATCATCTTCCATTTTTTGCCCACTTAGTCATACAGTTCAACACATTCATCTTGCATATTCATTTTCAATAGAAATCTATACATCCTGGTATGATCATTGTTAAGCCTGGGTTCCCCAACCAGGGTTAGGTAGACAAGCTAAACA
>BLBF01000019.1:14868279-14892220 GCA_015471245.1 Laticauda colubrina | reverse complement strand
AACTATGATTCATAGTTATTATTTCACCTAAACCAGTTAGGGTAAACAATGTTATCCCTAACAATCTTCTTATGCTAAAACTTCATAAATTAGAGAAAGATATCTTCAAATTTACATTTCTTAGTACATGATGGTTATATGTGTCTATCTAGGCTCCCTCATTCCAAATCATTGAATCGAAATTGTTTGCTCATTTGCTTGCTTGATTAAATAAATGTATATATCATCCATCTCCTTATTGAGTTGATCTGTTAAAAATAACAATTTTACTTATATACACTTTTCTACTGCATAGAGTTGCTCTGAGAGTAAAATGGGATATGAAAACCATGAGATTCATCCAAAGATTTCCAAAATGAGAGCAGAACATTGCATTATGTCATTGCTATATATAAAATGATCTGATTTTTTGAGACAGATATATGAATTTACTAGATTATTAAATAACTGTTATAAACAATATAGTTTCTAATTTCTAATTCCAAGGAGATAGAATAATAAAACAATGACCATTTATCTAGTTTAAGGGGAAGTTTGAAATAACATTAGTTGTAACATCTGACACCTTTGCACCATATTAATGGATTATAAAGCCAACTGTGTTTCTAATCACAACACAACAGTGGTATCCCATTGCTTACCAGACAAGACATAAAGACACAATAATTACTGAAAACTTGAGTGTGGTAATGAAAGAGTTAAAAACATAATAGATAGTGGAAAAAATCCCTATTTAGCCCTTCTTCCCTTGGTCTCATAAGCACATGCTTATTTTGCTCAAAGGTTAATTTAAGAATGCTACATTTCCATATTTATTTGATACATCAAAGTTAAGCCCCTGTCACACAGCACCAACGGATAGAAAGAGAATGTAAAACGGAGAGAAACACTTGCCATCCATTGGTTAACGCGATGCATCCGTTCTGTACTCACTGCATCCGTTTTTCATACTCTCTATCCATCCAGCATCCGTCTACTGACACTTCATCCGCTCAAAAAGTTTTGAGCTGCACAAAACTTTTTGAGCGGATAAAGTATCAAACGCGTCCGTTCTACATCCGCTACACATACGGGGAACATCCATTATACGTCCGTCGTCATCCATTACGCATCGACTATATCCGCTAGGCATCCACTGAGCATCTGTGCAACTTCCATCTACTCCAGCAAAAAACGGACACAGTGAGGAAGCGAAACGGACGCGGAACGGACACGCAGCATTAGTAGCATGGACGTAGAAAGGATGAAAGCGGATGCAGCTCGCATACAAAGCATTAAAATGGAAAAAACGTTCGTATAGGGGACTTATCTCGGATATTTAGGATGTCTGCAGGATGTCTAGAGGATGCAAAAGGACACCTAGTGGAAAACCTATATTTCCTATAAAAAGGGGGAGAAATCACCTGGATCTCAATTTCAGTCCAGCAGCCCTGTGGTGCAGACCTCTTCAGCCTTCATCTTGCTCTTGCTCTTCCACAGCATTCAGTCATCTCCACCATGGATCGTTATACACTCCTTTTGGTAGCTGCCATCGTTCTACAACAGTGTGAAGACCTCTACAGGCTCTTTCACCTGTTCTACAGGAAGAAAAGGAGGCGTCCAAGAAGTGTCTGGGTCTGAAGATGGATCGAGAGAAGAGCCGAGTACGGACTGTATAACAAGCTGATGGTGGAGCTGAGGAACGAAGATTCTCGTGCATTCCAGAACTTCATGAGGATGCCGCCAGCCATGTTTGATGAAGTTGTGGAGCGGCTGAGACCCAGGTTGACCAAGGCAAACACCAACTTCCGGCCCAGCCTGGACGCTGGGCTCAAGGTGGCACTGACTCTGTGCCACCTGGCCTCAAGGACCACATACAGGAGCATGCAGTACACCTGGAGGGTGCCACACAGCATCAGCATTGTGGTCAGAGAAGTGGTGCAGGCCATCATCGAAGAATACCTGGAGGAGCTCCTCAGGTGCCCTTCCACTGAAGAAGGCTGGAAGAAAGTTGCAGAGCAGTGGTATCAAAAGTGGAACTTCCCCCACACCATTGGAGCCATAGATGGCAAGCACGTGGCCTGCAAACCTCCAGCCAACTCAGGGTCCACTTATCACAACTACAAGGGCTTCTTCAGAATCATCCTCTTCGCCATGGTCGATGCTGACTACAAGTTCATGTACATCAATGCATCAGGCAACGGGCCATCTTCAGATGCCCAGGTATACAATGCCAGTCATCTCAAGGAGGGGCTGGAATGTAACCTCATCATGGGCTTCCCAGATCCAGACCCCCTGCCCAACGACATACAAGATGTGCCCTACTTCAGCGTGGGGGATGACGCCTTCTCCCTCAGAAGCCATACACTTCTAGATGCCTCACCCGTGAAGAGAGGATCTTCAACTACAGGCTGTCCAGGGCAAGGCGGGTGGTGGAGAACGCCTTTGGCATCCTGGCCAACAGGTTCCAGGTACTTCTCACCACCATGCAGCATCGCCCACAGACCGTGAGGAGGATCGTGGAAGCTTGCTGCATCCTGCACAGTCTCATGCGCACTCGCTACCCAGTGTTGAAGAACAGGCTCGTGGACCACCAACAAGGCAATGGGGACATGGAGCCTGGTGAAAGGAGGCAAGGGCGAAACCTGATAGATACTGTGGATGTGCAAGGTCCCAAAAGAGCTTCACTTGAAGGGAAGAAGCAGCACAACCTCCTGAAACACTGGTGCAACTCCCCAGCTGGAGCAGTGGAGTGACAAGACAGGATGGTAGATGCTTAATGGATGCTTCCTTCAGCCTGTCTCATCACACTGATGAGATTGTGCCATGTATGTTGAGTGGCCCTACAATGAACAGGGCATTTAATAAAGAGTTGTGTTTATGTTGAAATGTGTTGATGAATGATTAAATTGTTATTATTAATAATGGGCCTTAGGTGTGGCACCTGGGAGGGTGGACCATACAGTCCCACTATGTTTGCACTGGAGGTTTATCTATCCCACAACTATTACCCATTCCACTGGTATCCCTACCCATCCCACTGCTACCCTTACCCATCCCACAAGCATGCAAAGGCTTAAAGCCTTTCTAAAAGTTTCCACCAAGACTTTATTTACTAAAATAAATGAACCAAGTGTGTAAAGCAAAGATAAACTTTATTAATAACAAACTGTAAAAGCAAAATGACCCAAGTAAAGTGTCCCAAGCAAAGATAAAGTCAACAGGTAGCCACCCAGTCTCTGGCACTCTTCTCAGTTACTCTGAGGCGTGCCCATAGTCTCAGGGGTGAAGGGTCCAGGTGCTGTGGAGGTGGCTGCTGCTGGAGTGCTGGTCTGAGGTGCCATTGGGATGCCTGGCCCCGAGAGG
Organism: Laticauda colubrina; assembly: GCA_015471245.1. Taxonomy (NCBI): domain Eukaryota; kingdom Metazoa; phylum Chordata; class Lepidosauria; order Squamata; family Elapidae; genus Laticauda; species Laticauda colubrina. Next base: position 14,888,875 of record BLBF01000019.1, on the reverse strand, counting down.
ACAACAGGGGATGGTGTGTGGAGGAAGCTCTCAGAGAGCTGGCTCAGTCCTATGATGTTGTGAGCCCCTTCCTCCATGATATGGGGTGTCAGTCCCAAGACCGATGACAGATGTTCTGAGGCCAGGCTCGGCTGTGGTGTGGAGGAGTGTAGTGGGGCTGTCTAGTCTGCAGCTGAGTGAGGTGAGGCATGGGTGGCATCTGTGGTGTGGGTGGCATCTGTGGCATGGGTGGCATCTGTGGCGTCGGTGGCATTCGGTGACGTTCGATGTACCTGTGTCTGGACTGGGAAGGGCTGCCTGTGTTGCTGGACCTCCTGGTAGCCGTAGTCTTGGTAGGTGAGGGCCTGTGGAAAGCCTTGGAAGGGCTTGGAGGGTGGAGGAGCAGACCTGGACTGGGTTGGAACAGGTTCAGCTGGGCCTGGAGGGTTGTGCAGAAGACCTGTGATCCTCTCCTTGATCACCTGGTACTGTGATTCGGGCATGTCCATGAGGGTCTGGTTGACGTAGGTGAGGAAGGGCTTTTGGTTTGAAGATGGTATGTCAGTGTGTACCAGCTGAGATAGGAGATCTACGCTGCTTTTGATGGTGTCCCTGATCTCCAGCAGGACAATGTGGCCCTGCCTCTCTGCCTGCCTTCTGTGGAGGTGGAGCTGGGGGTGGGTGTGGGTTGGTCTCTGGTATCAGTGCCCTCTCCTTGCTCCCACTGCATCAGGGGGTCCTCCACACGCTCTGCCACGGGGAGTGCAGCTGTCGGGGGGCTCTGCGTCGTGGGGCGCTCCACAGATACCTGCCTGGACACAGGTGCTGACTCTTGGCCAGAAGAGGACTGGCTCTCTGTGGGCTGCCTGAGAGAGAGGGTTGTCAGAGGGGCTGCCCCTCGGTGGCAGACCTCACCCTCCAAGAAGCTGCACTTGGCCATCACATAGATCTCCTGGTCGGTGAGCTTGACCGTGGCCTGGCCTGACTTTTTGAGGTGAAGCTTCCCATACCAGGTGTGCATGTGCTTCCACCAGCCAAGGAGGACCTCTGAAGTGTATCCCAGGCTCTTCGCCTTCTCTCTCCAAGCCGCCTGCTTCCTCTTGGTGTTTCCATAGAGCCTGTGTCCCTTCCGCCATAGGTACTTATTCTCCCTCAGCCATTCGAGCACCTCATCCTCATGTTCCTCTTCGATGGAGTACTGCCTCCTCTCCCTATCTCGCGTATGCCTCTTCCTCCCTCTGGCAGGGCCTTCTGGGCCCTCATCAGAAGGGCTTCGAGGTTCTAGGGGCTGCTCCACCACACCACCACCACCAGCAGCAGCAACAACAACAAAAGCAAAAGCAGCACCAGCAGGACCAGCAGGACCAGCAGCACCAGCAGCACCAGCAGCACCAGCAGCACCAGCAGCACCAACAGGACCAGGATCAGCAGCAGCAGAGTAAGCACCAGCAGCACCAGCAGGACCAGGAGCACCAGCACGACCAGCAGCACCAGCAGGACCAGGAGCAGCACCAGCAGAGTAAGCACCAGCAGAAGCACCAGCACCAGGAGCAGCGCCAGCAGAGTAAGCACCAGCAGAAGCACCAGCACCAGGGGCAGTGCCAGCAGAGTAAGCACCAGCAGAAGCACCAGCACCAGGAGCAGCGCCAGCAGAGTAAGCAACAGCAGAAGCACCAGCACCAGGAGCAGCGCCAGCAGAGTAAGCACCAGCAGAAGCACCAGCACAAGGAGCAGTGCCAGCAGAGTAAGCACCAGCAGAAGCACCAGCACCAGGAGCAGCACCAGCAGAAGCCCCAGCACCAGCAGAGTCAGCCCGAGCAGCAGAAGCCCCAGCAGAAGCAGAGTCAGGGCCAGGGGGTGGGATGGTGGCCCTGTCCTTCTTGCCAGGGCTGGCAGAAGATGGCACAGGCTTCCTCTTCTTCCCCATGGTGGTTGGCTGAAGATGTGTCTGGCAGCAGGTCTTTTCTCTGAATGGTGACCTGCTTGCGAGCTGCATCCTTTTATATCCACGAGGCTGACGCAATGCATCCTCCCCCCATGCGCAGTGAACGCTTTGCATCTGCTACGCATCCACTAGGCATCCACTAGGCTTCCGTGATGCATCCGCTGTATCTGCTTGGCATCCACTCTGCATCTGTTCCTTCCGCTGCGCATCCGCTTTGCTGTGCTCCCCCGGAAGCCCTGCGGATGTGCCATCCACTTCCATCTGCTAGGCTTCCGTGGAGCATCCGCTTTACATCCTGGCTACGTCCTCCCCCTGTCCGTTCCTTTCCGTTGTTGTCCGCTCTGTTTATGCAAATTTGGGGCACTTTTGAGAGCGGATAACAACAAATGGAAAATTTTCTCGTCTGCTGCATCTTTTTTACATACGTTTTGCATCCGTCGGCCTATGTGACAGGCCCTTTATAGCAGTGATTCTCACATAAGGCATCAAGACATCTTGGTTATTTATATTTGCGGAAACATGAGATTTGGATGCTTAACAGAGTGACGTGACAGTAGAAACTAGCTTTACAAAGGATGTGTTGTATAGTCATTAACAACATAATGATAGGAAAATTAAAACTACTAATTAATTCCATTCAGAATAAAATTATGGGCATTATATAGTATGTTAAGGATGTCAGATTGGAAAAGGTTGCTGTATGGAAACTACAGTATGTACAAATAAGTCCTATTTCCACAACATTTGTAGTCAATCAGCCACTACCCCAGTCAAAACTCTTTATCACTTATTCTGGCAATAGATAATCTCATTAACTGTTCAGAAGTCATTTTGGGGGCAAATAAGAATTCTCACTTTTTCCCCCAGTGAATCATTCACCTCAGGGAATTCAAAAGTTTGAGTTCTACGGCCTTTTCTGTCTTTAATTAAAAACCTTACAACTAAACCGTGTACCCTGACAAATGTGAGGGAGCTAATTTACTCAAAACTTGTTTAGTTTATTTGCATGTAATTCTAATTCATAATTCAGATTGTGACATTATTTATTTCTCACATCCACATCCAATCAGAACAGATATGAAAGTTTAGATGCCTTGTTTTCTGTTTTAGAAAAATCACTATTAATTACAACTAATCTGCTACAAATAGTATTTAATATATTAAATTAATTAATTTAAACATATGAGAAATGAAAGATATCATTGAAATGATATTATGAATATAAAACTTTGATCTTCCTTTATCTGCTAGAACTGAAAGTGAGCAACTGGGGAAAGCATAGGGCTATATTATGTTTATCTCATTCTAAGCTTGAGAAATGTGCATTCATTTCTCTAGGTTGACTGAAGATTTTTTGAACCATGAAGGGCTAGATCTCTGCCTACATTTACAGTTTCTTCCAAAATGTTTTCAAAAGTTCAAAAGTCACAGATTAACAATAATGGACTATAAGGACATAATGTTGAGAATAAATTATGCTATCCAGTCATCTGATAAAAAACAGCAAAGAAAATATTTACAATGTGTATTCAAGGAGCGCATGAAAAGCCACGAGAGCTCAACCATTGAGTCACTTTCTGAGCAGGGTTTCTCCATTGGCACTAATGGCACATAATTCTACATCATCAGCAGTAACCTTCCTTTTTAAAACTTTCTGCATGGTAAAAGTATGACATCTCTTCAGGGTTGCAGCAATTCCTGAGTCATGGATCTCCCATAATTAGCTCTCTCACATTTGTCAGGGTACACAGTTTATTTGTAAGGTTTTTAATTAATGAAACTACACTTTCCTATAGTGTAGTCATTTAATAGGTGTCAATGAACAATCAGGGTTGTTCATTGACACCTAGTAAAATACTACACTATAGGAAAGAAGTCAATTTCTCATGTAGAGGAGTTTGAGGCCTAATTTCTCATGCAGAGGAGCTGTATTTCTGATTAAATTCTGAGTTTCTTGCACTTGGATTTGGTTGTGACATTGCTACAGAAAACAAATGTCCTCTTTTTAGATTAAAAATTAATTCCTAGGATGACTGCTGCCAGAGGAACACCTGAAAACAAAGGAAGAGAGGTTAAGGGTAACCATGCATAGTCAAGCTGGCATACTCCCCGGTCATTGCTCAGCATTCTTCAGTGATCACCATAGGGAAGCAAACAGGAGTATATAATGTCATCAGTGCGAGGCAGCACTAACCATCCCAGCAATAACTAACCTGTGCAAGAAGAGAACAAATCGACCTGGAAGGTTTTGCCAAATGGAACTGGATTAATACTTCATTGAAATTGGCTACCTTACGTCTTTTGCATCACATTAAGATGTGGGTCATGATCCAAGCCTGCCCACAATTGAAAGGTTTTTTCTTAGTGTTCTATTCTGTGGCTTGCTTCAATGAAACACACAATTTCTCCCACATTTTAAAGAAGAGATTTATAATGTCTATAGTGCCCAGCTTTCTGTTTATTTCATAGATCTAAGTAGTGACAGAAAATAGAAGTTAATATGAAAGGACAGCAAAAATCTAGGCATTCTTCAATACTCTCAAAAAGCAACATAACTGAATGTAACTTGCAGTAGAGCTGCCAGAACTAGACCATTAGATGGCAGAGTTGAGTTTTAAGGTCTATGCTGCCATCTAGTGATTATCTGGATATTTGCACTCCAGAATTGATATTCTAACCACATTTGTTCTGTGGCATTTTATATTGCTTATAAGCATCCCAATTTTTGTAATTAGTAAGATAAATTAATACATAATATTTTAAAAGACGGTATTACATAATTTGAAAAGATAACAGAATAACAGAGTTGGAAGCGGCCTTGGAGATCTTTTAGTCCAAACAGGAGACCTTGTATCATTTCATACAAATGGTTGTCAAATCACTTCTTTAAAACCTCCAGTGTTGGAGCACCCATAACTTCTGGAAGCAAGCCATTCCACTAATTAATTGTTCTAGTTGTTAGGAAATTATTTCTAGGTTCGCTCCTTGGTTAGTTTCTATCCATTGCTTCTTGTGCTATCTTCACATGCTTTGGAGAATAGCTTGACTCCCTCTTCTTTGTGGTAATCCCTGAGATATTGGAATACTGGTATCATGTCACACCAGTCCTTCTTTTTAATAAACTAGACATATACAATTCTTGCAACCGTTCTTCATATGTTTTTGCCTCCAGCCCTCTAAACATTTGTGTTGCTTTTCTTTGCACACTTTCTAGAATCTCAACATCTTTTTTTATATTGTGGATGCAATATTCCCAGGGTGGTCTTCCTAAGGCAACTTCAGATCCTGCTTTGCTTTATTTGCTATCACTTTCTCTCAATAAAAGTTTCCTTTTGAAATACTGCTTGATTTAAGAGTTGAGCTTTCTTGAAGAGAGAGGAGAGGCAAGTCCTTACAGCATTATAAAGTAGGTGTCAAGCCCCGATCGGCTTGCCAAACCTGGGGAGAAGGGGAGATGGCAGAAACAGCTGCAGGAACAGTGTGGGTCGGATGGCTACCTGCTCTTACTTTCCAGCTGACTGGTGCTGATCGTGCAAAGTGACTGCAACAGCTGACTGGTTTTGACTGCAAAGCAGCCAGAAAATGGGAGGAAACTGGAGGACCGAAGGATGACGGATGCTGGTTACGTGTGTGGGGCTGAACCATGGGTGTGGATATGGTCATTTACAGTGTTGCTAGGTGGTAGCTCCCAGCGCTGACTTTGCATTTACTAAGGACTCATTCGTGCTGGACCTCAATCTCCACTAAACCTGTTCAACCAAGCCTGCTTGTTTCAGTGTTTTACTTGGTCAGGCTATAGACATGTGAGAGTAGGACTAACACACTTCATGTGATCTTGAGTTTATCCCTCTTTTAATGCAGTCTAGGACTTCATTGGGTCTTTGGTTGCTGCAGCCTACTGCTAGTTCATATAAAAGTGATTGTTCCCTAGGACTCCAAGATCCCTCTCGCAGTTACTACTAACTGGCTGTATTATTATGATTTTATGATTATTAAATTATTATTATAGGACTACATTATTATTACTTTTTGAAATTTATATTATATATTATTTCATAAGATAAATTGTAAGTGTACCTTAAAAATGTAACCAGGAGAAAATTAATGTCAGTTTTGTTGCCTACTTTTTGAATAATGAATTATCATCATCATGAATAATCACAAAGTGGTAGTTTTTAAACCATGTTGCACCAACCTACACCAACAGTGTTCTACAGTGGCTGGGAAAAGTGTAGCGACACGAGAGAAGAAGAAGAACCTACTCCTTGGTTTAGAATTACTTTCAATAATTTTCTTCTCCATTTATACCAAGCTCCTATTTTGAGAGGGGTGTTTTATGCCTACAACAATGAGGCCAGTGGTAAAACCAGGTAATTTGAGATTCTTCCATTCCAAAAAAAAAATTTATTTTAAATGGCCAGGTATATTACTTCTTTGATTAACCCTAAAACCATTTTTTTTTCACACATTTGCAGAGATATTCTGACAAGGTACTATTTTGAATCTTAAATTCACTTTTTTACTCATGCTTCTAAAGGAAAAAAATAAAACAGAAGCAGCCTCAGTTTATTCTGGTCTGCTGGCACTGGCCCACTTGTTATTTGTCCCTGGCTTCCCCATCATCTGCTGATCATCAGGTATTCATTTGAGAGGAGTATAGTTTGAAGGATCTTAAGAGTTTAAACCCCACCCCCCAGCCAAAGTGCATCTTGTTTGCACCAGAAGTTTCCATAGTTAGGATCTAGTTCTATCTAATCTTTTCTTTTATAAAGGGAATGTTACTCAATTGATGAAATAGTCACTATTACTCAACTATCTCACAGGATGGTTGCAATGATAAATAGCTATTATAAATGGACCTATGTACATTCCAAAGTGCTTCTAAAAGAAGGGAAGAAAAAATTGTAATAAATACAACACAGACTAAGTTAAACAACATTCTTCACAGATAATCCAGTTCAGCCAATTGGAAAGCATCTATTCTGCAAAAGTGAATTTAAGCTGCAGAAAGCAGCTTGTTTGAAGTGGTTTATATTGGACACATCTCAAGAACAATAACCATAAAATATGCTCTACTATAAACGCCTCCAAATCATCAAACTTACTCCACTAACAACATTTTGAAGCAAATAATTATATTAAAGAAATGTGGGGCAAGTAAAACTGACTATAAATTTATGTATTTTAATGCATGAAATACAAAAGATTTATAAAATGACAGCTTTCTCTTTTAATGCTGAACTGTCAGGCAAAAAGTTAACTTTAGCCTTTTTAAAAATCTATCCTTTTGCAACTTTCCTGTGAATCTAATTATATGATCTCCATTCTACACTGTGTCTTATATGATTTTTCAGAATTGGTGTCAGCCAAGAGAAATATGATTGAAAAATAAAAAGATACAAATATTCCCATAGCTACTGATCTAGCAATAATATAATTCCTTCATGTCAAGACACTCTTCTGGTTTACACTTTTAAAAACTTAAATTCAAATATATCCAAAATAAGAAACATTTCTCAAATGTTCCTTTCAGGAGTGAAATGAATCCCCTCATCTTGTTCTATATAGAAGAAAAAATAAAGCAATCCTGTCTCATTGTATTTTCTATGCTGCAGGATGTCAGGCTATGAAGACATAATTCCTTCTGATATAAATTTCAGTTTAAACCAGTGATAGTAGCACTGATACTGAAGCTCAGTAGCCAAGTGCTTCTTCTAACAATTGAACCAGGGTTGCAGACAAGAATGTGGTCCTTAAAAAAGGTAAAATCAAGAGGGTGATATTGTTAGAGCAATTACAAATAGATGGAAGAAATAAGGATGGATTTTGTCATATTGCTTAGTATATGTTATTGGAGAAGCGAAGCTTTTTTCTTCAGAAATTGAGAAATTGACTGGCAAGATTATAAGATCTGGCTGCCAGATAAACCTATGTGTGAAATTTACCAGAGAGCTCCTGTACAAAAGGCTGAGAGCAGGGCAAGATTAAAAATGCTCATGAATTAAAAAAAAACAAAACAATTATTTGCTTATGTCATAGTTGAGTCAAACTTTGGTCCAGATGCCCAATGCAAGCTGTGCTGAAAATAATACAATCTAGAGTTGCTCTCAAATTGGCACAGAACCATTATGAATGAAAAAAGGAGGTTATCAGGATCATGAAATATAATATCAACTTTTAGTGGCAGAAATGTTTTTTCTTTAACATAAGCATGAACAGTTTATCTAGGCTTCATTCTAAAAAGAAACAAAGAGTTTACCTTCCATTAGAAAAAGATGTGTCTTCCATGAGAAGATGTGTCTTTACTTTGAATAATTCAATAAAGGTATTTAAAAAAATAATAGAAGTAGACCTTAAAGGGAGACAAGACAAGAATTACACTGTTGCAACATCCCTTTCCAGTTTGCTAAAAACAGCAAGTCTTACATTGCAATTGGTTGGGGTTAGGGCAGTGGTGGAATTCAATTTTTTTTAGTACTGGTTCTGTGGGCATGGCTTGGAGGGCATGGCAGGGGAAGGATACTGAAAAGTCTCCAGTCAGAGGTGATATTTGCCAGTTCTCCAAACTACTCAACATTTCTGTTACCAGTTCTCCAGAACTGGTCAGAATTTCCTGAATACCACCTTTAGGTTAGGGCATGGCACATGACAACCTGGCATGATGCTCAAGTTGTCACTTTAATAATACAGTGGATCCTGCAAAAGCTTTTGATCAAAAGATTATTGGCCTTTGATAAATACATGTACAATGGATCTGCATTCAAAATAATAAATAGCATTCTGATGTATTTCATCATTGTCTTTGCATGTAGAAGTGGGAAAAGACCCTATCCAAAATAAATGTGTTCTGAGAAAAGATTAGCTCATATAAATTTCCAAATTCTTTTGAGAAACATGAATTTGAAGGTAATGTATTTCTTACTTCCATAGTCTTCCAAATGAAAAATTAATTTTCTCTTGAATAAGCAGCTATTTACCCTTTTAAATGCTGTGTAGAAATTGCAAGTAACTGTTGAGCAATTGGGTTTTTTTAAAATGTAACATTGGAAAATGCCCAAAAGGAAACATCAGTCTTAATGAATATTGATCTCTCATCTTTAAATTTTTGGAAACTAGTTTCCCAAAAGTCAGGCCATTTCCCCACTAGCAACTTCATAGCACCACCCAACATTATTGCAATAATGAATAGCCTATGTTCATTACTATTATTTTGGCATGAAATGCTTGGATGACTCTAGAAAACACTGTAAATTACTAATGGGGAAATAACCTAAATCTCCTCTGAGATCCTTACTACTAGTCACAAATCAGAATCTTATGTAGTTATAATTACTAACACAGAAGAGGAGAAAGTCACAAAGTTTCAAAACAATCTTCCAGTTGACAAGGAAAATTGCATTCTATACCTGATCGTTTAAGCCCCTGTCACACTGCACCAATGGATGCAAAAAAAGATGTAAAAAGGACAAAAAAGCTTGCCATCCATTGGTTAATGCGATGTATCTGTTCTGTACTCACTGCCTCCGTTTTGCTTCCTCTCTATCCATCCAGCATCCGTTTATGGACGTTTCATCCGCTCAGAAAGTTTTGAGCTGCCCAAAACTTTTGCGCAGAAAATGTATCCAATTTGTCCGTTCTGCATCCGCTAGGAATCCGTTCTGCATCCATTACGCATCCGCTATATCCGCTAGGCATCCGTTCCGCATCCGCGCAACTCGCATCCGCTCGGACGCAGGGAGGAAGTGGAACAGACGCGGAACAGATGCAGAACGGATGCCTAGCAGATGCAGCACGGAAACAAAGCATTTAAAATGGAAAAAACGTTCACAGAGGGGACCTATCTCGGATATTAAGGATGTCTAGAGGATGCCTAGAAGATGCCTAGAGGATGCAAAGGGACGCCTATACTGCCTATAAAAAGGGGGAGCAACTCACCTGCATCTCACTTTCAGACCAGCAGACCAGCTTTGCAGACCTCTGCAGCCTTCATCTGACTCTTACTCTTCCACAGCATGCAGTCATGTCCACCGTGGATCGTAACACAGTCCTTTTGGCAGCCATCATCCTTCTGCAACAGTGCGAAGCCATCTACAGGCTCTGTGAACTCTACTACGGGAAGAAAAAGAGGCGGCCAAGAAGCGTCTGGGTCTGAAGATGGATCGGGAGAAGAGCAGAGTACGGACTGTACAACAAACTGATGGTAGAGCTCAGGAACGAAGACACTCGGGCATTCCAGAACTTCATGAGGATGCCTCCAGCCATATTTGACGAAGTTGTGCAGCGGCTGACACACAGGTTGACCAAGGAAAACACCAACTTCCGGCCCAGCCTGGAACCTGGGTTCAAGATGGCACTCTCTCTGCGCCACCTAGCCTCAGGGACCACCTACAGGAGCATGCAGTATGGCTGGAGGGTGCCACACAACACCATCAGCATTGTGGTCAGAGAAGTGGTGCAGGCCATCATCGAAGAATACCTGGAGGAGCTCCTCCAGTGCCCCTCCACTGAAGAAGCCTGGAAGAAAGTTGCAGAGCAGTGGTATCAGAGGTGGAACTTCCCATACACCGTTGGAGCCACAGATGGGAAGCACGTGGCCTGAAAAGCATCACCCAAGTCGGGCTCCACTTATTTCAACTACAAGGGCTTCTTCAGCATCATCCTCTTTGCCATGGTCGATGCTGACTACAAGTTGATGTACATCGATGCTTCAGGCAATGGGTCAGCTTCAGATGCCCAGGTATACAACGCCAGTGACCTCAAGGAGGGGCTGGAAGGCAACCTCATCATGGGCTTCCCAGATCCAGAACCCCTGCCCAACGACATGCAAGGTGTGCCCTACTTCATCGTGGGGGATGACGCCTTCTCCCTTAGAACCTACCTCATGAAGCCCTCACCTATGAAGAGAGGATCTTCAACTACAGGCTGTCCAGGGCAAGGCGGGTGGTGGAGAACGCCTTTGGCATCCTGGCCAACAGGTTCCAGGTACTTCTCACCACCATGCAGCATTGCCCAGAGACCGTGAGGAGGATCGGGGAAGCTTGCTGCATCCTGCACAATCTCATGCGCACCTGCTACCCAGTCTTGCAGAACAGGCTCGTACACCTCCAACAAGGCAAAGGGGACATGGAGCCTGGGGAATGGGGGCAAGGACGAAACCTGAAAGACACTGAGGATGTGCAAGGCCCCAACAGAGCCTCACGTGAAGGGAAGAAGCAGTACAACCTCCTGAAACACTGGTGCAACTCCCCAGCTGGAGCAGTAGAGTGGCAAGACAGGATGATAGATGACTAATGGGTGCTTCCTTCAGCCTGTCTCATCACACTGATGAGATTGGGCCATATATGATGGGTGGGCCTACAATGAACAGGGCGTTTAATAAAGCCCATGTCACACTGCCCAACGGACGCAAAAGGGACACAACTGACGAGCAAAATGTTCCATCCATTGCTATCCGCTCTCAAATGGGGCAAAAATTTGCATAACCAGAGCAGATAACACGGACGCGGGGAGGACGCAGGGCGGATGGAAAGCGGATGCGGAATGGAAGCCCAGCAGATGGAAGCGGATGAGAGTGGATGGCGCATCCGCTAGGCTTCCGGGGGACCTCAGCAAAGCGGACGCGGAATGGATATAGCAGATGCAGAGCGGACGCCGAACGGATGAAGCGGATGCACACTGGAAGCCTAGCGGATGCAGAGCAGAAGCTGAACAGATGCCTGGCGTTAATTGCGCATTCGGGGGGGATGCATTGAGTCAGCCCCGCGGATATAACGGAAGCAGCTCGGAAGCAGGTCGCCGGACGGATTGGCTTCCTTACCTGCCCTGCCTGCATGCCTTGCTGCCAGCCTTGCTGCCAGCCTTGCTGCCAGCCTTGGTTCCTGCCAGCCTCCCTGCTAGCCAGCAACCCCACAACCATGCGGAAGCACAGCAAGCCTCAGCCATCTGCTGCCAGCCCTTGCAAGAGGGAGAGGGCTACCATCCCCCCCCCTGGCCCTCACTCTGGTTCTGCTGGGGCTTCTGCAGCACGGGCTCGCTCTTTTGGGGCTGGGGCTTCTGCTGCTTCTTCTTCTGGAGGAGCTGATGAAAAGGAGCTGATGAAAAGCACTCCAGCACCAGCCACCTCCACAGCACCTGGACCCTTAACCCCTGAGACTAAGCAACCAAGAGGAGTGCCAGAGACTCATTTTTGTTTTATAGCTTGGTGTTAATAAAGTCTATCTATGATTCACACACTTGCTTCATTTCTTTTTTTTAATAAAGTCTTGGTGGAAACTTACATACATGGCCCAATCTCATCAGTGTGATGAGACAGGCTAAAGAAAGCATCCATTAAGCATCTACCATCCTGTCTTGCCACTCCACTGCTCCAGCTGGGGAGTTGCACCAGTGTCTCATGAGGTTGCACTGCTTCTTCGTTTCATGTGAGGCTCTGTTTGGGGCCTTGCACATCCTCAGTGTCGATCAGGTTTTGCCCTTGCCTCCATTCCCCAGCCTCCATGTCCCCATTCCCTTGTTCATGATCCACAAGCCTGTTCTGTAAGACTGGGTAGCGGGTGCGCATGAGATTGTGCAGGATGCAGCAAGCTTCCATGATCCTCCTCACGGTCTCTGGGCAATGCTGCATGGTGGTGAGAAGTACCTGGAACCTATTGGCCAGGATGCCAAAGGCATTCTCCACCACCCGCCTTGCCCTGGACAGCCTGTAGTTGAAGATCCTCTCTTCACGGGGGAGGAGTCTGGAACTGTAGGGCTTCATGAGGTAGGTTGTGAAGGAGAAGGCATCATCCCCCACGATGAAGTAGGGCACATCTTGTGTGTCATTGGGCAGGGGTTCTGGATCTGGGAAGCCCACGATGAGGTTACGTTCCAGCTCCTCCTTGAGGTGACTGGCGTTGTGTACGTGGGCATCTGAAGATGAGCCGTTGCCTGAAGCATCGATGTACATGAACTTGTAGTCAGCATCGACCATGGCGAAGAGGATGATGCTGAAGAAGCCCTTGGAGTTGAAATAAGTGGACCCCGACTTGGCTGGAACTTTGCAGGCCACGTGCTTGCCATCTATGGCTCCAACGGTGTGGGGGAAGTTCCACTTCTGATACCACTGCTCTGCAACTTTCTTCCATCCTTCTTCAGTGGAGGGGTACTGGAGGAGCTCCTCCTTGTATTCTTCGATGATGGCCTGCACCACTTCTCTGACCACAATGCTGATGGTGTTGGATGGCACCCTCCAGCCGTACTGCATGCTCCTGTAGGTGGTCCCTGAGGCCAGGTGGCACAGAGTGAGTGCCACCTTGAGCCCAGGTTCCAGGCTGGGCCAGAAGCTGGTGTTTGCCTTGGTCAACCTGGGTGTCAGCCACTGCACAACTTTGTCAAACATGGCTGGAGGCATCCTTATGAAGTTCTGGAACACCCGAGTGTCTTCGTTCCTGAGCTCCACCATCAGCTTGTTGTACAGTCCGTCCTCTGCTCTTCTGGCAAACCATCTTCGGATCCAGACTCTTTTTGGGTGGCTCCTTTTCTTCTCAGAGCCTGCAGATGGCTTTGCACTGTTGCAGGACGATGGTGGCTGCCGAAAGGAACTTGTTACAATCCACGGTGGACCTGACTGGATGCTGTGGAAGAGGAAGAGCCAGATGAAGGCTGCAGAAGTTTGCACCGCTGGGCTGCTGTTCTGAAAGTGAGATGCAGATGAGTTGCTCCCCCTTTTTATAGGAAATATATGTTTTCCGCTAGGTATCCTCTTGGCATCCTCTAGGCATCCTCTAGACATCCTTAATATCCGAGATAGGTCCCCTCTCCGAACGTTTTTTCCATTTTAAATGCTTTGTTTCCATGCTGCATCTGCTAGGCATCCGTTCTGCGTCCGTTCTGCGTCCGTTCCGCTTCCTCCCTACATCCAGGCGGATGGAGTTGCACGGATGCGTAGTGGATGCCTAGCGGATATAGCGGATGCATAACGGATGCCTAGTGGATGCAGAATGGATGAACTGGATACATTTTCTGCGCAAAAGTTTTGGGCAGCTCAAAACTTTTCGGAGCGGATGAAACATCAATAAATGGATGCTGGACAGATAGAGAGGAAGCAAAGTGGAGGCAGTGAGTACATTGCGTTTTCCAATCGTTGGCAAGCTTTTTTGTCCATTTTACATTCTCTTCGCATCCGTTGGTTCAGTGTGACATGGGCTTAAAGAGTTGTGTTTGTGTTGACATGTGTGGATCAATGATTACATTGTTATTGAAAATAAAGGGCCATAGGTGTGGCACCTGGGAGGGTGGACCATACAGTCCCACTATGCTTACACTGGAGGTTTATCTATCCCCACAGCTATTACCCATTCCAAAGGTATCCCTCCCCACCCCACTGCTATCTTAACCCATCCCACAAGCATTCAAAGGCTTAAACCAATTCTAAAAGTTTCCACCAAGACTTTATTAAAAAAAAAGAAATGAAGCAAGTGTGTGAATCAAAGATAAACTTTATTGAACAACAAGCTGTAAAAGAAAAATGACCCAAGTCAAGTGTCCAAATAAAGTCCACGGTCACTCGGAGGTGTGCCCAGTATCAGGGGTGAAGGGTCCAGGTGCTGTGGAAGTGTTTGCTGCTGCAGTGCTGGTCTGAAGCACCACTGGGGTGCCTGGCCCCAAGAGGACAACAGGTGACGGTGTGTTGAGAAAGCTCTCGGACAGCTGGCTCAGACCCGTGATGCTGAGAGGTCCTTCCTCCATGCCATGGGGTGTCAGCCCCAGTACTGGACAGATGTCATGAGTCCGGGCTTGGCTGTGGGATGGAGGAAGGAGTGTAGTAGGGCTGTCTGGTCTGAAGCTGGGTGAGGACTGGTGTGGGAGGCATCGTTGTCGTCGGTGGCATCATTGGCGTGGGTGGCATCGGTGGCATCATTGGAACCGGTGGCAACGGTGTCGCCCGATGACTCTGTGCCTGGACTGGGAAGGGCTGCTGCCTGTGATGCTGGACCTCCTGGTAGCCGTAGCCCTGGTAGGTGAGGGGCTGTGGGAAGCCTTGGAAAGGGAGGGACATCACCTGGGGTGGAGGAGCAGACCTGGATTGGGTGGGAGCAGGTTCCTCTGGATCTGGAGGGTTGTGAAGCAGTTCGGTGATCCGGTCCTTCACCACCTGGTATTGGGGTTCCTCCATGTTCCTGAGAGTCTGGTTGACATAGGTGAGGAAGGGCTTGTGGTTGGAGGATGAGGAGTTGGTTTGGACCAGTTGAGAGAGGAGATCTATGCTGCTCCGGATGGTGTCTCTGATCTCCAGCAGGACAGTGTGGCTCTGCCCCTCCTGCTGTCTGGCTCTCTGCCTTTCTGTGGAGGTGGAGCTGGGGGGGGTGGATGCGGCTACAGCTGTGGTGGACGCGATTTCTCCTTTCTCCCACCGCACCAGGGAGTCCTCCATGCGCTCCACCATGGTTACAACACCTGTCTGCGGGTTCTCCGCCGTGGCATGCTCCACAGAAACCTGCCTGGAGACAGGGACTGACTCTCGGCTGGAAGAGGACTGGCTCTCAGCAGGCTGCCGGAGAGAGAGGGTCGTGAGAGGGGCTGCTGGTGCTCCTCGGTGGCGGATCTCACCCTCCAGGAATCTGCACCTGGCCATGACATAGGTCTCTCTGTCCGTCAGCTTAACCGTGGCCTGGCCAGATTTCTTGAGGTGCAGCTTCCCGTACCAGGTGTGCATGTGCTTCCACCAGCCAAGGAGCACCTCCGAAGTGTAACCCATACTCTCCGCCCTCTCTCTCCAAGCAGCCTGCTTCCTTTTGGTGTCCCTGTACAGCCGGTGTCCCTTCCGCCACAGATAGTCATTTTCTCTCAGCCACTCCAGCACCTCATCCTCGTGTTCCTCCTAAATATAGTATTGCCTCCTCTCCTGTTGTCGCATACGCCTCTTCCTCCCTTTGGCAGGAGCAGATGGGCCCTCATCGAAGGGCTCCCAGATAGGAGGGGCTGCTCCTCCACACCAGCAGCAGCAGCAGCAGCAGCAGGATCATCATCATCATCATCATCATCATCATCACCAGCAGGATCATAATCATCATCATCATCAACAGCAGCAGCAGCACCAGCAGGATCAGCAGCAGCAGCAGCAGCACCAGCACCAGCAGGACCAGGAGCACGAGCAGGACGAGCAAGACCAGGAGCACGAGCAGGACGAGCAGGACGAGCAAGTCCAGGAGCACGAGCAGGACCAGCAGGACAAGCAGGACCAGGAGCAGCTCCAACAGAGTAAGCACCAGCAGAAACACCACCGCCAGGAGCAGCTTCAGCAGAGTAAGCACCAGCAGAAGCACCACCGCCAGGAACAGCTTCAGCAGAACCTCCAGCACCAGAAGAGTGAGCCCAAGCAGCAGAAGCCCCAGCAGAAGCAGAGTCAGGGACACGGGGCAGGAGGGTGGCCCTGTCCCTCTTGCCAGGGATGGCGGCAGGTTGCTGAGGCTTTTGCTTCTTCCCCATGGTTGTGGGGTTGCTGGCTGGCAGGGAGGCTGGCAGGCACCAAGGCTGGCAGGAAGGTTGGCAGGAAGGATGGCAGGAAGCCTGGCAGGAAGGCAGGCAGGCAGGCAGGCACCAAGGCTGGCAGGCAGACTGGCTGGCAGGCACCAAGGCTGGCAGGAAGCCTGGCAGGCAGGCAGGCACCAATGCTGGCAGGCAGGCTGGCAGGCAGGCTGGCAGGAAGCCTAGCAGGAAGGCAGGCACCAAGGCTGGCAGGCAGACTGGCTGGCAGGGAGGCTGGAAGGCAGGCTGGCAGCAAGGCTGGAAGGCAGGCAGAGAGCAAGGCTGGCAGGGAGGCTGGCCAGGAGGCTTGGAGGCAGGCTGGCAGGAAGGCTGGCAGCAAGGCTTGCAGGCAGGCATGCAGGCAGGGCAGGCAAGGACTCGATATATCCAGCAGCAGGTCTTTCCTCCGAATGCTGGCCATGTGCGAGCTGCTTCCCTTTATATCCGCATGGCTGACGCAATGCATCCCCCCCGCATGCACAATTAATGCTCGGCATCCGTTCGACTTCCGCTGTGCATCCGCTAGGCTTCCGCTCTGCATCCGCTTCATCTGCTGTGCATCTGCTGTGCATCCGCTGTATTTGTTCTGCGTCCGCTTTGCTGAGGTCCCCCGGAAGCCTTGCGGATGTGCCATCCGCTCCCATCCGCTCCCATCCGCTCCCATCCGCTGGGCTTCCGTTCTGCATCCGCTTTCCATCCGCTCTGCGTCCTCCCCGTGTCCGTTCCTTTCCGTGTTATCCGCTCCGGTTATGCAAATTTTTGCCCCTTTTGAGAGCGGATAACAACGGATGGAACATTTTGCTCATCCGTTGTGTCCTTTTTACATACGTTTTGCATCCGTTGGGCAGTGTGACAGGGCCTTTAGTAATTCAGTTGCTCATAAAAAAAAAACTGCCTATATTGCTAAGAACAGTTTGTTGAAATAGAATTCTTATAACCAGTAGCCAACCCTGCTGGTGAAAAATGCATTAAAAACTATGCTTGCAACAGTTAGCAGTAGAAGGATGAGGAGTAATTGAAAAGAGGGTTTCTTTATTCCAATTACTTTATTCTAATTATTGCACTAATTACTGGAGATTTTGTAGCAGCATCTGGATGACTTCAGAAGAAAAAGCTATAAAAGCTAGATTGAATAGTACTTGACTGTACAGCATCATTCCTCCAGAAAAGTCCCTCTAAAAACTGTTGTGTTTTTTTTTCATCATTTTTCAAAATGCATAGTCACAGACATCAAACTCTGTAAGAAGACTAACTAAAGAGTCATCCCCGCCCCTTCACCCTACCCCGACCCATGATTATTGAACAATAGCAAAGGTAGTAGCGGCTGCTTAGCTCTTTACTTAATAGCTTATAAATATTGAACCTTTATTTCATAAGGATGCAATCTTTGAATGAATATCACAAAAGTGTTCTTTCAGTAGGCAACAGGACTTTTTTTGTTTTTTTCTTTGAAAGTGTTTCACTTCTCATACAAGAAACCTCCACTTATCTGTGTCCTGGGGTCACATGAATAATACTCCTAGATGAACCCAAGAACACAGATAAATCTCCAAGTGCTTCAACAACTCTCTAAAAGGATGCAAATGACCAGAAGTCTGCAAGGATATAAATCTTTCCATTCTCCACTATCCTGTCAGAGCTGAAGAAGTTTCTTGGATGAGAAGCAAAACGTCTTCAAAAGAAAAAACAAGAAAGTCCAGTTGCCATTCAAAAAAGTAAAAAATAGATAAATAACAAATTTCCTTCTTAAACACTAAAAATGAATACACAAATAGATGAATGAAGATAAGAACATGAACTCTTAGGTGTGGAATATTACAAAATCACCTAAATGACAAAACATTTAAGTTTTAGCAAATTTGTCATCCTCACTTTGGACTTGTAATCCTAGAGAAATACTCTGTCATTGTAGATATAGTTATGTTCTCTAATCTGAATGAGATCAAAAGACAGTTTCTAATGTTTATTTCATAAAGTAGTACAAATCAAGTTAACTCAGTCTCACAAAACCCAGAGTGATTTCCAGATTACAGGTTCTTTCAAGTATGTAATTCTTAAGCAATTCATATTAACATTCCTAACATCCTGTCTTTTTCCTTCTTAGTGCCAGGAATGAATGAATAAATGAAATAACACACATATGAAATACATAAGCATTTTCCTCGCTTTCTTTAACCTTCTCTCATGTTATTCAGCTAGTAATATGCTATTTTTGTAACATACAAAACAATCAAACTGATCACTATAACAGTTGGTTCAGAAGTAATGATGAATTCATCTTGTTTATGAAGCTTTGGATTTTTGGACTTAATCAGTGTTTCCACTGTTATTTGAGTAAATGATAGTCTTGCAAACATTTTGAAATAAATTTATTGTAAATTGTTTTGAGGAGGGAAGAGGGATGGGAAATATTTTAAATGTTTTTAGCAATATTTTGATCAATTTTTGGAAGGCTTTCACAATGTGGCAACAGAAAATTATGCTCAGTTTCAGTAAATGGAGGGTTCAGAAAGTGTGGTTTTTGACATTTGGGACTGAGATAATTAGACTGGGCACATGTTACACAACAATCTGCAATCTGAGAATACATCACTTTTGTGCGTCAATACCAATTTTTAAAATAATGTAATACTTTCTTTGAGGTTAATTTTGCAGTGTTATTCTATACCATCTAAGGATTACAGCAGCACTTACAATTTTTTTTTTCAAAAATCAAGTCTTTGGTTTTCCTGACTGTAAAATAAAAATAAACATTGATATCACAGTATACTTAAAGAAAAAATAACTACCATATATAAGGAGATGCCCTGCTGCTTATTCAATACTACATAATTAAGACAGATTATTAATATTCTTCCAATTACATTTAATGTGAAGTCCTTACATTCCATGTGAAATCCTTGACAAAAATCTCTTAATACTCTCTTCTATTAAAATATATCCCACATTATGTTCTACAGATTTATCGAGTGGATTTTATGAATCATGATCTGATTTCTCAAGCTTTGAGTTACATTAATATTTTTTATTTCCCTTCTTCATTCTTACCTCATTTGCTTCTGCATATGCCAAGCCTCCATAACTAAAAAACTTCAACATAGCACATGTGACTCTGATTTTCAGGTACCTTAATTATATATAACTTCTCTTTAAGGTTAAAACATTTGAAGTAATCAAGTACTCAAGACCAACCACAATTATCTGAGAAGGGAATTAAACTTTAGAAAGTTTGTTTTCCTTCTCAGATATTCACCAGGGAACAGATCAAGTGAGCTTTTACTTTACAGTCTTGGCTTTTTTCAATGGATGTTGATCAGGTTTGTTTGCAAGTTATCAAAGAAATGATGTAGCTTAGCTTGGAAATGACAGCTACTAGTTGCTCGGTTTGAAAAAAATAACAATTTTTAAACAAACCATTTAAATTGTTCAAATAATGTTCAGAAAAATAAATTTAAGTAAGTCATTGCTGTAAGTCATTCTTAAAGCATTAATCAAGCTACTGTATGATTTGCTTCTGATGAAACTAGAAAGTTTTTGCAATTCAAGCAGCCTATATGTTATCTACATCTTTATTTTCAGGAGCAAATTGTGAATATCATGTTCACATGTGTGTTTTAATAAATGTACTGAGCCTAATAAAAAAATTGAATCAGTAGGCCTGAGAAACTACTGAAAGGATATTTTAAGAAGCCTTGACCTAAGCCAGAGATGGTTTATTTTCAGATATTTTGAATAAAACTGACTCTAATTTAAATATTTTTATTCTTGGAAATGAGGAAGAGATGGCCTTCACTGAGTGAAATCATTATATCTATTTGTAAATATTATTTTGGAAGAATAAGTTACTGCAACTGCCAGTTAGGGAACAGATGATGTTATCTAAAAGTGACTTCCTACATTCTTTCTTTCATTAACCTTGGCTGCTCTTCTTGAATTAAAGTTGAATTATATAATTGTACTTCCAACCCTGAAACCTATTTTTGCCCTACTTATTTCTTTCTGGCACTTGCTCCAAATGTTTGATAGCTACAAATATTTCTGCGTCAAAATTTCATAATGGATTTAGCATATGGACAAATGATTTACTCTGGTACTGAGACTGCAAGAGCATAAGTAAGTTTGTGTGTGTGTGTGTGTGTGTGTGTGTGTGTGTGTGTGTGTGTGTGT
>BLBF01000019.1:14827681-14868269 GCA_015471245.1 Laticauda colubrina | reverse complement strand
TGTGTGTGTGTGTGTGTGTGTGTGTGTGTGTGTGTGTGTGTGTGTGTGCACACGCGCACGTACACACGAAAATGGAAAAAACATTAGAAGGAAATCTAAAAATATGAGAGGATAATGATACACAATTTAAGCTAACAAAGGAAGTCCTTACCACATAACTTCAAAGACAAGAGCCCTTCCATTTAAATTTAATTATATAATAATATTCTTCCTTTAATTTTTTTGGATAAAACAACATATAGTTGCGAAGTTCAAATCTAGTGCAGAGGATGTTACTTGTTAAACTAGAAACAAAGTGACAGGCCACTTATGAGCAAGCCTGTTTCCGATTCTTTGAATGAAATATGGTCATTATTTGTTGAATGTCAGTTTGGGTTAGTTTTATTTAGTTTCAGGGAAAGAGAGCAATGGGTCACTTTAGTAGAGGCACACACAAAAAACCCCCATGGAATCTTCTTAGTCAAGATTTACGTTTGATCTAAATTATAAGCCTGCAAGATTGAACAGTAATGCCTTCCTCCCACCCAATGCTTTTGAAGAAATGCCATATTGCTTTGTATACAAAAAGTGGTTTTGCTTTCATGTATCGTGTGCTGTTAATTATGGTCTAGATTCTACTAGCTTTATTCATGCTATTAGTTGCTCTTGGCAGACTTGCTAGACAAGCTAGACATGCTAAAATTCATCAATGTATTTCCAAAGAAGAGCACTACTGAAAGCATGGGGATGGGAAGAGTGTGGATTTTATTTTGTAACATCAGTGCTTAAGAGTTATAACTTCTTGCTTTTTGTGATAGTCAATTGAAAGACTTCCTTCGATGAAGAAAAGAAAATGAATTTCTTTATGTCTATCTTCAGGCCAAGCAAAGAGAGCCCTGTCCTGCTGCTTGAACACTCTTGGATTTATAGTTCCTGACTCATTCTGTTGAATTTGGAAGCCATGGAAATGTGTTTCCCCAGGCATCCTGATCATAATGAATGGAAATTCCATTCTTACTCTGATTACATCGTGACATTTAAATATATTAATTTGAAACAAAATGAGTTAAACTTGATTTAGCTCAATAATTATAAAACTCAGTATTACCGTAGTGATTATCCAGAATTTCAGCACATATCTATCTTGCTTTGAGTAAATTTCAATATTTAACTTTTATAATCCATAATGGGATGATTCATCCGTTCTCTTTCCCTTATCTCCAGAACAGAGAAGTCTCAGATTTACTTTCTAAAATGTAAAAAATGATTATATTTTATGATGATAAGTTGATATCATTATGATGATATATTATGATGATAAGTTCATAAAGTTAAAGAATGATCCTCATTTCAGGAAGCACTAGACAAGGAACCTAGCATTGCTATAACTATGCAAAACCTTCAAGGTTAATATAAGACAAATGATTTTTTTTTCTGTTTTTATATTCAGGAAGAAAATATCAAAGATTCTTTTTCCCATTAATCTTTATTATTGCAATTGGAAAATTATAATTGTAATAAAAGTTAGCTTTTAATTTTCATTTATTTGTTTAAAAGAACTCAAAAAGTATCTCAAATCAAGTAAATCCCAATGCCTACAGCAAAAATCATGTTTCTGGAAAAGTGCTACTGCATATATTTTGGAAATTCACATACAATAAAGTTAACAAAATATAAGAATTCTCCAAAATAAAATCAAGAGCATTCATTCACTGTTTAATACATAGCTGATTAAATATGTTCTTGCAAACATAAAGATACTTAGCATTTTAATTTTTAAGTGCAATGTAGCTGCCATTTGATTAATGTGATGGAAACCAAATATGAAAGCCAATTGGTAATCTGAATTTAAATATAACTTAACTTTGTAAAAGCCTCTTTCACTGGGGCTCATGTAGGAAATTAGCTAGTTAATAAGGTTCCTATTTAAGATGAATAATGAAATTACCTATTTGCTCAATATTATGATTTTATGTTAAAATATTTTCAAAAAAATCCCTCTCCTTCAGCGATAAATTCAAGTGTTAATTTCTTTAAATGTATTTTGAAAATCATCTGGCATTATTACAATAAATGTGAGATTACCTACAATTAAAATCTCAGGGGAGAGATGAGCCATTCTGTGATAGTATCTGAACTTTACAAAAATATTTATTTCCTGGTAATAAACCAGATTTCTTAAAAAGTATGAAAGTTGATGCTTTTGTGACATAAATTTCAGATGATTATGAAAATAATTCAATCATACTTCAATTAATACAGTTTGCAAAGTGAAGATATCCATTGTATCCATGAAACCTTCACCCATATCAGGCATTGAAATAAAATCAATTCACTTGAATTCATGCTGAGCTATTATCCCAGCATCAAACAGATCCTGTATAACATCATCCTTATACCCCAATGTACTCTTCAATACATCCAGTGTATGCTGTCCAACCAGAGGTGGTGGTTTAGGATCAGACATTTCAAACTGGCTATACCTTACAGCTGGTCCTGTTGAAAAAAAAAAACTATTATTAATTTTGTGCATAGTATCTTTCAGATGTACTACAGTAGGTGCTTCTGCTATAAACACTATTATTTAATATAAGAAATAAATAATTAAGATGCAACATCCACCCATAGGTATTTTTCTATTTCCTGATTACTTTTAAGTCTGGGATTTTCTGTCTTTTCCAAAACCGTAGAAACTATGAGGCACAAATAGCAATACACCTAGACTTATATACCACTTCACAGTGCTCTCTAAGCAGTTTACAGAAGTTAGCATATTGCCCCCAACAATCTGGGTCCTCAATTTACCAATCTCAGAAGGATGGAAGGCTGAAATACATTTATTACCAGAATATCTAATTACATTATTTATATTACAACAGACCTTATACAGTGTTTTCTACTGTCCTAAGATCTAATCTAATAGATTTTCTGGTTGAAATTATGACTCAGTAGCTGCAAAGGACAGGGTGTCAATGATTCAAAGGATTTTCCTATAAGCATGGAGAAAACCTGGATTTGGAAGTATGAAAAATATGCTAGAAGAAAGCACTGTACCAAAATTCATCAAAGCAATAATCATTTATATTAAAATATAAGATTAATGTGGTTATGAGCACATTCACTTAAAAGTTGGACTGAACTAAGTAAGAGTTTCTCACGTCTAAGAAAATATTTAAAATTCTACTATATGTTAGCTAAAAACTTTCAAGAGTTTTTCAGAGCTTATAAAGAAAGAAGGGATAACTTCTAACTAAACATGGACAAATTGTTAGTTTTTAAGGTTAATGATAACAGTAAGATTATTTGACTGTAAGTCTAAAATAATAGCAGCAATAGTTTAAAAAAAAGCCCTTAAGCTGAGTTCAACTCCTGGTAATTATATTCATGAAGTTTTCTTGGCAGAGTTAAGAAAGGGGGTGGGCGTCATTGGCTTTCTCTGATACATTTAACTTTCCAGTCTAGCCAGCAACTCTGGAATTCCTAAGCAGTTTTATATCCAAATATTAATCAGAGCTGATCTAGCTTGGCTTCAAGTTCAGTCAAGTTTGGATAAGTGCTGCCACCTGCTGAGACAACTATAATGCTGCAAACTTGTAATTAATGTTAAGTACCAGCACCTTTCTGATCTTCCTGATTTCAAAAAAGTTACATAGAATCAGACCATCACATCTGGCAATGGTGGTTCAGCTGGAAGTTGAAGAAATAAACACACACACACACACACACACACACACACACACGAAGAGCTGTTAAACTCAAACTCTTCACGAGCCTTCTATAATTTCATTAATGCCAAACTTAAAGACTCAAAATCTCCCCCACCCCTAAATGGGGAAGACTGTAACAATGAAGTTGTAAAGGCCAACTTCTTTAATATGTTCTTCAGTTCAGTCTTTGTTGACAGCAACGGCTACTGCCCTCCATTTCCTAGTCGCACCACAACAAATTGTAACGGCTTACTACATATTGACTTTACAGCAGTTAATATTGAAACAGCACTATATAACCTAAATCCATCCCTATCTGTTGGCCCTGGTGGATTATGTGCCTACTTTCTGAAAAAGTTTGCCACTGCCCTAGCTGAATCTTTAAGCACAATCTATGAGATATCTTTCAGAACCACCTCCCTGCCCAATTTATGGTCATTAGTCACGGTCATACCTATTTTTTAAAAGGGAGACCCTAGTCTAGTAGAAAATTAATACCAATCTCACTTGGTTGCATCACCTGTAAAGTCATGGAATCAAACCAATCCATTACTCTACACTTAGAAACAAACAACCTACTTTCTAACCAGCAGTTTGGTTTCAGGAAAAATTTGTCCTGTAATCTGCAACTCCTATACTGCAGAAACATTTGGACCACACATCTGGACCAGGGTAAAGCAAAATATGCAATTTTCATAGACTTCTGCAAAGCCTTTTTGATTCAGTGGTACACAACAAATTATTGCTGAAACTTTGTACTTACAGCATCTCCAGACCCCTGCACAAATGGTTAGCCACGTTCCTGTCAAACAGGCAACAAATGGTCAAAATAGGGAAATCCAACACCAGTTAATAGTGGTGTCCCCTCAAGGCAGTGTCTTAGGACCCACACTCTTTCTGCTTTACATCAATGACCTATGTGACAACATTAAAAGCAGCCACATCCTCTTTGCCAATGATATAGAATTATTTAATACCACTGACAATGCTGTTGCCCTGCAAAGTGACCTTGACTATCTGTCAGAATGGTTGCACAATTGGCAAGTCCAAATTTCAATTAACAAATGCTCTGTCCTGCACATTGGCAAAAAAAATAAAATAAATCAGAACACCAAATACAAGTTAGGTGGTGTTATATCCCTGTTGGAGTCTGAATCTGAGGAGGAAGATGAACAGCTGACAGGGAGTGGGCTCCATTGGCTATGGAGGAAACTGGGCAAGGGAAAAGTCCAGCTGGGCAGAGGAGGGGAAGGTAGAACAAGGGAGAGGGAGTTGAGGAAGACCCAGGCCCACCCCTCTTCATCCTGGGCACACAGGGAGGAATAGAGAACAGAGCAACGTGGATTGCATTATGGGGGAGGATTCCCTTCATTAGCCATAGTTGGGAAGAGAATTTAAATGCATGCTGAGTGCAGCAGCTGCTGGGAGCAAACATGAATTTATCTTGTGTTGACTTTAGTTATCTGTGTTCCTGGTGTTTCCCCAAGTGTATTGAGCCATTGCCATGCCTTTAAGTCTGGAATTCTTGCTTCTGCCCTGCCGGACTAATTACCTCATTTTGCCTTGATTGAACTTATAGTTACAATTTTTGTTGACCATGGTTTGAACTTGATTCTCTGCAGCCAAAGGCTGTTTCTGGGAGAGTTTTTCTCCAGCCAGAAGTTAACCAGGACATTAGGGACAAAATTGGAGCTAATAAAGGGATTGATTATCTGACTGTGTTGCCTTTGTGCCATGTCCTGGGTCATCACATTTTGCTCCTCAGCTGCCCCTCCAACTTGCTTGTGTCTTACATGGGGTGACTATGGATCATCTTAGAGCAGACAATGACCAGCTAGCCCAGCAGGTGTCTCTCTTGGCTGCACAGGCTGTACAAATGCAAGCTGTCTGGCCACACCACAAATGCCCAGTAGCGGTGCTGGATAAATTTGATGACTTGCTGGCCCAATTTCCAGCATTTTGGGTGCAGTGCCAGTTTTATATGAGCCTTCAACCGGAGGACTTCCGCACTAACTGGGATAAGGTGGAGTTTTTGATTAGCCTGTTGTCGGGGTCTGCAGAGAATTGGGCAATGCCCAACCAGTTGTTGGATAATTATGCTGAGTTTTGCTATCAGTTAAAGGCCATTTTGAGGATACTGTTTGGGCCCAAACAGCAAGCAGGCAGTTGAGAAAATTGAGGCAGGGGTGAAGCTCACTCACTGACTATATTGTTGACTTCCAGGAGGTCACCTAGGACCTGCAATGGAATAAGACAGCACTAATGTTCCAGTTCCAGGAAGACCTGTTGTCAGAGCTCCTGGATGAGCTGGGCACACTGAATGGCCTTGCACCCTGCAGGAACTCATGTACCTGTGCCTTCACATAGACACTTCAGCAGCGATGGGCGTGACGATGGATGGAGGCCGCGTCCACTCCCATCAAGATAGCACCACTGTTGGTAGTGACTCTGGACGAGCCCATGCAGTTGGGGGCTGCCCAATGTCACCTGACCCAAGCCGAAAATGATCACCATGAAGGCCATTTGATAGCCAAGTGTCCTGCTAAGGCATTCATGTCAGCAGCAGTGGGAAATGGGCAGTGCCTGGCGTACGGGGTTCTGCAGGTCGGGCTTGAGTGGCATCAGTCCACCCATCTCCACCACAGTTGTCCTTTGTGAAGCACCTCGTGCTGATAGCAAGTGTGTTCGTGCCTGATCAGGGAGCGGTGGAAATCGAGATCTTGGTGGACTCAGGGACCACAGCCAATTTCATAGATGCGCACTTTGCTATACAGTGGTCCATTCCCATACAGCAGTGTCACATCCAGTATTGGTAGAGACGATTGATGGTCAGCCCCTTCATTCAGGACCTGTAGTTGCTGCAATCAAACCCCTTCAAATGCGCATTGGGCAACATGTGGAGGAAGTCATGTTCTATGTTGCTGCAATACCTCACTTTCTGATGGTGCTGAGGTTGGAGTGGTTATGGGCCCATGATTCGCAGATCGCCTGGTCGTCTGGAGCAGTGCAGTTCTCTGGCAATAGTGTGCCACTCATTGCCTGCACACCTATGCAGGGGATGTGGCTACAAATGTGAACCTGGATCTACCTGCAGAATTGGTGGACTATGCTGACATATTTGGGGAAAAGAAGGCAGATCAGTTGCCCCTACAGTGGTTGTATGATTGTCCAATTGACTTGCTGCCTGATGCTAAATTGCCAGTGGGTCGGATATACTCCCTGTCGGAACAGGAGTTGGCTGCATTGCAGGATTTTATTGAGAAGAATGTCCAGAAAGGGTTTATCCACTCTTCTACCTTCCCACTGGCTGCACTGGTGCTCTTCATCAAGAAGTTGAGGGAGCTGTGCCTGTGTAGTGATTACCGCAAACTGAATGCAATCACAGTACGGAACCGATACCTGCTTCCCCTCATCCCTGAACTGATTGAATGGCTTTGTGAAGCTAAGATCCTCATGAAGTTGGACCTGTAGGGGGCCTACAACCTGGTCTGAGTTCGTACCTCCAATGACTGGAAGACAGTCTTCTGGACACATTTTTAGTACACCGTGATGCCTTTGGCTTGACCAATGCTCCTGTCATGTTTATGCATTTTATGCACAACGTCTTTCATAACTTATTAGATCAGTTTGTGGTCATTTACCTAGTGATATTTTGATCTACTCGGCATCCCTGCAGGAACACTGGCAACATGTGCAGTTGCTGTTGCAATACTTGTGAGATAACCACCTGTTCTCTAAACACAAGAAGTGCCAGTTCTCACAAACCATGATCAACTTCTTGGGTCATCATATTTCACCTGCCAGTGTGGAAATGGACCTGGAAAAAAGTCAAGTCATGAAAGGTGTGGGAATCTCCACAGCAGTTCAAAGATGTGCACAACTGTTGGAGTTTGCAAATTATTACTGCACATTTATTCACCATTTTGCAGCCTTGACTGCTACTCTTTCTAATCTTCCCCCAGAAAGGGGAGAAATTCCATTGGGGCACTGAAGAGAGGAAGCCTTCAATGCCATGAAGGCTGCCTTTGCTTCTGAGCCTATCATGAAACACCCTGATTTGTTCCAGCCATTTGTGGTGGAAATGGATGCTTCTGATGTGGCTGTTGGGGTGGTGCTCCTCCAGACCTACACCCCACATGCACCTTGTTCCCATGCACCTATTATTCATGGAAGCTGTCAGCTCTGGAGCACTATTATAGATATGGGACATGGAGCTATTGGTGGTTAAGGTCGCTTTTGAGACATGGCAGCACCATCTGGAGGGGGCTTGCCAACAGGTCGAGGTTTGGATGGACCATCACAACTTGGAACACTTATGTACAGCCTGAACATTGAACCAGTGTAGGATGTGATCCGATTTTTGGTGACCTATATTCTGAGCTCACTGATGCACTGTCCTGGAAGCCCAAGTATACCCAAAGGGAGGACAAAATCTTGCCTCAGACAGTGATCCCATTGGAGTGGTTCATGGCCACCGAGGAACCTGTAGAGTCCGGCTGGGCAGAGCAGGGGAGAGGTAGAACAAGGGAGAGGGAGTTCAGAGGAAGACCGAGCCCTCTAGCCTCTTCATCCTAGGGCTAATAAAGGGACTCCTACTGATTATCTGATTATTTGTGCCATGCTCCAGGTCATCACAGGTGGAAGCAATCTTGTAGATGACCCTCACTCTGTCAAGGACCTAGGAGTACTTATCTCAAATGATCTAAGCCCCAGAGGTCACTGTAACAACATTGCCAAAGAGGCTTTAAGAATTGTTAACCGGGGAAGAAGGTGGAGCCTCCTCGCTGATAGATTGTAGATCACGACTCTCTGTGGCTATGATCCATGCTCTTTCGTTGGAGAGCCCTGATTATTATTATTTGGGGCTGAAGCTGCCTTGGAGGGGTGGTGGAGTAAGGGAAAGCCGCAAGCCAGGTTGAGGGGAGTCGCATTTCTCCTCCTGGGCTTGGTCTTTCCCCCCCCGAAGACGACTGCAGCGGTGGTTTAAAATGGCCACTCCAAAGAGGAGGACTAAGCTGGATTAAGATTTGTGCAGGAGGGAAGAAAAAGGTGGATTACACCTGAACCAGGACAACTGGGCAATACAACTAAACAAAAGTACCCCGGGATTAAGGTAACATGGAATTTTTAAGAAAAGAAAAGTGAGCAGCAAAATTACAAAGGGACAGGGGAAAAAAAAGAAAATACTTTTTGACAGCTAAGCGGGGCTTCAAACCAGGAAAGGAAGAAGCTGGAACTAAAGCTTTAACTAAATTGGACTAAAATATTTTGGGAATAAACAGGCATAAAATAAAGCTGGACTTAAGATAGTCAAAAAATAATAATATTAAAGTTTACAAGTTGGAGACTGGACTGTGCTGAAATATTGAGGTTCAAAAAACCCTAAATAAAAAAATAAGGGAAAAAGGTGAAGACTTTGTATAATGGAGAATGCCACCCTTTGACAAAAACTTGTGCTTAAACAAAAGGAAAAGCATCCTGTTTCTGAATGAACTTGTGTGGATATAACATGAAAGAAATATTGAAACAAAGTAAGAATCTTAGAAAGCAGAACCAGAATAAAGAAAAAAGCAAGGAAAGACTGACTGTGGGATTCATTGATGTTTTTGGTATAGACCCTCGGCTGGAATAACTGAGACTTTTGAAAATTGAAAGAAGAAAGAAGGAAAGTTAAAGTGTTTTTTTGTGTGTGTGTGGACTTTAATTATCATAAAATATAAGAGTGTGTAATGATGATATCTCTTCGGGAATTAAAAATGGAACTTAAAAATATGAGAGAATTACTACAGGAAAGAGGCGAATCACTTTGCTCTGTGGTAGAAAAAATGGAAACAGCGATTGAAGAACAAGAAGAAAGAGCTCCAGAGGAGAAGGAGTCAATTCAAGGAGAAGACATTTTAAATGGACAATTAACACAAAGAACACTACAAAGAAGTGGGGAAAGAAGGAAGATTAAAAAGTTGAAATTTAAGAAGGCAATCAAAAGGGGGAATACCTGTGAAGTCAGGAAAGGCAGAAAGACCCAGCAGAAATGGGGAAAGGAAGATATTAAGAAAGAGAGGAATATAAACTGGAATGAGAAAACATATGGGGAAAAGAGGGAGAGGAGAAGAAGTAAGAAACAGGTACATGAAATAAAGAAATACGGAAATAGTAAAACGTTGAAAATAAATTGTTTTTTCAGAGATAATGGTTGATGAACTAAAAAGAGGATTCTGCAGGGTGACAAGGGGTAATAAGAATATTTCTGCAATTAAAAATATTTAGAAAATAGGGTAATATGGATACTGATAACTCTTATTTAAAATTTTATTAAAAACTGATAACTCTTATTAAAAATCAAGGGGGAAAAATATGCTGCAGAATCCAAATGAAAAGGTGTAATGATTATTATTGTAACTTCTTAAAAATAATGGTTTATTGGGAATCAAGATGAGGGAATAAAGGTATATTTTAATCATTGAGGTGTCACACTCAAAACAGTAAAAGGGGGGAAAAACCTATACTTGTTTTTTTTTTAAATGTTAAAAATTGTATTAATCTAGAATTTATAAAAAGAATGTGTAATGGAAAGGGAATATGACAGACTAAAGAACCAACTAAATTAATAAGTTAATATAGACTATTAAAAGCAAGGAGAGACATCGGTAACTTTATTATTATTATTATTATTATTATTATTAATATTATTATTATTATTATTATTATTATTATTATTATTATTATTATTATTATTATTAGGCAAACACACATTGTTTATCTTTATTAGGCAAACACATATTGTTTATCTTTATTTTTAAAATAAATATTAAAGGATTATATTTGAAATAATTGAAATGAAACAAAAATATGTTTTGATTGAGATTAATGAAAGATGCTAGAATTAATGTGTTTCTCTCCTTACTGAAAATTTGGAATGGAAAAGGTAATAATAGAATTAAGTATGCATATGTGAATGTATAATTGCTGTCATATTTGTATGTAAAGGTGATGACCCGGAAATATGTTGTCCACTAAAAAGAGATATTTGTTTTTAATGTGAAAAACTGAATAAAATTTGTTTAAAAAAAAAAGAATTGCTAACCTTATTTTGTGAAGCTTCTTCCCTGGCAACATTGAATTGTTAACTGGAGCATACAAAACCTTTGCCAGACCAATTCTAGAATACAGCTCGTCTGCCTGGAACCCACACTATATATCGAACATTAATACAATTCAATGGGTTCAGGGGTATTTCTCGAGAAAAATACTCCACTCCTCCACTCACAATAGAATTCCCTATGCCTCCAGGTTCAAAATTTTGGGCCTGGACAATCTGGAACTGTGTCAACTGTGGACCGATCTAAGCATAGTTCACAAAATTGTCTTGTATAACATCTTGCTTGTCAACAACTTCTTCAGCTTCAATCACAAGAATACACTAGCAAACAACTGATACAAACTCAAGGTAAACCACTCCAAACTCGATTGCAGAAAATATGACTTCAGCAACACAGTGGTCAATGCCCAGAACACCCTACCAAACTCTGTTGTTACAGCCTCCACCTCTGACAGCTTCAATCTCAAACCGTCTACTGTGAACCTCACTCCATTTTTAAGAGGTCTTTAAAGGGGGAGTGCATTAGAGCACCAGCATGCCTACCGTCGCTGTCTTAATATCCCTATTTATCTATATTCACTTCCTTTGTTCTTGTTTATGTTCATACTATACTTGTTATTTTGTAGATGTTTGACAAACAAACAAGCAAACAAATAAATATTAGTCATGCTTAAAGGTATCTTCTGTATTGTTCTCACCTTGTCAGCTATGTCAGCTAGGCATTTATTAGGTTTGCCTTTTCCGGCCTATGGCTCTCCATTAAAAAATATTCTCTTTTATGTGTCCTGTTCATGAAGCTGGATGCCTCTTTCCTTTTTTTTTTTTAAGAACTTAGTTTTGAAGTGCTTAATTTATGAAATGAACTCATCAAGGATATAAACATAAGACAACAGTTTAAAAATGAATGTTTGGGGAAGAAGAAAAACAATTTTAGCGAGGAATTGCAAGAAGCCCCAATAATGTTATGTTTTACTCAATTGGTAGGACATTTTTATGAATCCAGTTCTTATAATCCAGTTCTCCATAATTTTTTCAAAAATGATTATAAAACTTCAGTAGATGGATATAAGAAGTTGTGTTTTTTTAAGAAAGGAAATACTTAATGCAGCTAGTATTATTTTTCTGAAATGCTTTGTCTATTTGAAATAAACAAATACATAAAATCTCTGTAAATATGCCCTCACAGATATGCTCTCTATCACAAAATATTTCTCTGGACAGTAGATTTTGCAAATGTCATAGGTCCAGCTTTACGAACCATAGTTGATTCTGTGACATGAAAACATACTGTAGAGTTTATGGCTGAATTTCTAACTCAAGGAAATAACAGAAAAAATCTGTCTCCTATTTATATCTAACTGGTTTTAACATAGTAATTGTTTTGCATTATTATGAAATCATATGCAGGAGCTTTCTATGAGAATTTAACAGAAATATGTTAAGCTGGGCAAGTGTGCATGGCTATGCATTAACTTTGTACCCAATGATATTTAGCTGCTCTAGTGGAAGCTCCTATTTGCACATGGGATAACTGAAATGCCATCACAAAATTGGGCTACCATTTGTTAAACCACACTTTTTGCTGCTGCCTCCATTTCAAGTAGGCATCTGTTTTATTTTAATTTTAAATTCTTTATTACTTGAGCATTAGTACTTGAGCGGGTGTTAAGGGAGAGCAAATTCCACATTTGGACCCTATTCAGACAAATTTACAAACTGACAATTTAATCAATACCAATGCAATATGAAGGCGAAGCAATTGTGTTGGCTTTCCACTGTCTTTTTGTGATGCTGGTCATGTGATATTCAGCTCAATAGAGCTGGGAAATATCAAAGCAATATGAAGCATCTCAGTTTCTTAAAACAGGCAAGCAACCTTTAGTTTATGTTGCATGGGTGTGCCTGGGTGAGCAAAGTCGAGCTACTATGTATTTTAAGCTATCATGGTTATGATTTCCAGTAGCCTGTATTAAACATTTCCATTCTGTTCCAGGAAGGTCAATTTCTGTCCCATCTTCCAAACATTAGATCAGGAACCAGTGAGGACCTTGAGCTCTGCAGTTCTATTCTGAGCTCACATCATCGGAGGGCTCAAGTCGAGGCCACCCTGGAGGGGTGGTAAATAAAGGGGGATCACCTGGCAGGTAGAGGGGAGCCACATCGCTCTTTCCTGACATAGAAAGCCCCCTCATCTGAAGACGAGATGCAATAGCAACCAAAATGGCTGCCATGAAGACAGAGATAGTCTGAATACCCAAGTCTGTGCAGGAGCGAGGAGACAGTGAATGGTGTGTGAACTGGGTGAGAATTGAAGTTCTAAGTGCAACCCTGATAAAGATATTCAGAAAAGAGGATTCATAAGGATTTTTAAACTGGCAATGAACTAATACTGGATAGAATTTTTAAAGTACTAAAAACCTAATTTAAAAAACTGAAAGATGGAAGCAAAGTAAAATGAAGGAAGAATATAGTAAATTTCTTTTAAAATAATTGAAAATCAGACTTTGTGATTGGACAGATTTTGGCTTTGGATAGGCATTTTTAAAATGCTGTAGTCTATTTGCAAAAAAAAAAAGAATATATATCTATTTTTTGAAATTTTGGTAAAGTTTGATGAGAAAGACAAAAAGAAAAGTGAAAACTGATCTAAGGGCACCATCTGCTGTTAAAAGAAGATACAACAGATCCCTAAAGTTTTGATAAGACCTGACTTAAGGAGAATTAAAAACAAGAATTAAAGGAATTGTATTATCAAAAGACCCCAGAAAGTTACAATATAAAATTTAACTGGTGGAGAAATTTATGAAGATTTCATCCTTGGATTATTTAAAAGAATACATTGACTAATTTGGGGACATAAAGGCTCTTAGATGTTGGATTTATAGTCTGAAAAGTGATTTTGGTTTGAACAAAAGACTGTTGGACAATTGGACAGAAAGAAAGAATAAACAAAAACAAAGATGAGTGGAATTTGCAAAGAAATCACATTGGAAGTTCAGGATATAAAAGACATTATGAATAGAAGATTTGAGGACATTTTGAATAAAATACAGAGCATGGCAGAAGATTTGGAAATGGAAACGCAAATAAGAGAAAGAAAACAGGAGACCTAAGGAAGAGGAGGAGCTAGAAAAATAGAACAGAAGGAACAACAAATAAAAAGAAATAACAAAGAGGAAATAAAATTAAACATGATAATGATTGATGTAATAAACCAAGAGGAGAGTATTTTAAGGGAAATCGAACAGGGAATGGAATATCAAGAAGAATGTCTTCGGAGAAAGATAGGGGCAAGAGTAGATAATTTGAAAAAGAGACAATGGAACACAACAGAGAAGGGATGAATGATTAGGAGAAATGGTCAAAAATTGATAGATAATGGGAGACAAGCTAGGAAGCAATTAATTAAAGCTTTATTGAGAGTGAGAGACAATAAAAGGAAAAAAGATTATGATTCCACATAAATGTGTATATTATTATTTAAGATATATAATTGCTAACTGTAATAAACATGAAAAATAATATTTTATTATAAGAAAAGAAATGACACGTGGAATCTGATGGTAATAAAAATAATATAGTCAAATATAGGATAAAATAAAAGTAATTATATTATTATTAGAATTGTATAACTTTGCTAAAGTAAATAGGATGACTATTATGTTGTTTGTATTAAAATGAGACTAGAAAGGAATTTTGCTTAAAATATAATAGTGGCAAAACCAAGAATCAAAAAGGGGATAAATAATAGAAAATATAAATTAAATGAATTTATGAATGGTTATTAGAATTATATAATTTGTTAAAAACATTGCAAATATGAATATAGTATCTATAATAAAAGAAATCATGTAAAGAACACAAAGACTGATACAAAAATAACACATGGTAATATTGAATAATTAAGATTGATAATTTAACAAAATATATGTATTAATAGAAATGTTCTTTTTTATGACAGAAGATGTCCAGAGAGACAATGGAATGAAGAGAATGGAAAATGAAGAGAGTCTGGAAACCAGGGCTGGAAAAAATATCACGCTAAGATTGCATCGCACTGCACTCATATTGGAGACAAGGAGGAACTTCTGGGTTGAAAAGATTAGTTGGTGACATCACCATTGCCTGGGGGGTGCCCGGTTGGTGGCTGGAAGAAGAATGGGAGCTCACCCTGCCCCATGGCAGTACATTGGTCTTGAATGAAGGATTACTGCCAGCATCCTAACCATGAGAACTGCCATGTTCCAGACTAAGATAATTCCCAGTAGTGTCAAATTTAGATTTCAGGATTCTGGAAGATGTTCAAATAACTGAAATAGACACAATTTTTATTTGAAGAAAATTTAAATATTGAAATCTCACTAGAAATAAGTAAAAATCCAGCCAGAATTTATTCACTTAATTTATTTGTATACACTGTTCAATTCTAAGACTCTGGTTTCTTTGCATAAAATAAAAATGGTTGGGTGCTTAAATTACAATCTGTATTTGTACTTCAGACTATGTTCTAGAATTTTCTTACTCTCTGTAAAAATCTTCAGTTGAGCTATAACATTAATTTGGAAATGTGTATCCTATCTCTTATTTATCGAGATTATAGGAAGGATTTTTCTCTGCTCAGGGAATTACATTTACATATATTTAATTTAAAATTGAATTATACAATTTATCTTGCATTTTTAAATAAAGTTTTATTATATTTATATCTGGGGAAATTGGTGTATTTTTCAATGCAGGTAAAGAAGGATGAAAATATCTGATAATGCTACATAGGTGGTAGCATCATTTAAGTTATTTTCTTAGTTTAAAACAACAAAAACATTTTTTAAACTTTTTAATTGCCAGAAAGCAGTATACTTCATGAAACTCTTGTGTTACCCACTGAGAATATGAAAAGCTAGCAGCTCTAGGATCTCTACTAAAAGAAAGTTCAGACTACTGGCATCCTATTCTATTGGCTTTTCTGTTATATATTTATACATCTGATTTCCTGCCCCAACATATTGCCAATCCTTTTTTATAAAAAAATTATTTTATATTTACAGTAATTCCATCTTTTATTTCAACAATGTATCGACTGGGTAGATATATCTTGTGCTAACAATTGTGATTAAAACTTTTCTTATCAATATAACAATAATAATATTTTCTTTATAATCATTATTTCTTATATCTATTATTTTTTAACAATCTTAATTTATTACTCTATATATTCATCAACTCTATTTTAGAGTTAGTGTTAATCTATTCATTTCTGCACATTCAAATATTTTCACACTTTACCCTCTCCTAATATCTTATCACTTTTCCAGTTCTGAGTAAATACAATTTTAGCTGCTGTTAATACATGAATAATTAAATATATTTTTTCTTTACTGTAACCTTCAGGTACCATCACTAATTAAAATATTTCAGATTTCAAATCTATTGAAATCTATTGTTGCTATCTACAATCTATTGTTGTAATAAATATATTGCTGCTTTATCATTTTTTTCCAACCATGTGTGTATCTTTGTCCAATATCTTTTAGCTTCTGCACAAGTCAAACCACATGTGGAATATGTTCCAAGTGTCTGGTAGCACTTCAAGCATTTGGCTAATTTATCTTTAAACATCTTGGCCAATTTTGCGGGTGCAAAGTTATATAAATTATATATCAACATTATATAAATGTTCTTTATAGCTGTCGATATTGTTAATTTATAATTCCTTTTCCATAACTTCTGCCATTTATCTAATTCTATGGTATACTCAAAGTTTTTTGTCCGTGCTATCATCATTTCCTTTACTTGCTCTTCTTCTAATTTAACACCTAGTAAATAACAATACAATTTTTTGATCAACTTATTTTCCATTCCTGTTTATAGTTTATCCAATTCTGTAAATTTCTTATAAATATCTTTTTCGTATCTTGATTGTATTTGATAGTATTTGCGAATATGAATACCAATGCATTTCATCCCTTTGTTCATTCAGTTCTTGCTTTGTTTTGAGTTCACCCTTTTCATTCAATATATCCTTATATCTAGCAGTAGTTCCCACTTTACAAATATTTGGATGTATAAGTGCTTCCATTGCCGATAACCAGACTGCAATTTACATACAATGTTGTTCTCTAGTTTTTTCCCATCCTAACAACAAAGCATTCCTAACCACATTTCTCTGAAAATATGCATTTATTTTATTTCTCTGTACCATAAAAATGCATGCATACCCAGTTGCAAATCATTCCCTTCCAATGTCAACAACCTTCTATTTCTTAATGTAATCCATTCTTTCATCCAAGTTAATACTGTAGCCTGATAGAATATTTCCCAGTTAGGTAATCCAAACCCTCCTCTATTTCTTGCATTCAGTAACATTTTAATATTAATTCTTGCTTTCTTCACTTGCCATATATATTTCAACACTTTTTTTGAGAATTCTTTTTGTTTTTACAACAAAGACAAACAAATAAAACCATCTTTCAATTCAACAGTTTGTCAATTGGGTATATATGTCCTGTGCACATAGTAATATCATACATTTCTTATTTGTTTATATATTATATATAAAACCATTCTAGTTAATATTTTATCTCACATTAATCAATTATTATGTTATAATTAATATTGTGATTATTATCTTTCAAAAATATATTCCATCCTTATCTAAATTATATTCATTCTTACTCAGTTAAATCAATTAATTATAATATATTATTACTTCTACTATTATCACGATTCCATTTCTTAGTCTTCTGTTTAATCATTCATAGAATAAATTCCAAATCTTATAATAATCTTTTTCCTCCTGTTCTCTAATTGCCATTGTCAATCTATTCATTTCTGCACATTCTATTTTTTTTTAATTGTTTCCTCCTCTGTCGGAATTTTCTCGTTTTTCCAATTTTGTGCAAATACAATTCTAGCTGCTGTTAATACATTAAATATCAAGTATGTTATCTCTCTGCTATAACCTTCAGGTAGAATTCCCAATAAAAATATCTCTGATTTAAAATCTATTGTTGTTTCATCATTTTTTCGAACCATATGCGTATTCTAGTTCAGTATTTTTTAGCGTCAGTGCATGTCCACTATATATGGTAGTATGATCCGGGTATCTGATGACATTTCCAACATTTCGATGATTTATCTTTAAACACCTTAGCTATTCTTGCTGGGGGTAAGTGCCACCTATAAAACATTTATACAACTTCTCTTTATAGTCATTGACATGGTTAATTTATAGTTTCTAGTCCCGAGTTTATTTCAAAACTATTTTGTTAATATCTTCAAAATATTTTTTTCTCCAGTTTTATTGGAATTGTTTGAAACAAATATAACACTTTTGGTAGTATATTCATCTTAATTGCTGTAATTCTTCCTGTCAGTGATAACTTCATATTGCCTCACTTTTCCAAGTCTATCCTAATTTGTTGTTTTAATTTATAATTATCTTCTTAAATTGTTCCACATCCAGCCATTAGCTGAATCCCCAGGTATTTAACTTTCTTTACTCTCTGGATATCTAATAATATGAGTATTTCCACCATTAATACCCTCCCATCATTGTCATCATAAATTTGTTTAGCTTTTATAGTATCTTTTATATACAGTGCTATTCCTATTTTACTTTGTTGTGCTAGGGAGGTATATAGTTCCCCATTCTTCAGATAGTCCAATACTTTCTCATATTGTCTTTCGATATGCACTACTTGTAAACAGATTATATCCAATTTCAATTTTTCTAATTTATTGAAAATCCTTTTTCTTTTTATTGCCGAATTTAGTCCATTTTAATTAATAGTCATCAATTTTATTTCCTCTTTCATATCTTCATTTATAGTACAGTTTTGTTTCTTTCTCTTTTGTTTCTTTCAGTTTTTCTTATTCTCTTCTTGTTCTCTCTTCATGTTTTCTTTCCTCTCCTCTTTGTCGACTTTCACTTGTTCCTGCTGCGGATTCTTTTCTCTGTTTTATTTTTCTATCTCCCTCATTTTCTCTCCCTCTTGTTCTCTAAAGTTTTTTTTCTTTTAATTTGTCAACTGCTTACAAAATAATAGGTATAAGTAAAAAAATAGTTATGAATACATGGATACATATAAGAAAAATAAAAGAAACAATAGGACAGGGGCGGTAGGCACGTTGGTGCACTTATGCACACCCCCTACAGACCTCTTAGGAAAAGGGTGAGGTCAATAGTAGAAAGTCTAAGGTAAAGTTTTTGGGGTTTGGGGAAGAAACCACAGAGTCAGGTAGAGTGTTCCAGACAATG
Source organism: Laticauda colubrina (assembly GCA_015471245.1). Classification (NCBI taxonomy): domain Eukaryota; kingdom Metazoa; phylum Chordata; class Lepidosauria; order Squamata; family Elapidae; genus Laticauda; species Laticauda colubrina. Next base: position 14,849,227 of record BLBF01000019.1, on the reverse strand, counting down.
ATCACTCTGTTGCTGAAGTCATATTTCCTGCTATCAAGTTTGGTGTGATTAACCTTGAGTTTGTATCTATTGTTTGCTCTTGTATTGTTATGGTTGAAGCTGAAGTATTCATTGACAGGTAGGACATTGCAATGTATGATTTTATATACTATAGTTAGATCAGACTGAAGGTGGCATAGTTCTAGGTTTTCTAGGTCTAGAATTTCAAGTCTGGTGGCATAAGGCATTCTGCAACGAGTAGAGGAGTGGAGAATTCTTCTTGTGAAGAGGCTAGCAGTATTGTCTGTGGTGTGGAACAGCTTTATATCGTCAGAGAAGAGAATGCAGCTGCTCTTAATATCATCACAGAGGTCATTTATGTAGAGTATGAAGAGAGTTGGTCCTAGAACACTGCCTTGGGGGACACCACTGTTGACAGGTACATAGTTTGATCGGATACTCCCAATTTTGACTATTTGTTGTCTGTTTGACAGGAATGCTTCTATCCAGTTATTCAGGTATCCAGAAATATCATAAAGGCCCTGTCACACTGCCCAACGGATGCAAAACGTTTGTAAAAAGGACACAGCGGACAAGAAAAATGTTCCATCCGTTGTTATATGCTCTCAAAAGGGGCAAAAATTTGCATAACCAGAGCAGATAACACGGAAAGGAACGAACGGGGGGAGGACACAGAGCAGATGGAAAATGGATGCAGAGCGGAAGCCTAGCCGATGGGAGCAGATGAGAGCGGATGGCACATCCGCTAGGCTTCCGGGGGACCTCAGCAAAGCAGATGCGGAGGGGAGAAAGCGGATGCAGAGCGGACGCCGAGCGGATGAAGCAGATGCACAGCAGATGCACAGCGGATGAAGCGGATGAAGAGCGGAAGCCTAGCGGATGCAGAGCATTCACTGCGCATGCGGGGGGGATTTATTGCATCAGCCCCGCAGATATAAAGGGAAGCAGCTCGGAAGCAGGTCACCATTCAGAGGAAAGACCTGCATCCAGACACATCGAGTGCCTTGCCAGCCTGCCCTGCCTACATGCCTGCCTGCCAGCCTTGCTGCCTGCCTTTCTGCCTGCCATCCTGCCAGCCTCCCTACCAGCCTTGCTGTCTGCCTACCTGCCAGCCTCCCTGCCAGCCTCCCCACTAGCCTTGCTGTCTGCCAGCCTTGGTGCCTGTCTGCCTGCCAGCCTTGGTGCCTGCCTGCCTGCCAGCCTCCCTGCCAGCCAGCCAGCAACCCCACAACCATGGGGAAGAAGAGAAAGCCTCAGCCATCTGCTGCCAGCCCTGGCAAGAGGGACAGGGCCACCCTCCCGCCCCCTGGCCCTCACTCTGCTTCTGCTGAGGCTTCTGTATCACGGGCTCGGTCTTCTGCGGCTGGGGCTTCTGCTGCTTCTGCTTCTGGAGGAGCTGATGATGATGCTTATGGTGGTGGTGCTTCTGCTCGTGTTTACTCTGCTGATGCTGCTTCTGGTGGTGGTGCTTCTGCTGGTGCTTACTCTGCTGATGTTGCTCCTAGCGGTGTTGCTTCTGCTGGTGCTTACTCTGCTGAAGCTGCTCCTCGTCCTGCTCGTCCTGCTCGTGCTCCTGGACTTACTCGTCCTGTTCGTACTGCTCGTGCTCATGGTCTTGCTCGTCCTGCTCATCCTGCTGGTCCTGTTCGTGCTCCTAGTCCTGCTCATGCTCCTGGTCCTGCTGGGGCTCCTGGTGCTTACTCTGCTGCTGCTGATCCTGGTGCTGCTGGTGCTGCTGGTGCTGCTGCTGCTGCTGATGATCCTGCTGGTGCTGCTGCTGCTGCTGATGATGATGATTATGATCCTGCTGGTGATGCTGCTGCTGCTGCTGATGATGATGAACCTGCTGTTGCTGCTGCTGCTGGTGGTGTGGAGGAGCAGCCCCTACAACCTTGAAGCCCCTCTGATGAGGGCCCATATGGCCCTGCCAGAGGGAGGAAGAGGCAGACGCGTGATAGCGAGAGGAGGCAATACTCCATTGAGGAGGAACACGAGGATGAGGTGCTGGAGTGGCTGAGAGAGAATGACTATCTGTGGCGGAAGGGACACCGACTGGAGGAGCTCCTTCGATGATGGCCTGCACCACTTCTCTGACCACAATGCTGATGGTGTTGTGTGGCACCCTCCAGCCATACTGCATGCTCCTGTACGTGGTCCCTGAGGCCAAGTGGCGCAGAGTCAGTGCCACCTTGAGACCAGGGTCCAGGCTGGGCCGGAAGTTGGTGTTTTCCTTGGTCAACCTGGGTCTCAGCCGCTGCACAACTTCATCAAACATGGCTGGAGGCATCCTCATGAAGTTCTGGAATGCCTGAGTGTCTTCGTTCCTGAGCTCCACCATCAGCTTGTTGTACAGTCCGTACTCTGCTCTTCTCCTGATCCATCTTCAGACCCAGACGCTTCTTGGCTGCCTCCTTTTCTTCCCGTAGTACAGTTCACAGAGACTGTAGATGGCTTCGCACTGTTGCAGAACAATGGTGGCTACCAAAAGGAGTTTGTTATGATCCAAGTTGGACATGAATGGATGCTGTGGAAGAGCAAGAGGCAGATGAAGGCTGCAGAGGTCTGCACAGCAGGGCTGCTAGACTGAAAGTGAGATCCAGGTGAGTTGGTCCCCCTTTTTATAGGCAATATAGGTTTTCCACTATGTGTCCCTTTGCATCCTCTAGGCATCCTCTAGACATCCTTAATATCCGAGATAGGTCCCCTCTATGAACGTTTTTTCTGTTTTAAATGCTTTCTTTGCGAGCTGCATCCGCTTTCATCCTTTCTACGTCCGTGCTACTAATGCTGCGCATCCATTCCGCTTCCTCCCTGCGTCCGTTTACCGCTGGAACGGATGTGAGTTGCACGGATGCACAGCAGATGCCTAGCAGATATAGCGGATGCGTAACGGATGTAGAACGGATGTCCCCCGTATGCCTAGCGGATGCAGAACGGACGCGTTGGATACATTTTCCGCTCAAAAGTTTTGAGCAGCTCAAAACCTTCTGACCAGATGAAATGTCAATAGACGGATGCTGGACGGATAGAGAGGAAGCAAAATGAAGGCAGTGAGTACAGAACGGATGCATCGCGTTAACCATTGGATGGCAAGTGTTTTTCTCCGTTTTACATCCTCTTTCCATCTGTTGGTGCAATGTGACAGGGGATTAAGATTTTAGCTTTAGGAGTAGTTTGTCATCTACCACTGAATCTACAGACTTACAGAAGTCTATGGACATTGCATCTATTGCTTTGCTCTGATCGAGTTGTGTAGTCCAAATGTTTTTGCAGTGTAAGAGTTGCAAATTATAGGATTGCTTTTTCTGAAATCAAATTGTTTATTGAAGAGTAAGTTGTTTGTCTCTAAGTGGAGGATGATGGATTGGTTAATAATTGATTCCATGACTTTACAGGTGGTGCACCAAAAAGAGATTGGTCTGTAATTTTCAACTAGGCTGAGGTCTCCCTTTTTGAAGATGGGGATGACCATGGCTTATAAACATCGATTTGGCAAGGAACTGGTCTTGAAAGATTTTTCAAAGATTATGCTTAGAGGTTCGGCTATAGCAGCAGATAGTTTTTTTAAGAAGTAGGTACATATTCCAATAGATAGAGATGATTTTAGATTGCGTAGTGCTTTTTCAACATTGTCTTCTGTAAAATTGATATGTATTAGATCATTGTAGTTGTCTGTGGTTCGACGAAAAAATATTGGGCATGATCCATTGCTGTTTACAAATACTGAGCCAAAAAATGTGTTAAGGCCCTGTCACACTGGCCGACGGATGCAAAACGTTTGTAAAAAGGACACAGCGGCCGAGAAAAATGTTCCATCCATTGTTATCCGCTCTCAAAAGGGGCAAAAATTTGTATAACCAGAGCGGACAAAACGGAAAGGAACAGCTGGGGGGAGGACGCAGAGCGGATGAAAAGCGGATGCAGAATGGAAGCAAAGCGGATGGGAGCGGATGGGAGCGGATGGCACATCCGCATGACTTCCAGGGGAGCACAGCAAAGCGGACGCGGAACGGAAAGAGTGGAAGTAGAGCGGATGCCGAGTGGATGAAGCAGATGCACAGCGGAAGCCTAGTGGATGAAGCGGATGCAGAGCGAAAACCTAGAGGATGGCTAGCGGATCCTTGCGGATGCCTAGCGGATGCCTAGCGGATGCCTAGCATTCACTGCGCATGCGGGGGGGATGCATTGCATCAGCCCCGCGGATACAAAGGGAAGCAGCTCCCAAGCAGGTCACCATTCTGAGGAAAGACCTGCTTCCAGACACAGCTCTCCAGCCAGCCAGCCAGCCAGCCAGCCAGCCAGCAACCCCACAACCATGGGGAAGAAGAGAAAGTCTCAGCCATCTGCTGCCAGCCCTGGCAAGAGGGACAGGGCCAACCTCCCACCCCCTGGCCCTCACTCTGCTTCTGCTGGGGCTTCTGCAGCCCGGGTTCGCTCTTCTGGGGCTGGGGCTTCTGCTGATGCTGCTTCTGGAGGAGCTGCTGATGCTGCTTCTGGCAGTGGTACTTCTGCTGATGCTTACTCTGCTGATGCTGCTTCTGGCGGTGGTGCTTCTGCTGATGCTTACTCTGCTGATGCTGCTTCTGGCGGTGGTGCTTCTGCTGGTGCTTACTCTGCTGAAGCTGCTTGTGGCGGTGGTGCTTCTGCTGGTGCTTACTCTGCTGGCACTGCTCCTGGTGCTGGTGCTTCTGCTGGTGCTTACTCTGCTGGCGCTACTCCTGGTGCTAGGGCTTCTGCTGGTGCTTACTCTGCTGGCGCTGCTCCTGATGCTGGTGCTTCTGCTGGTGCTTACTCTGCTGGCGCTACTCCTGGTGCTGGGGCTTCTGCTGGGGCTTCCTCTGCTGGCGCTGCTCCTCGTCCTGCTGGTCCTGCTGGTGCTCCTGGTCCTGCTGGTGCTAATGGTGCTCCTGGTCCTGCTGGTGCTCCTGGTCCTGCTGGTGCTCCTGGTCCTGCTGATCCTGCTGGCGCTGCTGGCGCTGCTGGTGCTTACTCTGCTGCTGCTGATCCTAGTCCTGCTGCTGGTGCTGGTGCTGGTGCTGCTGCTGGTCCTGCTGGTCCTGTTTTTGCTGCTACTGTTGCTGCTGCTGGTGGTAGAGGCAGATGCATTAACGGGAGAGGAGGCAATACAACATAGAAGAGGAACATGAGGATGAGGTGCTGGAGTGGCTGAGAGAGAACGAGTATCTATGGCGGAAGGGACACAGGCTCTATAGGGAAAGGAAGCAGGCTGCTTGGAGAGAGAAGGTGGAGAGCCTGGGCTACACTTCGGAGGTCCTCCTCGGCTGGTGGAAGCATATGCACAACCGGTACGGGAAGCTGCAACTCAAGAAATCTTGCCAGGCCGCGGTCAAGCTGACAGAGAGATCTACGTGATAGCCAAGTGCAGCTTCCTGGAGGTTGAGATACCCCACCAAGGATCAGCCCCTCTCACAACCCTCTCTCTCAGGCAGCCTGCTGAGATCCAGTCCTCTTCTGAGCAAGAGTCAGCTCCTGTCTCCAGGCAGGTATCTGTGGAGCGTGTCATGATGGAGAACCCCCCAAACAGCTGTACTATCCATGGCGGAATGCGTGGAGGACCCCCTGACGCAGTGGGGGAAAGGAGACAGCACTTCCACCACAGCCCAACCCCCATCCACCCCCAGCTCCACCTCCACAGAAAGGCAGAGAGGCAAACCGGAGGGACAGAGCCACACTGTCCTGCTGGAGATAAGAGACACCATCAGGAGCAGCGTAGATATCCTCTCTCAGCTGGTACACACCAACTCCTCATCCTCCAACTGCAAGCCCTTCCTCACCTATGTGAACCAGACCCTCATGGACATGGCAGAACCCCAGTACCGGGTGATGAAGGACCGGATCACCAATCTGCTTCACAACGCTCCAGAATGAGATGAACCTGCTCCCACCCAGTCCAGGTCTGCTCCTCCACCCCAGGTGATGTCCCTCCCCTTCCAAGGCTTTCCACAGGCCCTCTCCTACCAAGGCTACGGCTACCAGGAGGTACAGCAGCATAGGCAGTAGCCCTTCCCAGTCCAGGCACATGTACATCGGATGCCACCGGTGCCACTGATGTCACCGATGCCACCCACGCCACCGATGCCACTGATGCCAACCACGCCACCGATGCCACCCACGCCAGAACATCTGTCATCGGTACTGGGGCTGACACCCCATGTCATGGAGGAAGGGGCTCTCAACATCACGGGGCAGAGCCAGCTGTCTGAGAGCTTCCTCAACACACCGTCCTCTGTTACCCTCTCGGGGCCAGGCACCCCAGTGGTGCTTCAGACCGGCACTCCAGCAGCAGCCACCTCCACAGCACCTGGACCCTTCACCCCGGAGACTGGGCACACCACCGAGTGACCAAGAAGAGTGTCAGAGACTGGGTGGCTACCTGTTGTCTTTATTTTTGCTTTGGACACTTGACTTGGGTCATTTTTCTTTTACAGCTTGTTATTAATAAAGATTATCTTTGCTTCACACACTTGCTTCATTTATTTTATTAAATAAAGACTTGGTGGAAACTTTTAGAAATGGTTTAAGCCTTTGCATGCTTGTGGGATGGGTTAAGATAGCAGCGGGATGGGCAGGGATACCTTTGGGATGGGTAATAGCTGTGGGACGGGCAGGGATACCTTTGGGATGGGTAATAGCTGTGGGATAGATAAACCTCCAGTGAAAGCATAGTGGGACTGTATGGTCCACCCTCCCAGGTGCCACACCTATGGCCCTTTATTATCAATAATAATGTAATCAATCATCCACACATTTGAACATAAACACAACTCTTTATTAAATGCCCTGTTCATTGTAGGCCCACCCAACATACATGGCCCAATCTCATCAGTGTGATGAGACAGGCTGAAGGAAGCATCCATTAAGCATCTACCATCCTGTCTTGCCACTCCAGGGCTCCAGCTGGGGAGTTGCACCAGTGTTTCAGGAGGTTGCGCTGCTTCTTCCCTTCACGTGAGGCTCTGTTGGGGCCTTGCACATCCTCAGTGTCTATCAGGTTTTGTCCTTGCCTCCATTCACCAGGCTCCATGTTCCCATTGCCTTGTTGGCGGTCCACGAGCCTGTTCTGCAAGACTGGGTAGCGGGTGCGCATGAGATTGTGCAGGACGCAGCAAGCTTCCACGGTCCTCCACATTGTCTGTGGGCGATGCTGCATGATGGTGAGAAGTACCTGGAACCTGTTGGCCAGGATGCCAAAGGCATTCTCCACCACCCGCCTTGCCCTGGACAGCCTGTAGTTCAAGATCCTCTCTTCATGGGTGAGGTATCTGGAAGTGTAGGGCTTCATGAGGTAGGTTCTGAGGGAGAAGGCATCATCCCCCTCGATGAAGTAGGGCACATCTTGTGTGTCGTTGGGCAGGGTGTCTGGATCTGGGAAGCCCATGATGAGGTTGCGTTCCAGCCCCTCCTTGAGGTCACTGACATTGTATACCTGGGCATCTGAAGCTGATCCATTGCCTGAAGCATCGATGTACATCAACTTGTAGTCAGCATTGACCATGGCGAAGAGGATGATTCTGAAGAAGCCCTTGTAGTTGAAATAAGTGGACCCCGACTTGGCTGGAGCTTTTGCAGGCCACGTGCTTCCCATCTATGGCTCCAACGGTGTGGGGGAGTTTCCACTTCTGATACCACTGCTCTGCAACTTTCTTCCAGCCTTCTTCAGTGGAGGAGCAGTGGAGGAGCTCCTCCAGGTATTCTTCGATGATGGCCTGCACCACTTCTCTGACCACAATGCTGATGGTGTTGTGTGGCACCCTCCAGCTGTACTGCATGCTCCTGTAGGTGGTCTTTAAGGTCAGGTGGTGCAGAGTGAGTGCCACCTTGAGCCCAGGGTCCAGGCTGGGCCGGACGTTAGTGCTCTGCTTGGTCAATCTGGGTGTCAGCTGCTCCACAACTTCGTCAAATATGGCTGGTGGCATCCTATGAAGTTCTGGACTGCACGAGTGTCTTCGTTCCTCAGCTCCACCATCAGCTTGTTTTACAGTCCGTACTCTGCTCTTCTCCCGATCCATCTTCGGACCCAGACGCTTCTTGGCCGCCTCCTTTTCTTCCCGTAGAACAGTTGAAAGAGCCTGTAAATGGCTTCGCACTGTTGCAGAACGATGGTGGCTACCAAAAGGAGTGTGGGATGATCCATGGTGGACATCAATGGATGCTGTGGAAGAGCAAGAGCCAGAAGAAGGCTGCAGAGGTCTGCACAGCAGGGCTGCTGGACTGAAAGTGAGATCCAGGTGAGTTGCTCCCCCTTTTTATATGCAATATAGGTTTTCCACTATGTGTCCTTTTGCATCATCTAGGCATCCTGCAGACATCCTAAATATCCGAGATAGGTGCCCTCTGCGAACATTTTTTCCATTTTAAATGCTTTGTATGCGAGCTGCATCCACTTTCATCCTTTCTCCATCCGTGCTACTAACGCTGCGCATCCGTTCCGCGTATATTTCGCTTCCTCCCTGTGTCTGCTTTCTGCTGGAGCGGATTTGAGTTGCGCGGATGCACAGCGGATGCCTTTAGGATGAAGCAGAGCCGTAACGGATGACGACGGATGCAGAACGGATGTTCACCGTATGCGTTGCTGATGCAGAACAGACGCGTTGGATACATTTTCCATTCAAAAAGTTTTGAGCAGCTCAAAACTTTTTGACTGGATGGAATCTCAGTCGACGGATGCTGGATGGATAGAGAGGAAGAAAAACGGATGCAGTGAGCACAGAACGGATGAATCGCATTAACCAACGGATGGCAAGTGTTTCTCTCCGTTTTACATCCTCTTTCCATCCGTTGGTGCAGTGTGACATGGGCTTTAAAGAGATTGGCTTCAATGGTGTTATCACCGCAGTCCTTTCAGGGGTGGGATGGACCTTGAGTTTTTTAGTTTGCTGTTTACAAAATTGTAGAAAGTGCGGGTGGAATTGGTGTGTAGGAGATTTTCCTCTTGTTTAATGTGATAATTGGTGCATTCAGTCTTTATCTGGTGTCATAAATTTTTGTCTCGACTTTTGAAGTTGGCAACATGACCAGATTTGTTTTTCCGCCAAAGTGATCTCTTTTTGGATTGAAGCTTCCTTATTCTTATGGGTAATCTTCTTTTTCCTGGATTTTGGAGTTGTAAAAGTTTGATGACTCTTTTGACTTCACGTAAAAATATGTTGTAATGGTCTTCATCAAGGGATGAGAGATCATTGTCTATAAGATCATAGTTGCCTTTTTTGAAGTTATAATTGGGGATCACATCGTTGTGTTGATTTTGTGTGGATGTATCTTGAGGCACAAGTCAATCATGCTGTGGTCACTGTTGGAAAAGGGTTCTTTAATTTGTATTCCGTAAATTAAATTCAAACTATTGCAGAAGATGAGATCAAGGCAGTTGTTAGGTCTAATATTGTTGGTTACTAGTTGTTCCAGTCCCAGGTTTGTTACAGCATTGTAAAAGATTGCATGTCTGGGTTCAGTTGTACATTTGTTTAGGGTCCAGTCAATGTGAGGTAGATTGAAGTCACCAAGAAAGATAAAAGTGTGTGAATTTAGCTTGTTTACATGTTCGATGTCATAATTAGGGGCTCTGTAACATAGTAAGAATCGAAATGTGATATTTAAGGATCGTTCACAGACGATGGTCTCAGGAACAGCAAGCTCTTGGGTAACTTGGATATTTTTTAGAGGTAAGGACTTTTTATAGAAGATAGCAACACCACCTCCTCTACGGATTTCACGATCTGATCAGTAAACATGATGGTAATGGAGTCAGGGAGAGTTGCATTGAGCCATGTTTCACATACAAATATGATGTCGAATTTAGCCATATTTAGTAAGAGGAGAAATTCAGGTATTTTATTCACAAGGCTTCTTGCATTGAGTAGCTTGCATTTAAGGCAAATTGTCGTTGGAATTGAGGTCGTTAGGGACGTGCATGCCTAGTTTTGAGTGATGGTGGGTTGGATGAGGTAGAGTTGGATATGGAGTTGTGGGTTGTGTGACTTACTTTTGATACAATCAATGTGGTAGTCAATGTACAGATCCTTCTCTCTTTTGTCTAGACATCTTTTGAGTTCATTGCGGAATTCACTGGAGTGTATTGTTTGCAGGATGTATAAGTATGGTCTTGAGTGAAGTTTTTTGTGGTCGGGATTGGTTTTTGCAATTGGGTTTATTGTATGAATGAATCCACATTTGCTGGACTCATTTTTGCATACAACTCTACAAAATTTTGGGGCCACTGAGCCATCATTGTATTTAAACTCAGGGCCATCTCTGGTTACTTCAATGGTAGAGATGTTTGTTGTATTTGAGTTGCTAATGATATTGTGAACTTTGGTGATGTCATCTGATTTGTTGGTGTCTTCAAGACCAAATAAGATGGCATTTTGACGTTTCTGATCATGTTCCATGATGTCTCTGATGAGTAAGGAGATATCATTTATGGAATTATTTGATGGAATAGTAATTATTTGTGGTTGTGGTTATTTTTGGTAGTAGTTGTGGTAGTGGTTGTTGGGTTGGGATTTGATTTTGAGCTGATAGGTAGTCACTTATCTTTTTTATTTTCAAGAGAAATTAGGCTTTCTTGTATAATTGTTTCAAAACATGTTGCTAAATGTTTTTCTATTGAGTGCATGAGAGATTCTATGCTATCAACTCTGTCAGGCAGGGTACTTGGTTTATTTAGCTTAGGAAAACATGAGGACATAGTCAAGGGAATGTATCTGATGCTTTTAGGAGATTAGCTATGTCTTTGTTTAAGTTTAAGCAGGCAAGGTGGGCTTGATTGTCACATAGGTAGCATTTGATGTTATTTTCGCTTTCATTGATGGTTTTAAGACATCTGAAGCATGTACAGGAGTCAGGGAGGTCATTGGTAGAGATATTATTTCTTTGTTGCTGTTGGGTAGTGGAGGATTTGGAGTTTCTGGCTGGCATGGTCAATGACAATAGTACACTAAACAACTACAATAATTAATTAATGTAGACAGTTACTTCATGAATGTTGGTAATTAATAAATGTTAATTGATAAGTTAGAGAACAAATCAAAAGTAAGGTTACTTATTGTTGAGGTAATTCCCCATTAGGAGAATGAGCGCATACAGAGAGACGTATAGAGAGTAGTGTTGGAATAATACACACATAGTACACAGATACACTGTACAGATAATGAAGGTTTTTACTTCCAGAAAGGTTTAAGCAAAGTCCAAAATAGGCAGTCCAAAAGTCATTCACAGGTTAATCAGTCAGTTTTTCAATCCAGGGATATTCCAGTAACAAAGTCCATTGTCAAAAACAGTTAAGTATCAGACTTACATTAAATCCAGTTATATCAGTCAATTTGGAAAAATGGAGCAACAGCAATACTTTCCAACAGAAGGAAATAAAGATACACTCACACTCTCTTCTGAGACACAGACTAAAACAAACCAGGTTTCTGGCTCCATCATATGGCCATTTTGAGAAACCACAGCCAATTGAATGCTCTTACATTCCTTTAAAGAGATAGTACTAAAATGTTTATCCTGGTTTATATATTTCTAACCCAAATACCTGTTAGGAGACTCATATTCCTAACACTTATTACAATCAATCAGTCAACTTATCATTAAGAATCAATCAATCAATCAATAGACTAGATAATCAATGATACAGTATTAAATCTCTATCAGTTCAATAAATCAGTAAATTAGTGGTCATTTAACAATTAATTATTATACTATTATATGATAAATCAATTATAATAGGCAAAGCATTATCTATAAATATTTGGACTTGAGGAACTGAAATAGTGGAGATAATGAAGTACTGGAGGCTTATTGTGTAAAGTTCCTTTGTTTTTCCTAAAAACCATGTTTTTTGGTTTTTGTTTTGTTTTGTTTTTGTTTTAAAAGGAAGCGTTGCTGTTTGATAGATTTGAATGGAGAAGACTTGAATGAGCTCACCAATCATCTACTTTGGAGTTGGAAAGGATGAGATTTGGGTGGAGGTTTAGTGGGGTTGTCCAATCAGCTGAGTGGGAATTTAAATTCAGATGGACTAATCAGCTGGGTGATTTATATGGAGCTGGGTGATTTATATGGAGACTATCAATTCTCTGTGAATCTCCTTTGTTCTCCCCAATTAGCACCTGTTTAGAATTACAGTCTCTTACTCTCCTCCAGTCCCTACTCCCTTTCAAATATTTATGATTACCCTCTGTCAGTTTCATCTCTTTCTCTGAAGTTCAGATTCATACTCTACACCATTCAATCTTCTATCAGAATCAGTTTCTCTGTAAAGCCCATGTCACACTGCACTAACGGATGGAAAGAGGATGTAAAATGGAGAGAAACACTTGCCATTCGTTGGTTAACGCGATTCATCCGTTCTGTACTCACTTCCTCCGTTTTTCATCCTCTCTATCCGTCCAGCATCCGTCGACTGAGGTTCCATCCGCTCAAAAAATTTTGAGCTGCTCAAAACTTTTTGAGTGGAAAATGTATCAAACGCGTCCGTTCTGCATCCGCAATGCATATGGGGAACATCCGTTCTACATCCGTCGTAATCCGTTACACATCTGCTATATCCGCTAGGCATCCGCTGTGCATCCGCTCAACTCAAATCCGCTCGAGGGGAAAATGGACACAGGGAGGAAGCGAAATGGACGCGGAACGGATGCATTAGTAGCACGGATGGAGAAAGGATGAAAGCGGATGCAGCTAGCAAAGAAAGCATTTAAAACAGAAAAAACGTTCACAGAGGGGACCTATCTCAGATATTAAGGATGTCTAGAGGATGCCTAGAGGATGCAAAAGGACACATAGTGGAAAACCTATATTGCCTATAAAAAGGGGGAGGAACACACCTGGATCTCACTTTCAGTCCAGCAGCCCTGCTGTTCAGACCTCTTCAGCCTTCATCTTGCTCTTGCTCTTCCACAGCATCCATTGATGTCCACCATGGATCATCCCACACTCCTTTTGGTAGCCACCATCGTTCTACAAAAGTGCGAAGCCATCTACAGGCTCTTTCAACTTTTCTATGGGAAGAAAAGGAGGCGACCAAGAAGTGTCTGGGTCTGAAGATCGATCTGGAGAAGAGCAGAGTACGGACTGTACAACAAGCTGATGGTGGAGCTGAGGAACGAAGACCCTCATGCATTCCAGAATTTCATGAGGATGCCTCCAGCCATGTTTGATGAAGTTGTGGAGCGGCTGAGACCCAGGTTGACCAAGGCAAACACCAACGTCCGGCCCAGCCTGGACCCTGGTCTCAAGGTGGTACTCACTCTGCGCCACCTGGCCTCAGGGATCACCTACAGGAGCATGCAGTATGGCTGGAGGGTGCCACACAACACCATCAGCATTGTGGTCAGAGAAGTGGTGCAGGCCATTATCAAATAATACCTGGAGGAGCTCCTCCAGTGCCCCTCCACTGAAGAAGGCTGGAAGAAAGTTGCAGAGCAGTGGTATCAGAAGTGGAACTTCCCCCACACCATTGGAGCCATAGATGAGAAGCACATGGCCTGCAAAGCTCCAGCCAAGTCAGGGTCCACTTATTTCAACTACAAGGGCTTCTTCAGCATCGTCCTCTTTGCCATGGTCGATGCTGACTACAAGTTCATGTACATTGATGCTTCAGGCAACGGCTCATCTTCAAATGCCCAGGTATACAACGCCAGTGACCTCAAGGAGGGGCTGGAATGCAACCTCATCATGGGCTTCCAACATCCAGACCCCCTGCCCAACGACACACAAGATATGCCCTACTTCATCATGGGGGAAGACGCCTTCTCCCTCAGAACCTACCTCATGAAGCCCTACACTTCCAGATGCCTCACCCATGAAGAGAGGATCTTCAACTTCAGGCTGTCCAGGGCAAGGCGGGTGGTGGAGAACGCCTTTGGCATCCTGGCCAACAGGTTCTGGTACTTCTCACCACCATGCAGCATCACCCACAGACCGTGAGGAGGATTGTGGAAGCTTGCTGCATCCTGCACAATCTCATGCGCACCGCTACCCAGTGTTGCAGAACAGGCTCGTGGACCTCCAACAAGGCAACGGGGACATGGAGCCTGGTGAATGGAGGCAAGGACAAAACCTGATCGACACTGAGGATGTGCAAGGCCCCAACAGAGCTTCACGTGAAGGGAAGAAGCAGCGCAACCTCCTGAGATACTGGTGCAACTCCACAACTGGAGCAGTGGAGTGGCAAGACAGGATGATAGATGATTAATGGATGCTTCCTTCAGCCTGTCTCATCACACGGATGAGATTGGGCCATGTATGTTGGGTGGGCCTACAATGAACAGGGCATTTAATAAAGAGTGTGTTTATGTTCAAATGTGTGGATGATTGATTACATTATTATTCATAATAAAGGGCCATAGGTGTGGCACCTGGGAGGGTGGACCATACAGTCCCACTATGCTTGCACTGGAGGTTTATCTATCCCACAGCTATTACCCATCCCAAAGGTATCCCTGCCCGTCCCACAGCTATTACCCATCCCAAAGGTATCCCTGCCCTTCCCGCTGCTATCTTAACCCATCCCACAAGCATGCAAAGGCTTAAACCATTTCTAAAAGTTTCCACCAAGTCTTTATTTAATAAAATTAATGAAGCAAGTGTGTGAAGCAAAGATAATCTTTATTAATAACAAGCTGTAAAAGAAAAATGACCCAAGTCAAGTGTCCAAAGCAAAAATAAAGACAACAGGTAGCCACCCAGTCTCTGACACTCTTCTTGGTCACTCGGTGGTGTGCCCAGTCTCCGGGGTGAGGGGTCCAGGTGCTGTGGAGGTGGCTGCTGCTGGAGTGCCGGTCTGAAGCACCACTGGGGTGCCTGGCCCCGAGAGGGTAACAGAGGACGGTTTGTTGAGGAAGCTCTCAGACAGCTGGCTCTGCCCCGTGATGTTGAGAGCCCCTTCCTCCATGACATGGGGTGTCAGCCCCAGTTCCGATGACAGATGTTCTGAGGCCAGGCTTGGCTGTGGGGTGGAGGAAGGAGCAGTGTAGTGGGGCTGTCTGGTCTGCAGCTGGGTGAGGACTGGCGTTGGTGGCATCAGTGGCATGGGTGGCATCTGTGGCATGCCTGGCATCGGTGGCGTGGGTGGCATCGGTGGTATCAGTGGAACCGGTGGCGTACGATGTACCTGTGCCTGGACTGGGAAGGGCTGCCTATGCTGCTGGACCTCCTGGTAGCCGTAGCCCTGGTAGGTGAGGGCCTGTGGAAAGCCTTGGAATGGGAGGGACATCACCTGGGTTGGAGGAGCAGACCTGGACTGGGTGGGAGCAGGTTTCTCTGGGTCTGGAGCGTTGTGAAGCAGATTGGTGATCCGGTCCTTCATCACCTGGTACTGGGGTTCCGCCATGTCCATGAGGGTCTGTGAGAGATGAGATCTATGCTGCTCCGGATGGTGTCCCTGATCTCCAGCAGGACAGTGTGGTTCTGCCCCTCCTGTCTGGCTCTCTGCCTTTCTGTGGAGGGGGAGCTGGGGGTGGATGCAGGTAGAGCTGTGGTGGAAGTGCCGTCTCCTTTCTCCCAATGCACCAGGGAGTCCTCCACGCCTCCGCTACAGTTAAAACAACTGTCCACGGGTTCTCCGCCGTGGGACGCTGCACAGAAACCTGCCTGGAGAAAGGAGCTGACTCTTGGCCGGAAGAGGACTGGCTCTCAGCAGGCTGCCTGAGAGAGAGGGTTGTGAGAGGGGCTGCTCCTCAGTGGCCGATCTCACTGTCCAAGAAGCTGCACTTGGCCATCACATAGGTCTCTCGGTCCGTCAGCTTGACCGCAGCCTGGCCAGATTTCTTGAGTTGCAGCTTCCTGTACCAGGTGTGCAAGTGCTTCCACCAGCTGAGGAGCACCTCCAAAGTGTAGCCTAGGCTCTCCGCCTTCTCTCTCCAAGCAGCCTGCTTCCTCTTGGTGTCTCGAAAGAGCCTGTGTCCCCTCCACCAAAGATATTCATTCTCCCTGAGCCATTCAAGCACCTCCTCCTCATGTTCCTCTTCGATTGAGGATTGCCTCCTCTCCCATTCATGCGTCTGCCTCTTCCTCCCTCTGGCAGGGCCATATGGGCCCTCATCAGAGGGGCTTCGAGGTTGTAGGGGCTGCTCCTCCACACCACCACCACCACCAGCAGCAACAACAACAGTAGCAGCAAAAGCAGGACCAGCAGCACCAGCAGCACCAGGATCAGCAGCAGCAGAGTAAGCACCACACGCCAGCAGAACCAGCAGGACCAGGAGCAGTGCCAGCAGAGTAAGCACCAGCAGAAGCACCAGCACCAGGAGTAGTGCCAGCAGAGTAAGCACCAGCAGAAGCACCACTACCAGAAGCAGCATCAGCAGAAGCACCACCACCAGAAGCAGCATCAGCAGAAGCACCACCTCCAGAAGCAGCATCAGCAGAAGCCCCAGCACCAGAAGAGCGAGCCCGGGCAGCAGAAGCCCCAGCAGAAGCCCCAGCAGAAGCAAAGTCAGGGCCAGGGGGTGGGAGGATGTCCCTGTCCCTCTTGCCAGGGCTGGCTGCAGATGGCAGAGGCTTCCTTTTCTTCCCCATGGTTGTTGGTTTGCTGGCTGGCTGGCTGGCTGGCTGGCTGGCTGGCAAGCTGTGTCTGGAAGCAGGTCTTTCCTCTGAATGGTGACCTGCTTGCGAGCTGCTTCCCTTTATATCCGCGGGGCTGACGCAATGCATCCTCCCCGCATGTGCAGTGAATGCTAGGCATCCACTAGGCTTCCGCTCTGCATCTGCTTCATCCACTCGGCATCCGCTCTTTCCGTTCCGCGTCTGCTTTGCTGTGCTCCCCTGGAAGCCTTGCGAATGTGCCATCCGCTCCCATCCATTTCCATCCGCTAGGCTTCCGTGGAGCATCCGCTTTCCATCCGCCCTACGTCTTCCCCCCATCCATTCCTTTCCATGTTGTCCGCTCTGGTTATGCAAATTCGGGGCACTTTTGAGAGCGGATAACAATGAATGGAACATTTTGCTCATCCGTTGTGTCCTTTTTACAAACGTTTTGCATCCGTCAGCTAGTGTGACAGGGCCTTAAGTATCTGAATCAAACTCTCATCTAAACACAGCTTGTTCCAGCTCTTATCTGTACCAGATCTCACCTATCAACTCTCCACTCTCATTTATTCACAGCTCATGTCGGCTCTTATCTCTATCCACTCTCCGCTCTTTGAACTTTGCATGCCCTATTCATTATCCACCAATCCCAGTTCTTTCAGGTCTCACCTGTTCGGAATGTTGTCCTATGGAATGGAGTCTTAGGCTCTCTGCTCGGGATGATGTCCTGGCTCACTCTCTCTGCTCACTCTCGGGATTGCTGGCAAGTTCTCAGTTCTCAGAACCTTCCGAAATATTTCAGCAGTCCTGGTTGAGATAGATCACAGCTCCTTTGGCCCCAGACCCCACACTCCATCTCCTGCGATGCGGTTAGGCATTTGCCTCAATCGCCATCTTCTCTCTCTCTCAGAACTGCTCTGCTTTCTCTATTGTATCTAGTCTGTGTCTCTGTTCATGCCATGTCACCATTATTCCCTCTGGTATCAGCCATCTAAAACTGATCCCTCTTTTAATTAATCATTTTGTCAAGAATTGATATTCACTCTCCAGATCTCTAACACTTCTTGGTATTTGCTTCAAACTGTTATCACCTTCCCTTTATATTTTAATGTATCATTTCTCACTTTCTGCAATTTTTCAGTTCTTACAGCTTTATTTGTGAATCTGACACGTACTTCTCTTGGTAACTTATTTCAGTCTAGATAGACTGACCTCTAAATATTTCATTTATATCAGCCATCACTTTTTCTTTTGTTGCTTCCAAGGCCCTTGTCAATAGTTCTGACATTATTTCTGCTAGGTTTTCCTCCTTTTCTTCTTCAATATTTTGAAATCTTAAATAGTAATCGCCTCTGTCCATCTCCAACATGATAATTTTTCCCCCTTGTTTTGGTCTGCTAATGTCAGTCTATAGTCCATTTCTCCTACTCTTTTCTCTGTTATGTTTGCTCTGTCCTCTATTTTTCCCATACGTTCCTCATTTTTCATCATCAATTGTTTAGTGTTCTCTACTTTTTCTTCTACATTGTCTATATTTGCTGTTACATTCCCTACTTTATCCTCCAATCTCCCTATTTGCTCTTGTAAAGCTTGTAAAATTGTTTTAATCTCCAACTGCAATGTAACCGCCTTCTCTTGCTGTAACATCAAATCTATAGATCTTTATTCTCCAGGGCTGGAAGCTGCTGAGGAGAGGCAGAAGATGGAGCAGATGTTGTTGCTTTTTTCATTATAAGATATTGTATTTGCTGTCTCTTTATGATCTCTTTGTAATCCTTCTTGTGTTCAAAGTCGCTTTATAGTCCACAATGAGGTCTTCTCCCAGGTTCCTTTCTTCAAGCTCTTATATGCTCTAATCCAATTATTGTTTAATAAATTCCCAAAGGGGCGGCAAAAAAAAAAAAAAGAAATAAAAGAAAAAATGGTATAGTATTGTAGTTATTTATTGTAAAATAGTAAATATAAGAGGGGAAGGAAGGTATAAAAAATACCAATCCCCTTTAAAAAGTTGAAAGTTAAAAAGTAATTCAAAAAATTAAAAAGGCAAGAAAAATAAAAGAATTGTAAAAAAAGGAGAAAAAAAAACAAGTCTAGTAATGTTAAGTCTAGTAATATAAAGTTGTTATGTTGTTATAGTTCAAAAAAGAAAAAAAGAAAAAGGGTAAAATTTAGCTATCCAATTATAGTCCACATTAGACCACCAGGTCTCAGCACCCAGCCTTGAATAATTTCCCTATATTAAGTTCCACAGTGCAATTTTGCCAATGCAAACAGTCCAAGAGAAAGGGATTTAAACTTGTTCCTTTGTATTTCATTTGTTTCTTATAGTGTCCAAAAGTTACACTGTTTTCAATAAATGTTCTCAGTATAGCACTGTCTGTCTGTCAACAATATATCTTTATCTCCTTATTCTCAAGCTGTCAAGGTCGAATAGCCAAATAATCAAATAGTCCTTTTCTCCCTTCTCCCTCTGTCTTCACTTTCTTTTTCTCTTTAGATGGTGCTGTTGCACTGCTTTTTCTTTTCTATTCACACTAATAAATCCTTAATCCTTCAAGATTTATGTTTAAATACAGGAGTTAAAAAAATTAAAAAGTCAGGAAAAAAATAAAATAAAGAAATGGGAAAGTCCAAACTTCTTTTCTTATTTCCTTTAATTTATTGCAGTAAATTAAAAGAAAAAAATCCAGTCCAGTTTTAAAAATATTTCTGTTCACAGATCCTTAGTTAATGACTTATTTTTTCTATTTGTGCTGTAACACTTGATCACACTCTTCCATTTTTCCTTTCCATCAGTAGCTGCCCCAGCCTTGTAGCAGCTACAATGGCCATTTTCCTTTCCAGTCATTTAGAGAGGCTATCTCTGGGTCAAACAGAGTGTTTCTGCTCGATGATCACCCGTCCAAGGCGATTTAGATCCAGAAGGACTACTGGCTGTCAGGATTTTGACGAGTCCCCTGGGAACTCTGAGGTATTCTGTCATGTCGCTGCAGCATCAGCTCCACCCCTCATATATTGCCTGTACTTTTGATATTTATGTCACCACATTCCAATCCCATTTACATGAATTACACCAATCAGAAAGAAGTTTGAAATGTCTAAACAGTCAAACATTTATAGGTTGTATACTGTGCAAATCTAAGTCAGTGGTGGTATTCTACCAGTCCGGCCCAGTTTGGGTGAACTGGTAGTAAAAAATTCTGCCAAACCAGTATTTCCAATGATCAGCTGGGCAATGATCAGGTGTGCCGCATGATTTTAGATTAGCTAGAAAGCAGGAAATAATCATATTTCTTGCTTTCTAGCTAATCTAAATTGCACAGCACAGCTGATCTCCCCCTCGCTATTGTACTTAACCTTGGAAGGCTTCAAAATGCTTCTTTTTTCCAGCACCCAGGAGGCTTCCTTGAGGCCCAGTAAGCAAAAACAGGGCACAGAGAGTGCTGCACCCCATTTTTGCTCTCAGGAGGCCCAGTGCCCCATTTTTGCTCTCAGGAGGCTTCCCTGAGGTCCAATAGGCAAAAACGGGGTAAGGGGGGGGGGTGCTGCAAAAGGGAAAAAAACACCATAACCATGCCCACTTAGTCACATGATCACCTGGCCATGCTCTTCTAGCTACCCCCACAGAGCTGGTAGTAAAAAAAAATTGAACCCCACCACTGATCTAAGCCTATTCTGGAGGGAGGATTTCTAAAACCTGGAAAGAGTATGAACTACTCAAATCTTTAATGTGCATGTCAATGTGTGCATATACAAACCTGCATATTTAACATCATATTTTTGTATGTATATGTAAGTATGCAAGAGAGTGTGAATATGCAATATGTTGTTTAAATATGTATATGGGTATATTCAGCAATTATATTCATGAACATTTGTGAATGTATTTATTTATATTGCTAAAAGCTGATGTAGTCAAGTGAGAGAGTATTGTCAGCAGAAAAATGATATAACCAATATATTTTGAAATTAAGAATATTCTGTGTTTTATGCCAGTGACTTTTATACAGTGACTGTATTTTGTGAAAAATCTGAGACTGCTGAAATAAACTAGCACATAATCACAACTTAATTTGCTTTTCAAAGGCAGTGCATAAATAGTAATCAAGTTGTATTTGTCTCTGCAAAAATAACCATGGATTTCAATATTGCCTGATTCGGATAGTGTTACAAATTAATTGAAAATATAATTTCAATACAAAGTAGTTTTCATTGTTAATTGCCAACTTTATTGCTCAAGCTATTTAGCATAGAATATTTATCTACTAGGTTCTTGATACATATGTAAAACTTTAACAAGTACACTCAGGCAACCAAAAAGACAGAAATACTTGGAAAACAACATATTTGCTTTCAGGGAATCCTAAGAAAGAGATTCTGAACAGCTACCTATTTAAATAAATTTGTTTAAAATATGATAAATGGGTCAGAGATCATGATCCAGTTAAAATATGATAAATGAATCAAAGTCCATAATGGATTTTGATTTGTAAAACAAAAGCCAAGTTGAAAATTCTCTTTTAGAAATTAAGCCATTAAACCTTGACTAGGAAGTCTTGGAACTTACAAAAGTATGCATATTACTGTAGGTAAATCAGATGTCTCATCCTTAGCTTTCCAGGAATGATCATAAACATGGAAATCTGAATGTTTGCCAGAATCTATTTATGTTAACACTTATTGAGTCCGAAAGTTTCTGGGAATCAGGCATGGGTGTGATCTAAACACGTGTACATTTAGCAATAGCAACAAAATTTACATACAATTTCACAGTGCTTTACAGCCCCTTCTAAATGGTTTACAGAGTCAGCATATTGCCCCCAACAATCTGGGTCCTCATTTTACTGACTTCAGAAGGACAGAAGGCTGAGTCAACCTTGAGTTTGGGAGGATCGAACTTCTACTGTGAGCTGAATTAGTCTGCATTCTAACCACTGGGCCACTATGGCATTATCTATCTATCTATCTATCTATCTATCTATCTATCTATCTATCTAT
>BLBF01000019.1:14787908-14827671 GCA_015471245.1 Laticauda colubrina | reverse complement strand
TATCTATCTATCTATCTATCTATCTATCTATCTATCTATCTATCTATCTAATATTGCCACCTATTTACCCATGGCGACTTGAGGCGGCTTACAGTGTAAAACCATATTTAAAACAAAAAATAAAAAACAATAAAAAGAATCAAATAAATTATTAAAGTACAATAGAACAAAATTTGGGGGGGAAAAATTTAGAAACCAAGAGTTTAAAATATATAGTCAGTTTATCACAATCACTGATATATCTGTATTTATTAAGTCTATGAATGAAATTCAAAATTGGGATGGACAAATTGTGGCCCACATTGTTTTCACATATATTATCAGGGTATTATATTCTACTTCCGTGTTATTTTTTCATTTAAAAAATCTGCTCCAAAATAAATTTGTATTTTAAACACCATGTACACTTTCATCAAAATTCATATTTCCAATCACATTTCTTTTCAAAATAATGTATTTTAAAATTTTGTAGAAGCAAAATCAATTTGGTAATATGCAAATATGCACAGTAGTCTTGAAAAATAGAGTATGTTAGAGGAAATATCAGTGTGCTGATTACTATACTAAGACATGCTAAGCACAGAAGCTCTTCCACATGCAAGCTGCATCACTACATATCCCATCATAACACAGGGCTTTTGTTTGCTTTGCAGGGCAAACCAGATAGTAATCATAACCAGACAAGCTAAATGTAACTTATTGTGAAACTACACTGATAAAACATTCCAAGGCTGAAAGTACAATCCTGTCCCACTTCCACTGTTCTGTCCTCACTTTTTGATTTGATAAAATGTCAACTGCTTTCATTTGCTTATCCAGTATAGCAGCTCTTTCCACACTATACCTGTCATTTTAGATCCATTTTCAAATTAGGCTTTTTAATCCAATAAAATTTGCTGTCTTTCCATATAGGCTTCAAAGCACAATCTGTCTATAATAGCAAATATTTAAAAAATTGACTTTAGAGTCCATTGTCCTAATTTCCTCCAAAATATCCAATGTTAAACTTTCCAAAATCAATATCTGAATCTTCCTGTTTATTTTTTTAAAAATGATATTAAGAACTACAGATTTTGTAATATGAGATTTGTTTCCTTCAATATTTAGTGAAGTTTACGAACTTAAAAAATATTTAGGAATAAGCAGAAAAGAAGTGATTAGAACTTTGATTTTGGAAAGTTACAAATGGAATAAGAGTAAATATTGATTCAGAATAAGATTTTACAATTAACTATAAGAAATCTTGCTATGGAAAGTACGTTTGTTTTTAATTCATTTAGAAAAAATACGATAGAACAGTTTGAAGGCTGAAAACTAGAAGGAATTAAAAATTACAATTAAAGGAGGACACCACTTAAATTTGACTTACTAATGCAGAATTGAAGCACAGTATTTTTATGGTATTATTAATTATTTTATTATTTGTAAAATTTATTTGCTACCCATCTTGCAAAGGTGATGTTAGGTACTTTACAACATTAAAATAAAATCATAATGAAATATATTTTTTAACAATGAACCAAGAAATTAATTTAAAGAGTGTCTGCTTCTATAGATTAACAGTGTTTAAAAGATGTCATGGAATAGGAAAACATTTTACTGGACATGACTAAAAACGAACTGAAAATGGATTTAAAAATGACAGGTTATAAGAATGATATGGGAAAAGATGCTACATTGGGCAACTATCTGAGGTGTTCATAATTAAAAAGGATATAGAAATAACAAACCAACAGCATGATCTGGACAACCTTTTTATATTGGATTTACAAAAGAGTCATGGTTAAAGTTTGAAGAATTTTGTGAGAAGGGACAAAGAAAAAAATAAAGAAAACTCAAGTTCTAGGATATTGTTTAAAGAGATTAAAGATAAATTTTGTTACAGATAAAAGGAAAAAAATGAACTTAGTTATTTGATCAAGGTCAAAATAGATACATGTCTTTTAGATATGCTGTTATCTCTAAAATATGTAACTCTTAATCGACTTTTGCTGATCAGGACTAAACAAATAGGCTTTATTTATAAATAAAAGATGGGATATGGGAAGAAGAAATTATTTCTTGTATTTTAAAAGAAGGTGGTAAATTACTAAAATTGTTTATACTTGTCATAAATGGTGAAGTTATTTCTTTATATACTTATTTTCTTCACTACATTCTTTTCTATCTTTCTGGTTTTTTCCTTTTCTTCCTTTTCTATTTTTTTTATTTCTTTTTGTTTGTATTTTTTAATTGTAATTTTTAATAATATTACTATAAAATAAAATTTGGAAACTGTTGTTAATAAATTCATCATGGGAAAAAGTTGCATAATCCAATTAGCCTTCTATAGACAGAACCCTTTATTTTAAAATTAAGTCGGTCCACTCTAACCCCAATGGTAAGAGATCATCTGGTTGACACCAAGAGATGCATTATTTAATTGGCTTTTTCCAGCAGGGTTCTTTCCGTGTTTCAGGTCCCACAGGAATCAGTGGGGTTTTCTTCTGAAATAACTAAAGCTATCAGTATATTTAAATGCAGCCAATTATAATATGTTGCATCCATCTAACTTGGATATTAGAAAATTACAAATACATTTCTGATTAATCAGAATAGTACATCACCTTCCTTAAAATATTTAAATTTCAGACTGTCAATATATCTTCTTAGGAGGAATCTATTCATCTTAGCATCTTAGCAGTAGTTAATATCTTCTTTTCTTTCTTTTTCTTTCCTGCTTTCCTCCCCTTTGTGTGCTTAAGCAAGTATATGTAATGTAATGTAATAATATGTAAAGTAATGTAACTCGGTTATCAAACTAAAGCTAGAAGGTAAGACACTGTTAGAGTTCACTATTCCTCACTTCTGCTCTGCATTACACATTATTTTTCTTTATCTTTCTAAGTCATCTCACACAGTTACAATATATAAACAAAATTACTATTTTCAAGAGATTTGCCTTATTCCCATGGAAGGAAGGAGATATTGTCCTTCTGATTCAGCCATATTTTAACGTTTCATACAAACACATAAAGCCACAATTTATGTAGACTCAAGGTAAATATAAAACAAACACAGATGTCCAAATATGTATAGCTTCCCTCCTCCCCGATTAGTTCAACTGACTCCAGGGTAAGCAATTAACTTCAAAGGAACTACTGTAGAATACATGATTTGGGGACTGCCATACATAGATTTAACAGAAACATTTGTAAAAAAAGAAAAATAAATCTTTCATCAAACCTATTGCTGATAAATTTTTTTTAAAAAAAAAATTTTTAAAGTAAAGAATACTTTTTCCTTATTTATTGGAGCTTTCCATAAGCTAAGAGGAAGGATTTGAAGGTCTCTTGCCTCATGTTTCCAGAAATCAGAGACAGGAAATAGAAAATGTGACACACTCACCTAAAAAAGGCTATAGAAATCATATAACTACTTTGAACATTTTCCTTCTGATAAAGCATTTTCCTCCTTCACACTGTCCATGTTACCTTCATGTGTGACACAGAATAACCAACACATACAGAAGGCTCCTTTACCTGAAGTCTTTCTCATTTAGAAGCAGCTGGGTCCTGAACAGTAGGAACAATCTAGATAGGAACTCTCATCTACCACTACCATCTGCATTCCTTAGTTTACATTATTTTTAAAGTAATCTTTGTATGAGGTAAATGATAACTGCCCTTAACACAATTTGATGACTATTATAATAAGATTTAAATGAGCCCTGAGGTATATATACTGCTTTTGGAGAAGTGGCACCTAGGTTTCAAATGTAGTACCAGCTGTCATTCTAGACGGATGGCTTCTGTCATTCAGAAGAGTTTTACAGCTTGCAGAGGTACTGAGAAGTTGTGAGATTGGGCTATAGGAAGCAGATGGGAATATTGCCTCTGTACCATCATATGTAACACACCATCATACATAGGAATGGGAGTGAAATTTCTCAGATGTAGTGTATCACCAATTAGTTTATCAATTCATGGTTTAATATATTGTACAAATGCAGCCACAGAATCTCATTGAAGCCCATGCATGAAGTATTTCTAAAAAAACTTTTATTTTAATGAGTAATATTAATCTTAAGAAAATGTGCCAACCTGGAACAGTAATCTTTCCTACTGTTGGATGCTTCATCTCCATTATAAGTTTATTGTGCATAACCTAAAACATAATAATAAATAAAATCAGTGTGATGAGGGTGATTTTAAAAATATGTTTAAATCAATAATATAGAAAACCATTATTACATATATGGCTAATGACTGCAATACTTGAAATTTTGGCAAAAGTCATAAATTCCTTTGTTCAATATCATCATAACAACTGCTCATAAGTTAAGGACTACTTATATAGGATTCTGGAAGCAAATTTCTCAATTAGTTATTTCAAGAATTTTTACTGGCAACATAAAACTGACTTAGAGGTATATAAGTGGGTAACTAACAAGGGAGATAATACATTTTCCCCAAACTCACATATTTAACATGATTAAAATTAAATAGCCACATGCATATCTGTGTTTTCTCAGTTCATGGCATCCCTGAACAATTGATTTGCATTCTTGTATTGAATGCCAAACAGGGCTGGAACTAAGTTTTAATAAAATAACAAATTCAGCTATTTTTTGTGCAATGAAGAAATACTTTCTTTTTTGGATCATGTCCACATTGTAAGTGATTTTATAAATAATTCAACTAACTAGTTCCAGATATACATGGGCAGATGTACATTTTGTATACATAAAAGCAAAAGATGAGCCTCTTAAATAACACCACTACTACAGACCAAGAAATATTTAGGCAATGATCCAAATTTGAAGCAAAAAAGACAATTCAAAATTGTTTGGATGTGTGTGCATGTGTGTTTATTGCACGTGCTTCCATTTCTTTAAAGATTTGTATCCATGAACACATTAGGCTCATGTCTTCTTCAGATCTGGATCACTATCTAGCCCTTCAAAATTATATAACGATACAATGGACCCTGAATATGCACTTCTTTTTCATATCAAATATTGTGTTAGTGATCTCTCTAATTTGGATAGATGATAATATTTGTAAATATTTTCCATGTTATTGAATTGTGGAGTCTTTGGTGCTTCCTGAATTTGGTGTGCTTTCTGGCAGATATTTCATTACCAAATTAGGTAATATTATCAGTGCAAGAAGGGGATGGGGCTTACTCTCATTTTATGTATTAATGGATTGAAATGTTGGTGTTGGTAGGATTGATCTTGATGGTTCTCTAATTAGACTGTTGTGTACCATTTAGCTCATTTATCTGCATTGGTAGTTCCTTGTTTGAGATATTGTTTCATTTGTGATTATTGGTCTTGATGTTAATATCTGGTCATCTGGGTGTTGATTGCTGGTGAGCATATGTTTTGATCTTTTTGTTTGTTTTTGGTTTTTCACAGGCTAGCATTGGTTGTGCTATAGTAGGTTGAGTGGTCAAATAATTTTGTAAAAGTTGCATAGATATCTACTTAGTTGTAAGATGTTGTATAGATTTATCTGTTTCCTTTTTTTGATGTTCAGAGTTGATGAAGTTTTGTGCTCATCTAAGTAGTGTTCTTACATAGCTTCTCTTGTGGGAGGTTGGGGTGTTAATTTGGTACCAGAACACTTGGTTGGTGTGGGTAGTTTTACAATAGGCATGTTCTAATTTGATGGGGCTCTGATGGGGAGGATATCCAGGAATGGAGATATGTGTTTGATTTCTTTTTCCATAGTTAATTTTATTCCTTTCAATATATTGATGATTTTGTTTGTGTTGATCCTTATTGTGACAAAGGTGTTATCCATAAGCCAGAATGGGTTGCATGCATGGGAATGCTATAGGTGTTACATTATGGTATCTTATATCAGTTCTGAAAGTGGTAATGTCATGGGTATTCCTTTGATTTATTGATATATTTCTCCATCAAACTGAAAAAAGGTGGTTAGGCAAGAGTTGTTCAGATCCATGATACTGGGTATTTCAATCCTGGTGTATTGGATTAGGTCAGATTTGCTGTGTACTGTCATAGATTTTTGGCTAATTCTGGCTCTATGTATATAAGTACTGTGACATCAAATGAGACCATGATTTCATCTTCTATTTTCACATCTTTTATTCCTTGCAATAGACAATGGATGGAATATTTGCTGCCCTGAATATCCAAACAGTTTTGTTAATTTTTTTTAGTAATGTTATAGGTTGAGGTCTCTGGTAATGATACAATTGAATAGAGAGGTATGTCTGACTGGTATGTTTTGAAGTGTGGAAGGATGAGTCCACTACTTTTTATCTGCTACTGGTCTTTGCTGATTTTACTTTTTCTGATGAAGTAACTGAGATTTGTTGAGTTTCTGTATTGGATTGGTGTTCACTGGGATGAAAGTTGCTTTGTCTTCTAATCTTTCACTTTTTGTGTATATTGTGATCTGTTCATGATAACAGTGGTTAGAACTTTGTCTACTGATAGGATGGTGATAGTTTGGTCCTTCTTTGAGTTTTTAAGAGTTACTCTGTCCTCTACTTTGAGTTGGTTTTGTTCTCTTCTTCTTTTGGTTTGTGGTATGATTGTTTGATGCTTTCTTGAATCTCTGTGGGAAGGGCTGTGGTTTTAAATGCTCATTCTAAGGCTGTAAAGAATTCTAGTTGATTAGCATCATCTGTGTTACAGTTCAGACTTTTCTGTGCTCTGCAATAGATAGTGGGCGGCTGGACACGTTGACCACCCAGTTGATGTTCATCTAGAAACAATAATCCAATACTCTCTAATTTCATACTAAAATATAAAACAGCTGTCAAGCAGATGTTCCACTGCATCAAATGTGCACACATTCTAGAAACTATAAGAAAAACAATGTTTTCATTAGTTCTTATTAGGAGTAACTGAGATGAAATTGTGCTTTTCATCAAATCAAATTCTGAACTAAAAAAATCTAATGTACAATCAGAGATTCCCATAATTTTGTGCTCAGCTGGACTATTTTCTCACTTTATTCTGAAATTTTTATTGCTGAAAATTTTCTTACTTTATCCTGAAATATTTCATTAATATTTTCTTTTTCATACCTCATACATAGAATCCATTTTTATTTAACTTCATTAAATAAAACATTGGCATCTATATAATTCAGTTTGTTTTTATTGATATACAATTTACTTTTATTTTGTTTATTATTGCATATTTTACTTTTATTTGCTGAGTATGTATTATTTCTATAATCAATAGTTCATTAACTGTAATAATATAGAAATACCAATAATTAATTATTATTGTAAACATTACAGTCATGAAATCATTCTCTTTCCTCATAGGATTTCAAACTATTTAAAAATAAATTCATCTCATTATATGCCTGATTTTTCTGTCAAACTATTGGGTGGTATTTGTCTTATTTATTTCCAGAAAATTGGAAGAGAGCTGGTGTAGTTCCCATCTTTAAAAAAAGGGGAAAAAAACAGACCCAGGAAACTACAGACCAATCCTCTTAATATCATTACCAGGAAGATACTGGAAAAAACAGAACTTTGAACATCTTGAAACATATAAAGTCATAACTACTGGCCAGCACAGGTTTGTTAAAAACAGATCATGCCAAACCAATCTTATTTTAATTTATGACAAAGTGATTAAATTAGTAGACCAGTGAAATACTGTGGACATAGTATACTTAGCCTTCAGCAAGGCATTCAACAAAGTAGATCACAACCTATTTCTTGGAAGGCTAGAAAAATATGGAATAGACAATATCACATTTGTAGCTGGCTGACAAACCATACTCAACAAGTAGTCCTTATTGGCACTACACCCACATGGAGAGAAGTAAGTAGTGGGTACCACAAGGCTCTATTTTAGTATCTTTATAAATGACTTACATGAAGTAATAGAAGGGGAATTCATTAAATTTGCAGTTGATACTAAACTGGCAGATATAGCCCCAGAAACAAACTCAGGATCCCAAAAGATTTCGGCAACTTGAACAATGGGCCCTATCCAACAAAAATAATTTTAATGTGGAGAAAAGCAAAGCTTTAAATTTAGAAAGGAAAAATCAAAAGTATAAGTACAGATTAGGTGAGACCTGGCTCATAAATAGTAACTGTGAGAGGGATGTTGGAGCCCTAGTGGATGATCAGGCATAGAATCAAGATCATGTGAAGTATTAGTCACTTTAAAAAACCCTAGTAAAACCATACCTGGAATAATGCAACCAATTTTGGTCACCATACTACAAAAAAGATGTTGAGACTTTGGAAAAAGTTCTGAGAATTGCAATTAAGATGATCAAAGGCCTGGAGACTAAATCATATGAAAAACAGCTGCAGGTTTTGGGTCTGGTTGGAAGGCGCAGAGATGGTATTCAACCAGTTTTCGATACCAGGTGGTATTCACACTAGTTCCGGTGAACCGGCAGTGGTGATTTGGCATGGGTCATCAAACTGGTGGCGACCCCTGGCTGGCCACACCTC
Organism: Laticauda colubrina; assembly: GCA_015471245.1. NCBI lineage: Eukaryota > Metazoa > Chordata > Lepidosauria > Squamata > Elapidae > Laticauda > Laticauda colubrina. The sequence goes on along the minus strand of BLBF01000019.1, from coordinate 14,819,223 downwards.
TGACCCAGGGGCCCACTTTTCCTAATCGCTCTCCTAGCTTTCCCTACCATGTGGTGGCCTTAGCACAGCTCGGACAGATGTCCTGCAGCTGCTGCACATGTGTACTGGGTGTGGTGTGCAGCCACTATACATGGAGTGCACATGTGCAGCAGCCTGGGACATCTGCCCACCTGCCCACCCTCCCAGAGCATGCTTTCTTTCTTCTCCTGATGGATGTGCCTCTTCCAGCCTGGCCCGGACCCCCAGTAGGTGGCCACATGTCCAGCTGCTCCTTTTTCAGTGCAAGAAGCCTCCCCCAACCAGATGGCTGCTCTCCTCCTTCTCTGCCTGTTTATTCTGTATGGCTGAGGAGGAGGAAAGTAGATGGCCGGTTGGCTTCTTGGGCTGCGAAAGAGGTGGATGGAGATTGAAAAAGAACATAAGAAGCCTCCCCCAACCGGCCAACTGTTCTCCTCCTCAGTGAACAGGCAGAGAAGGAGGGGACCAGCTGGCTGGTTGTACTGAAAAAGGGGTAGCTGGAGACCAAAAAAGAGTCTCCTCCAACCTCCTCTTCTGCAGCACAAGAAGCCTCCCCCAACCAGCCAACTACTCTCCTCCTCCTCGGCCAATACAGAACAAACAGGCAGAGAAAGAGGGGAGCAGCTGGCCGGTTGCACTGAAAAAGGGGTAACTAGAGACTGAAAAAAAGTCACCTCCAGCTGCCTCTTTCAGAGTGTTGCACCACAACACTCGTACTTGCTTGAGCAAGTCCCTTCAGTGCAGCGGGCTCAATGTGAACCTGCACGGCCAGTGCTTAGAACACCACCACGGCATGTTGGAGAAGTGGAGCAAAGCCACTGCAAGAAGCCTATAGCCGCCACTTTTTTTTGGGGGGGGGGGTGCGGGAGGAAGGAAGATAACGTTTCAGGCTGCAACACACACCTCACTTGAATTTCCCAGCCCCAAAAGCAGGAGGGGAAGAAGTCCTGCCCACAGCCCCTTTGTTGGACCTAAAAGCCTTGCCTGCTGCCTTTTTCAGGCAACGCAGGACCAGAGACTGGCTGGGAAGAACCCTTGTAATGAGTGATGCTGCCAGGTGCTTAGAAGTGTGGGGGGGGGTTTGTTTTTTTCAGGTGGATCTCCTCTCCTAGCTTTATTTTCCCAGCCCTCAACTTTCCCCAAAAATGAGAGAAGAGGAAGTCCTACCACAGGCCTTTGTTGGACGCGTAAGCCTTGTCTGCCTGGAAACTGGCCAGGAAGAACCCTCGTAACAAGTTATGCTGCCAGGCGCTTGGAAGAGTGTGTGTGTTTGTTTCAGGTGGGTCTCATCTCCTAGCTTTAGGAGGAAAGAGAGAAGGAGGAAGGGAAGGGATAGAAAGAGAGAGAAAGGGAAAGAGAGAGAGGGAAAGAGAGGAAGAGAGAGGGGCAAAGAGGAAGAGAGAGAAAGAGAGAGGGAAAGAGAGAAAGAGAAAGAAAAGAAAGAGAAAAAGGAAAGAAAGTAAAAGAGAGAGAAAGAAAAAAAAGGGACAGACAAAGAAAGACAGGATGGAAGGAAGGGAGAGAGAGAAAGAAAGAAGGAAAGAAGGAGGGAAGAAGGAGATATTGAATGAGATATATGAATGAATGGATGGATAGATACATGGAAGGAGGGAGGGAGAGAGAGAGAGAAAAAAAAAAGAGGAAGGAAAGACACAAACCCTGACTTCAGAAGACTCTTTGAAACAGCACAGCAATCTAGGCTGGAAGGGATTTTGGAAGTCACCTTCTAGTCCAAGGGTCAGATAACAGATAACAGATAATCAGAGTTGGAAGGGACCTTGTCTAATCCCCCACCCAAGCGGGAGACCCTACACCATTTCTGACAAATGGCAGTCCAACCTCTTCTTGAAAGCCAAGTGATGGCGCTCCCACAACTTCTGAGGGCAGGCTGTTCCATTGGTTGATTGTTCTCATTGTCAGAAAGTTTCTCCTTATTTCCAGGTTAAATCTCTCCTTGTTCAGTTTCCATCCATTATTCCTTGTCTGGCCAATAGGTGTTTAGAAAATAGCTTGATCCCTTCCTCTCTGTGGCAGCACCTCAAATATTGGAAGATTGCTACAATGTCTCCCCTGGTCCTTCTCTTTACTAGACTAGCCAAGCCCAGTTCCTGTAAAAGTTCTTCATATGTTTTAATCTCCAGTTTCTAATCATCCTGGTTGCTCTTCTCTGTACTTTTTCTAGAGTCTCAACATATTTTTTATAGTGTGGTGACCAAAACTGGATGCAGTACTCTAGGTGTGGTCTTACTAAGGCTTTATAGGGTGGTATTAGTACTTCCCTTGATCTTGACTGTATCCCGCTATTAATACAATTTAGGATTGCATTAGCTTTTTTTGGCTGCTGCTGCACACTGCTTGCTCATATTTAGCTGGTTGTCCACTAAGACTCCAAGATCCCTCTCATAGTTGAGATCCCTTTCACTGTTGAGCCTGGTTTCACCCAGTCTATTTGTGTACCTCTGGTTTTTCTTGCCTAACTGTAGGACTTTACTTTTCTCTATATTGAATTTCATTTTATTAGATATGGCCCAGTGTTCTAGTCTGTCAAGAGCCATCTGGATCTTGAGCCTGTCTTCTTGGGTGTTAGCTATTCCTGCCAGCTTAGTATCATCTGCAAATTTGGTAAGTTCCCCTTCTATTTCCTCATCTGTCATGAATGAAGATATTGAAGAGTACTGGGCCTAAGATGGAACCTTGTGGCACCCCACTGCTTACTTCCCTCCATGTAGATTTAGACCCATAAAGGACTACTTGTTGAGTACGGTTTGCCAGCCAATTGCGAGTCCATCTAGTGGTGGTGTCCTCAAACTTGGCAAATTTAAGACTTTGTGGACTTCAACTCCCAGAATTTCTGAGCTAACATAACTGGGGGAGGAATTCTGGGAGTTGAAGTCCACAAGTTAAACCTGTCAAGTTTGAAGACTCCTGTTCTACTCCAACCCCCTGCTGCAGTAGGAGATCCTTACAGAATCATAGAAGAGCAGAGTTAGAAGGAACCTTGGAGGCCATCTAGTCCAACCCCCTGCTCCAGCAGGACACCTTATATCATCTGGATTCTGGATTATTTTGGTGCCTCTAACAAAAAGGAAAATCGGCAGAGGAGTTTACTAGGACAAGGCTGCCATGCAGAGGAAGGCAGAGATAGCCCTTTACTTATGACCACAATTGAGCCCAAAATTTTGGTTGCTAAGCAAAAGCATTGTTAAGTGAGTTTCACCACATTTTACTCAATCCATGATATCTCCTGGGTCTAATGGTCATGTGCAGGCAAGGGAAGTAAATCTGAAGGCATGTGCAATGTTCTAATATGCAGAAGTTATAGTTAAATGTGTGGCAGAAAGTGGATTATGGGTGTGTTTTCCAAATGCAGTGAGTTTGAATGTGTATAGTTTTAGAAGAGCTGTGTGTATATGTGGGTATATATACATATACAGTATATGTAGTAGATAATGTATCTTTTTGTGTGCCTTTACACATACCATACTATGTAATAAGTATGTACACATATGGCATATATACATAGAATTAAATAATGTACTTTGGATGTTCAGTAATACAAAATAAATAGAAATGGAAATTGTATCTCTTAAGAGGCCAGGCAAGGCACCCCTTGATGTGAGTGATGTCAAGTTGGCCACGCCCACCCAGTCATATGACCACCAAGCCACACCCACCCAGTCACATAACTGCCAATTATGCCCCACTCAGTTATATGACCCTCAAGCATGCTCACCCAGCCAAGCCTACCAAATAAGCCACGCCCACAGAATTGCTAATAAAATTTTTTCAATCCCACTACTGATCTAAAGAAAAGAAGAATTAGCGGTGACATGATGATAATATTTCAGTATTTAAGGGACTGCCACAAAGAAGAGAGGGTCAAATTATTCTCCAAAGCACCAGAGGGCAGGATAACAAATAATGGTTGGAAACTGATCAAAGAGAGAAGCAACCTGGAATTAAGGTGAAACTTCCTCATAATGACAATTAGCCAGTGGAACAGTTTGCCTTCAGAAATCATGGGCGCTCCACCACTGGAGGTTTTTAAGAAGAGACTGGAAAGTCGCTGTCTGAGATGGTATAGGGCAGTGGTGGCTAATCTTTTTGGGCTCCCATCTCAATAATTGTGCACGCTTGTGTGCTCATGCTTGTGTGCCATCACCCAGAAGGCAGTGCATGCAGTCCTCCCATGCCCCCTGCACATGAATGCATGATCTGCACAACCCACGCAACCCACACTTTACACTTTTGCACATGTAACCTGCATTGTGTGCTTCTGCATATGCAGGTGCAACCTATTTGACCGTGCTGCGTGCTTCTGCACATGTGCATGTGACTCCTGCACCCCCTGTGCCCCCACAGATGTGCATGCCAGTTATCCAACAATTAGCTGCCAGGTGGGCAACATGGACGCATGTGCAGTAGATCTTTTCTGGGCAAGGACTTGCATGCTGGCAGTAATGGGTCTGCATGCCACTTCCGGCATGCCACTTCCGGCCATAGGTTTGCCACCACAGGTATGGGGTCTCCTGCTGGAGCAGAGGACTAGAATAGAAGACCTGCAAGGTCCCTTCCCGTTCTATTTTATTCTTCTTCTACTTCTTGGTAAACTGGAAAAATGTGAGATAGACAGAATCACCATCAGATGGATTTGTAACTGGCTGACAAACAGTTCTCAACAAGTAGTCCTTCAAGGTACTACATCTACATGCAGAGGAGTAAGCAGTGGGGAAACACAGGGTTTGTTTTAGAACCATTACCATTCAATGTCTTCATAAATTACCTAGATGAGAGAATAGAAGGGAATTCATCAAATTTTCAGATGGCACTAAGTTGGCAGCCAATATCCTAGAAGACAAGCTCAGGACCAAATGATCTCGATAGACTTGAACAGTGGGACCTATCCAGCAACATGAAATTTAATGTAAAGAAAAGTAAGGTTTTATATCTAGGCAGGAGAAACCAAAGGTACAAGTACAGATAGGAAAAACCTGGTTCAAAAACAGTAACTGTGAGAGGAACCTTGGAATCAATTGTCATAAAAATAATTCAATAAAATAGGAATACAGACAAACTACAAGCAATAAATCTTAATTTAAGATCAGAGATTTATTTCATGAGCAATTTGGAACATTCTATGCACCAATTCCACTTGCGCTTTTTACAATTTTGTAAACAACAAACTAAAAGACTCAAGATCCATCCCACCCCTGATAAGACCTAATGGGAAAGACTGCAACAATGACACTATTAAAGCCAACATCTTTAACACATTCTTCAGCTCAATATTTGTAAACAACAATGGATCATGCCCAGTATTTCCTAGCCGAACCACAGACAACTACAATGATCTAATACATACCAATTTTACAGAAGTCAACGTTGAAAAAGCACTACGCAATCTAAAACCATCTCTATCTATTGGACCGGATGGAATATGTGCCTGCTTCTTAAAAAAGCTATCTGCTGTCATAGCCGAGCCTCTAAGCATAATCTTTGAAAAATATTTCAGGACCAGCTCCTTGCCAAACCTATGGTCACAAGCCACGGTCATCCCCATCTTCAAAAAGGGAGACCCCAGCCTAGTTGAAAATTACAGACCAATCTCTTTATGCTACATCACCTGTAAAGTCATGGAATCAATTATTAACCAATCCATTATCCTCCACTTAGAGATAAACAACGTACTCTCCAATAAACAATTTGGTTTCAGGAAAAAACTATCCTGTAATCTGCAACTCTTACACTGCAAAAACATATGGACTACACAACTTGATCAGGGCAAAGAAATAGACGCAATCTACATAGACTTCTGTAAAGCTTTTGATTCAGTGGTACACGACAAACTACTCCTAAAACTAAAATCTTACGGTATCTCTGGACACCTGCCTAACTGGATAGAAGCATTCCTATCAAACAGACAACAAATGGTCAAAACTGGGAATGTCCTATCAAATTCTGTACCTGTCAATAGTGGTGTCCCCAAGGCAGTGTTCTAGGACCAACTCTCTTCATACTCTACATAAATGACCTCTGTGATCATATTAAGAGCAACTGTGTTCTTTTTGCTGATGATGTAAACTATTCAATACCACAGACAATACTGCTACCCTTCAAAAAGATCTTGACTATGTATCAGAATGGTCAAACAAATGGCAACTTCAAATCTCAACAAATAAATACTCTGTCTTACATATTGGCAAAAAAATCAGAAAATAAAATATAAGCTGAATAGTCAAGATCTTGTTGATGATCCAAGCTCTGAAAAGGACCTTGGAATACTCATCTCTAATGATCTCAGTGCTAGAACCCACTGTAACTATATATCCAAAAAGGCATTAAGAGTTGTTAACCTAATCCTATGTTGCTTTTTCTCTGGTAATATCACACTACTAACTAGAGCATACAAAACATTTGCTAGACCTATACTTGAATACAGCTCATCAGTCTGGAACCCACATCATGTATCTGATATTAACATAGTTGAGAAAGTCCAAAAATATTTCACAAGAAGTGTTCTCCACTCCTCTACTCGTTGTAGAATACCTTATGCCACCAGACTTGAAATTCTAGACCTAGAAAACCTTGAATTATGCCGTCTTTTCAGTGACATGGAAATTTACTCATTATTAATTAATTCATTAATAATTAATTCATTCATATTCTTTCTTTATTATTTTTGCAAATAACTCAAGGCATATGCAACATATCCAGCATATCTTCCTCATCCTATTTCCCCACAACAACCCTGAGAAGGTTTGTTGAACTTGAGCTCAGTCTCCTGCTTTCTCGTCTGGTGCCTTAACCACTATTCAAAAGCCAAGAAACTACACTTGTTTACATATCAAGAACAGAACTATTTTTAAATTATTGTTCTTGTTGTTATTATTATGCAGTCCATTTATATGCATTGTCTCAATTACTTTGTTATACAAACATTTTTTAAAATTTGTGTATTCTTTAAATTAACTTTCTTCCAAAATGCTATTGTGGTGTACAATGGCTCTGTTTGCACTCATATTTTTCTTATAAGCAATCTAGAAGGAAAATTAAACCAAGAGAAGAATTTATGAATGATAGGGAATCTGAGTCTTCTTTATTCATGGTCAAGACTACAACTGCTTGGCACACTAACTTGAACAAAAGGAAGTGTTTATTCACTGAAATACTATGACAAAACAGACCACAGTATCCGCAAGAATAGAGGCCATGAGATCAATGATCTTTCTTCTACTCAATAGGACAGCTAACATGTAAGATCTTTCAAGGGAAAATAGAATCATATTTGATACATGGGGCCTCAAGTTGGGATCTAGATTTAGAATCTAGATTTAGAAGTGGTCCCGAATAAATTATTAAGATCAACCTTAATAAATTATTAAGATCAACCTATATATACCAATGGCAATGTTAAGATTATAGTTTATATACCAGATTAAAAACACATCCTGATAAATAGTACTGTTAATATTAGAAAGGATGTATTGAATTGATAATGATTGCTGTACTTTAATGTATATATTTTGATCAAGGCTATGATTGCAGATAAATATTTTACTACTACTAAAAGAAAACTAATAGCCCAACTTCACTTTATTAGGCCATCAATTCACCTTTGTCTCTGATTCGTCTATGACTATTTAAATAAATATGAGCTCTCATCATCAAAATCTTGCTACCTTTTCTTGTTTAAAGTCAGAAAGTCATAATTTGGTTATGGCCATCTTCATAACAAATTAGAAGAAATAGTCCCCAAGATGACTGATGAATAGTATTACTTTTCTTTTTCCTGCTGATAATCTGCTGATTTTGCTACCAAAGCTGGCTTGATCAAAAGGAGACAGCAAACATTTTTAAAGCTTCCTAGTGAAAGTTGTGTGAAAGTGGAGAAATAGAAGACGGGCGCCATCTACTGGTGAAAACTGATTCTGGGAAAGGGAAAAGACCTTTGAATTGTTTGGGACTGTCTGGAACTGGAACTGATAAGCTTAAACTTGTTTTCAGCTTGTGGAGCTAACACCTGCAAATTGCTTAAATTTGGCATTTGGAAATAGACAGTGAATATACAGAAAAGTTCTGACTGAGAGAGACTCTCTGAACCCCTGTGGATTACAAACACACCGGGCAGCGTGAAGCCAGGATTTACTTTGAAACAAAGTGGATAGCTTTTTGACTTGTTAGGTAGGGTGATTTACAAATATTGAGGATTTTCTGGGCCTTGTGGATTACAAATAATATTTGTTATAAGAAAAATAAGAAGAACAACAGTTGTCCTGGAAGAAATCTACTGGACTACCCCAGATGTAGACTGTGTGGATTTTAAAATTAAAGAACAGCAAAGCTAATTGAGGACTTAAAGGAAAATAAGGGAGGAGGAGAGTTAATGGTTATTTGCTCTTGACAACATTAGAAAATGGGAAAGTGGGTGAGTGATGTGGGACAACTTTAAACCACTGTTGGTGCTCTATTTAAAGCTATTGATTTATTTATATAGTTTTAAATGTCAAATTCAAACCTATCTAGATTGGGGGGGGGGAATCCATTTGGCACCATCATCTGCACCATCAGCAACAGCATCAAGACCGTCAAGTGAAAGGTCAATAGAAAGCTTGATTCAACAAGAGAAAATGAATACAATTCAGAAAGAGATGCAGACAATGTTTCAATTGCTACAAGAGGCCATAGCTAAACAACATAATGAAATGAAAAATGAGATGGGAGAGATGAAGGGGAAAATGCAAAGTATGGATGAAAAATTAGGGAATTTTCAGCAAATGTTAGCTAAAAATAAGAAAAGATCAAAACAATAGAAGAGAAATCAGAGCAAACAGAAAAAAGAAGAGGAAATGAATCAAAGATTAACAAAGGCCAATAAGGAACTGGAGGAAACTCATTCAATTACAAATGGAGAAGGCCAAATACTTTTAGAAATTTCAGAATATTGAAGAAGAAAAAGGGGAAGACCTTGTTGACCTAATGGCAGTTATTGACACAGGCTCTACAGATAACGAAGTAGGAGATGATGGCTAAGATGGACAAAGTGTTTAGAATACACACTAATTATGCAAGAAGGAACAACTCCCAAGTGAAATGCATGTGAGATTCACAAAAATGATAATAAGAGCAAAAATATTTTTTAAAAAGCAAGAGATGAACCATTCAAACATAAAGGGAGACCAGGTATAGTTCAGAAACAGATGCTCAGAAGATTAAGAGACCTACAGAAGCAATACCAATCCCTGATAGGACAGTTGATTAAATATCAGGTGAATTTCAGATGGTTGATACCCAAGGGAATTTTAGTTATTTGGAATGATAAAAGATATAGATTGGACTCTCTAGATAAATCATATGAATTCCATGATCATCATTTCAGTCCATAGGTGGAACAAGAAAGAAGAGAGAAAATAGAAGGTAAAGGACAAGAGGAACTAACAAGAGGAGAAAACAAAGTAAACAAGAAGAAAGTGAAACTGTACAAAAAATAAGAGTAGAACAAGAAGGAACAAGAGCAAAAGAGTGGAGAGAAATACAAACAGAATGACAAAACCAAGTCATGTTTATAAGTGAAACAAATCTAATGTTGATCAATATAAATGGACTAAACTCTCCCACAAAAAGAAATCTTATGAAATTGCAAAAATTGAAATTGGACATAATTTGCCTTCAATAAGTTCATGTTAAAAGACAACATAGTAAATTCTTAGAAGACCTCAAAATTGGGAAATTATACTTTTCATTAGCACAACAAAAGAAAAGAGGGGTGTTTTATATATTAAAGAAGCAATAAATGCTAAACAAATTTATGCAGATGAAGATGGAAGAATACTGATGGTGGAGATAATAATAAATCATAAACAGATGCTCTTAATATGCACCAAACAATAAGCAAAAAAAAATATGGAAAACTTCATGAGAAAATTGTACAACTGAACTATGAAAATATTTATGTAATAAGAAACTTCAGTGCAATTACAGATGCAAAACTTGATTACAGAAGCAGTAAAATAAGCAAAAAGGTAAGGAAAACTTTACCAAAACATTCTTTAACATGGTGGAAAAAGTACGTATTCAAGACATATAGAAAGAAATTCCAAGAAAAACCAATACACACACTATTCAGACATCAATCCTGGTCAAGAATAGACATGAGATCCATGTCACCAGAATTAAGTGCCAATGTACAAGAAACAGAAGTAGAACATATGTGTTCTACTAATATGTGGGCGGATCACAGTCCAGTTAAGGTTAAGTGGAAAGGACAAAAGAAAAAAAGTGAGATGGATGTTGAACCAATCCATATTAAAGATAAAGAATTCATACAAACAGTTGAAAAAGAAATGAACTATCTCTTCAAAGAGAATAGAAAAGAAGAGACCTCATTGCAAAATCTATGGGATACAGCCAGGGCATATCCCATAACTTATACAGGAAGAAAAAATAAGGAAAAGAAGCAACATCAAAAGATATTAGAAAGAGAATACAAAAGATTACAAATAGAGCTACAGAAAGAATCAACAAAAAAAAAAAAGAATCTTAAAAATCAAATGGAATTAATAAAACACAAAATGAGTTTAATTGAAAAAGAACTAGCACAAAAAATAAAAAGAGCAAACAAAATTTCTTTGAAAATGCCATGGTTGGCATACAAACTAAAAAAGGAGAAAGAAAAGAGACATATAATTTTTGGCAGATGAGAAGGGTATACTTCAGTACCAAAATGACAATAAAAAGAAAATAATTTGGAATTAATATGAAAATGTATATGATCAAGAGAAATCTTAAGAAGATAAAATAAAGCAATACTTGGAAGAAGCTAAGCTACCTAAAGTGCCTGGAACAATGAGAACTATGTTAAATGAAAGGATAAATATTTGAACTTATAGAGGCTATTAAGAAATAGAAGAACAACAAATCACCAGGACCAGATGGGTCCAGCGGAATTTTATAAATATTTACAAGGCACTCTAGGACCACCAATGTTGGAAGTCTATAATGAAATTTTGTTAGAAGCCAAGATACCAAACACTTGAATGGAAGCAAATATAATTCTTATACCAAAAGAAGACTCAGATTTTAGGCAGATCAAAAATTATAGGCCAATTTCATCATTAAATATGGACTATAAAATATATGCATCAATAATAGCAGAAAGATTGAAAAGATTTCTAAATAAGTTTATACACCCAGATCAAAATGGATTTTTACCTAAGAGACAAATTAAAAATATGAGAATTATTTTGAATACATTGGAATACTATGAAGCACATCTTGAAAAACAAATGGTACAGATCTTCTTAGATGTGCACAAAGCATTTGATAACGTAAACTGGCAATTTATATTATTACAATTAAAATGAATGAAATTTGATGAAAGATTTACCAATATGATCAAGACAATTTACTCTAAAGAGATTGCAAAAGTGATTGTAAATAGGGACATGACTGACAATTTCAAAACAAGGTACAAGACGAGGATGTCTATTGTCCCCATTACTATTTATTTTGATACTGGAAGTGCTGAATAGAAATATCAGACAAGATACAGAAATAAAAGAGATGGAAATAAAAAAGGAAAAGTATAAATTACAGGCATTTGTGGATGCCCAAGTATTTATTATAGAAGAACCACAAGAAACTGAACCCAGCCTAATAAGGAAAATAGAAGCCTACAGTGAGGTTGCAGGGTTGAAAATAAATAAAGACAAAACCAAAATATTAATTAAAAATCTTACAGACAAACAGAAAAAAGATTTAATGATGAAAATAGATATCCAGCTAGTGAAGAAAATTAAATATTTGGGAATTCAACAACCAGCAAGATGTGCAACCATAAAAGAAGATAATTATTTTAAATTAATACAACCAATTAAGCTAGATTTGGATGAGTGGAAAAGCCTGCAACTATCACTATTATTATCACTATCACTATTACTGTCACTATTCCTATTAAAGAATAATAGGAAGAATAGCTAAAATTAAAATGAACATTTTGCCAAGATTACTGAATTTATTCCAAACAATTCCGATAAAGTTGGAAAACATATTTTGAGGAATTAATTAGATTAATGTCAAAATTTATTTGGCAAGGAAAAAAAGCTAGAAAAAATTGAAATTGTTACAAGATTTTAAAAACAGGGGAGATTTTGGGTTGCCAGATTGAGAAATATATTACCAGGCATTGCACTTACGTGGCTGAAAGAATAGATAAATCTGAGACAAAGATGACTATTAACTGTGGAGGGACATGACTTGCAACGGGGTGGCATGCCTTCCTATGGTATGGAAAAAATAAAATACACAGATATTTCCAAAGACACCATATTAGAAAAGCATTATTGTCAGTATGGGAAAAATTAGAGAACTAACACCATTTGAAATCAACACTATTTTAACACTATTATTATTATAATTAGAGAATTAACACTATTTGAAAATACCAGTCTGGCTTTCCACGATGAAGGTACTGATACACCCAAATATGGTTAATATGGAAAAAAATAATAAGATATAGAGATATTCTGAATGAGAAAGGGGAACTTAAAAGTAAACAGGAATTGAATAGTTAAGGGATTGATTTAGCATGGTGACTGTGTGTACAAATACAATCAAGACACAAGACAAACATCAAAACATATGTTTTTTGTATAAAGAACTAACAGAATTAGATTAGATCCTAAAAGAAACAGATTAAAAACAAAAATGTACAATTATCTACTGAACTTTAGAATGGAAGAAGAACAAGTAAAGGAAACAATCATAAAAATTTTGGCTACTCGATAGGATTAGACCAGGTGTCAGCAACTCATGACTCCAGAGCCACATTCAGCTCTTTGACTCCTCTCCAGCAGCTCCCTGCCAATCCAGTCACATGACCTGCTCTCTGCCCTGAGACACTGGTCCAACCCAGTTGCGCCACCTGTTCTCCTTCACCCTGAGAAGGTGCGAGCCTCTTTGCAAAGCCATGCAGCTGAAGCACCTCTAGTGTTTTCTCTGCACTGCCTGCAACCAGCTGCTTTTTGCGATTCTGCATCATTCACAGCTCAGCACAGCTGAGGTCCCCTTTGTGTGGACTTAGGAAGGAAGAGAATGGGGAGGAACAGCTACCACCACCACCAAATGCAGGGAGAGAAGAGCTCCAGTTCTCCTGCACGATGTGGCTGACTACTCGAATGTGCAATGGGGGCAGTGGCAGGAGAAGTTGCCATCGCCACTGCCATTATGACCCCAGCCCAGGAGAGTATTCTGGTTGTGTGCATGGATGCGTGCATGAGCGATGAGAGAGAGAAAAGGAGGGGGAAAGAGAGAAAGAGACAGAGAAATGAGAAAATTATGGAGGGAGAGAATGAGAGAGGAAAGAGAGAAACAAATAAGAGAGAGAGAGAAGGGAGAGAGGGAGAGAGGGAGAAGGAGAGACAAATGAGAGAGCTGGAGGGAAAGAAAGAGAGAGGGAAAAGGGAGGGAAACAAGTGAGGGAGAGGAGGGGAAGAAGAGGGGGGAGAGGAAAAAGAAAAACAGAAATGAGAGGGAGAGAAAGGGAGAGAGAAATAAAAAAATGATGGAAGGAAAGAATGAGAGAGACAGGGAGAAAGAGGGAGAGAGAAATGAGAGCTGAAGGGGGAGAATGAGAGAGAGGGAAAAGAAAGGAAAAAGATTGAGAGAGAGAAGGGGAGAGGAAAGAAAGAAGAAAAAGAAAGGGAAAAAAGAGAAAAAAGAGAGGGGGAGAGAGAAATGAGAGAAAGAAGAGGGGAGAAAAAGAGAGAAAGAGAGAATGAAAGAAAGAAAGAGAAAGAGAGGGAGGGAGAGAGGAAAAAGAGAGGAAAACAGAAATGAGAGGGAGGAAGGGAGAGAGAGAGAGAGAGAGAGAGAGAGAGAGAGAGAGAGAGCTATTTCTCATAGAAAACACCAGGGGGGGGGTTTCTTGTGACTGGGTAGGAGTGACATTGAGTTGGTCACGGCCACCCAGGCTTTGTGGTTCCCGATGTTGTCTTTGTGGTAAACGGGTCCAAATGGTTCTTTGAGTGTTTATGGTTGCAGCTTTCTGAATTAGACAAATGACAAAAATTGTGGGAGAGGAATTACACATTAAGAATGTCAACTACATATAAAGAAAACTTATATAAAGATGGCATTTTTCACAAGACTAGCTAAGATGTTCAAGGATATGTCTGCTAAGTGCTGGAAATGTAACCGGACACTGGGCTCATATTACCACATGTGGTGGATGTGCCCAAAGACAAAAAAATGCTGGATAAAAATATACACTTAGATTAAAAAAATGATAAAAGAACACATAGACTTAAAACTGGAAATATTTCTATTGAGTATCATACCAGAAAAATATGATAAAGGGAATATGTACTTAATATTACATGTATTAACAGTGGCTAGAATTTGTACAACATTAGAAAAGCATAGAGATCTTTGCAGAAGAGAATAAAATTAAAAAAAAATACTAGAATGTGCAGAAATGAACAGACTAACACAATTAAAGACAAGGAAGACATGGAATATTTCTTCATATGAAATTTGTTTTATCAATGATTAATGAGCAGATGCAGAAGTTAGATTTTAAAAATACAAGAGAATGACTAATTTTGTAAATATGTTTTACTAAATGGATAAATAAGCACTATGGTTACAATGTTATGATGAGACATCATTGTTACTATATGATTAGTATTCATGTTATGAATTCTATTGTTATTATGAGGATGATTGTTGTTCAAATTAAGTATATTCAGACATAGTTTGGTCTGTTTCTTAGTTTATCATTTGTATTTTGTATTTTAATTTTTTTAAATAAAATAAAAAAGAATAAAAAAAAATTACAAGATATAAATGTCATTCATTTGTACAAATTAAATCTTTGCAAAAAGACATTGCCCTCATCTAATGAATTATATAACCATATAGAAATATGCAATTAAGTTTACAAACATTTAATGTCAAATATTTGGAAAGCATGTGATTTTGAATAACTGAGATTTAATGTATTTTTCAGAGTGTAAGACGCGCTGGACTATAAGACACACCTTGGTTTAGAGGAGGAAAACAAGAAAAAAAATATTTTGCCTCCATGTGTCCCGTTTTTGCCCTCCCTGGCATCCAGAGGCACTCGTGCCCATTTTTAGCCTCCCAAAGCCTCCCTATGTCCTGTTTTTGCCTCCCCAGAGCCCAGAGGCACTCTAGGGTGGGCAAAAATTCAGATGCGTAGAGGCCTCTGGAGGCCAAAAATAGGCACGCTTGGCCTGCAGAGCGCTGCTGGATGCCGGGGAGGCCTTCCCTCCATTTGCCATTTCCTTGCCAAAGCTTGCAGAGAGATTGCATTCCTGTAGGCTTCAGTAGCCTTTTGCAAAAAGTCTTTGTTGACACCATTGGAAGGAGGACACCAGCTTGGAAGGAGTGGCTACATCCTTTCGAAGCTCTGTTCCTACTGGCAAAGGCTTTTTGAAAAGGGCTGTCAAAGCCTAAAGGGACGCAATCCTCAAGCACTTTGGCAACCAGAAAGGAGGCCCAGAGGGCCACATGTGGCCTTCCAGATCTCCTTTCCCGCCATCTGCTTAATGAGGACTCTACTGACGAAAAAGGAGGCAGCCTTCTTTTTGGTCAGTGGAGACCTCGTCAAGCTCTTTGCTGATGAGAAAGGAGGAAGCAGGCAAAGAAACAGGTTGAAGAGGAGTCAGATCTTCATAAATTAAGTCACCCAACACAGCAGGATGGATGTGGGAAACAATTGTGGGGGCCCTGGAGAAGGGAGAATGATGTATCTGTGGGTCAGGGAAGGCCGTTGGTGGTCTGAAGCAGGTAGCCTGTTTCATCACTAGGTCCGCCCCCATGGCCTTCCCCAACTCAAGATACCTCACGTGTACTTAACAAGCTGCACATTTGATTATCAAATGCATGAGCGAAAGGATGGAGTGATCATGTTCAAGGTATGTTCATGTTCATGTTGATCATGTTCATGATCATGTTCACTCTCACAAATCTTTGGGTTCTGAATGGAATGGGCAGGCTCCATTACATTTGTAACTTGAGGACTGCCTGTACCCAGTATATGTTTAGTATATTTCTGGTGCTTCTGAAGACTCTCTTACTGTGATTCTAAACCAACAGATTTCCTTATATGTGTCTTTAAGGAAAGGCTGCATCTATTGCCAAATTTTATATTAATGTTTAAACTCAGTTCTACAATTTAAATAATATATCTTTATATACATTTCTGTCAAGTGTTTGCCCAGAATAAACTTTCTTCTCTTAACTTATGATACATTTTCTGAATTTTCAACTAGTTTTTAAACAAAGTTTCATTAACTCATGTAATATAACACTGGGAAGATACTGTTCTCATAAAGCAATTTTTCAAGACATTGGAGTAGAGTAAACTAGATCTAATCTGGCAAGATTGTAAATAATTTGATGTAAAATGTAATTGATATTTTGTTTCCTTTTTATCCCTATACAGTCAGAATTTATGTTCATGGCCTTGATTGAAAAGACAAAATTCCAAGCCCTCATGTAAAATTACATTCAAAGATTTATGGAAAAAGAAAGAAAAAATGTATATAGATTTCTGGTTAAGTGGCAGGAATAAGAGAAAGTGAAATTTAAATACATCTGATAAATTTTGGTAACCAGGTAGAGTGTAAATATTTAGTCTGATGCATGAGAATATATGTTGGAGTAAGGAAAAATTAAATATCAGTAAATACTTCTCTTTTCCACATTATATTGTTTCATATATTAGTCTCTTGTGGGCACATTTCTCAAAATCATTTTTTGCATTTAGTGTTTAGATGTAAACGAGTGAGAAGAAAATTCTGCTAGAATCCTGTCAGATAAATATATGTTGGACTGATTTCACAGATTTCTTCTGGACACAAGTTTATTTGAACAGTTGTCTGTGCATATTTGAAATAAATTTTGCACATTTGAAGAAACTGTAATAAGAAATGATCAGGTATAGTAGAGATTTATGATACATTAAGATCTTAAGATGATAGATCAGGGTCTTAACATACAGTTTTTGAACTTGTTATCATCAATTAATAATAAAAAGAACAGGATTCTTGTATTACAAGATAATACAAAATGGAATAATAGGCAGAATCCTATCTCTGATCTGTAAAATTGACTAACAAGAAGCATAAAGGCAGGGGTGGGATTCTACTGGTTCGTACTGATTCAGGAGAACCAGTTGTTATGATTCCCGGTAGCTTGGAGAACTGGCAAAATGGGACCTTGCCTGTCCCCACCTCTCTTTGCCCCCTCCTCCATCCCTTGACCAGTCAGTCCTTATTGTGCATGTGCAACATTGTGCACATACACAATTGCTAATGGCATTCTCCCCCTGCCTGCCCCACTCCGCCTCACCCAGTCACTCTTTATAGTGCATGTATGCCACATCGCTTCCCACATTTTCTCGCCCACTGCCATTGCCTCCAGCAGCAGTAGCTGCAGCCAGCCAGCCATCGCTGCCTGCCTTCTGCCACTCTGCATGATCTAGGTGAGGGCTCTGCAAGCCCCAGTTACCACCGCCGCTAGCTTCCCTCACCTGCCCGGCCTCACCTGCCCAGCCTGCCTTGTCCAGACTGCCTGCCTTACCTGGACTGCCTCTCAGGTCTGGCTGGCTTGCCTGGCCTGCCTGCCTCGCCCAGCCACAGTTACTGAAGACGCGGGTCAGCGAGTGAGACCTCCAAGCAAGCCCCGGCTGCCTATCTGCCACCACCACCAGCCTCAGTTGAGTCCTGACAACTCCTGGACTGCCAAGCCGCACTCACTGATGCTGCCTGCCTCACCCAGCTGACATCTTCTCCCGCCCAAGGCCCAACATTGTTGTTACCTGGCATTCCACCACCAATTGATGAGTGAAGACGCAAGCAGCAAGCCCCACTGGTCACCTACTTCCTCCTGCTGCCGCTACTAGCACCAGTCGAGTGCCAACTCCCAGGCCACCCAGCCACCCTCACTACCTGCCTCGCCCAACTGCTATCTTTGGCCGGCCACCATCTTTGTTCAGCCGTCATCTTTTCCTGCTTGCGGTCCACCACACTATTGCTGCCTTGCCTTCCACCACCAATTGGTGAGTAAGGAGGCAAGCAGCAAGCCCCACTGGTCACCTACCTCCTCCTGCCACCCCTGCTGTCAACCCCAGTCAAGTGCTGACTCCTGGACCTCCCAACCATCCTTGCTACAGCAAGCTCTAAGACTAGTCCCAACTGAGTCCCTGGCATAGCTGGTTAGCCAAGTTGCCTGCCTAATTTTTGGTAAGTTGCTTTTGAAAATTTCTTTATGTATTTATTTATTTTTTAGTATTTGCTTTGTTTTATTAATCATAAAAACAAAACGGATACCAAAAAAATAAATACATCCATAAATAAAAATTATCTTACTGTTGTTATATATTGATGCTTCTGTTTGTTTCTCCTTTGCTTTAATAATAGTATTAATAGTAGTGTAACAAAAAAAAATCATTTATGTATTTATTCATGTTTTTAGTATTTTTATGATTAATAAAAACAAAACCTATACTAAAAAAATATTAAAAACAGATACTGAGATAAATGACAGAGAATCATAGGAAGTTGAAATATTTTACACTGGCTACTTTGCTGGTGGCCAAATTGTTCAGTATCTGAGTATAATGATGGCATATCTCATATGGAAGAATGAAGCATTGTGAGTGATGATTTTAGTAGCTGAAATATAGTACTCAGAATAATTATAGCCAGAATAGACATTTGATTTTTATGTTTCATTTTTATTGTGGTTTGGAGTGTTATTGTTTGCAGTTATTTTATGCTGGATAGTTGAAGATTTCTACCACTATTTCATGAAAATGAAATGTATTCAACTTTGTTTAACATGACTTATTCATTTTAAGCACTGACTGCCTCTAAATTAACTCTGAGTGGCACACAACATAAAATAAAAATATACACCTGGAATAAAAAATCAAAATGTGAAACAATATGGTGATTCCAGCCAATCACATCAAAATATGTAATGCACCTCAGCAAGGAGTTCTAAGCATCCTACTCTGAAGCTAGATCTTTGAAACCTTCTGGAACCCTATCAGAATGAGAGCTGGAAATATTTCAGGAGTGACTTGATTTCAAAGAGTGTGACAGAAAGGCACATTCCCAGATTCCCAATAGAGCCCTGTGGTACCCCAAACAGAAGGGCTATGAACTAGATCTATTGCTCAAATTGAGACTGGTCTCAGAGAAAGGAAGTAAACTGGCACAAATCTAACCATTTTCCCATTTACCTAAGTCAGCACAAAGCACACCATTGTCCATGCTATGGAAACCTGCTGAGAAGTCAAGTAGAGCAAATATAGCCATATAGCAGCTGCAATGTAATCATAATGAGTGGGTATTTATAATCATACAATATACATACAACTTTCCAAGTAACAGCTAGCATTCCTGTCATTTTCTATAAATAGCAAAAGCACATTGAAATTAGGAAGAATAAAAAAGATTTTGATAAAATTGTCAAATAAGTTTACTTCCAAGATTCATATAATATATATAGGAGCATTGTGACTATTTCTTAAGTGACTACAGACCAGTCTCTTCCCTTATTTCAGTCTCTGGAAACAAGCCAGAAATGTTAACAGTTCATTTCTCAAAAGGGAGAATAAAACATATATTTTTATTGATTGTAATTTGGATAAATAACTATATTTTGAAAATATACACATTTGTACAAGGAAACAAAACAAACACTAATACATCAGTATCAAGTTACTCTTCTGTGCCTGTAATGACTTTCAACACATGCTTTTCCTCCTTTCATGTTAATTAATGCTAAGGCTTTTAGATAAATTGAAAAAGAGACATAAAAAACATATGTTATTACTGGAAAATTACAGTGTGTACCTGTTCTGTTTTTTCCTCATTTTAACTGTATAACAATTTAAAATGTTCTCCAGAATCAACATGGCAATCTTTTGCCAATGAAGACAAGAAGCATGTACCTAAATTATATCAAATTGATATTAATTTTGTTAGCAAGTAAAGCAAGAAAAACCACTAACAAGAAAGCAGAAACCTTTCACAAAAGAACATTTAAATAAAATTCATGGATCAAATAGAACAGTACAGTTCATCCATTAATCTTAGTTATTAAAAAACAACTGCAAACTACTCAACATGTCCTCAGTTCTTACTAAAACTAAGCTCTAGAGTGTAAACCTCAGATAATCACATTTCATACAATAATCAGAAATATAAATTATGCATATGTTCTCACTTCTTTTATTTTCAGCTGTCAAACAAGACATAAAATATCAATCTTTGAAAATTTTAAATTTTTTTCAAAATTTTTTCAAAATTTAAAATGTTTCTTTTTGTCCAAACTGGAATATTAGATGAGCTCTAAAGAAATTAAGATATTAAGCCAACTTTAACCATAGCTTATCCTTTGCCTAACCTAGAAACAACCATAGATCTACGAGTTACAAAAAATATAATCAGTTAGGGACTACACAACTAATAAATTGATAAGTCAAAGTAGCTGCCAGCTGGACCACAAGGCTCCTTCATCCTTTAGATTATTAAAACAAACTAGATTCAAATTAACATTACCTAAACACAGTGGAAACAGTCCTTTTGTTTTAAAACTATATTAAGAAGAAAACAAACAAGCTCAGAGAGCACCAAGGATGCCATACTTCAACCCTAAACTACAAATATTCTCTATAAATATTTAATAACACATATGGATATCAAAGACTCCAGAAAGCATGTGGGCACATTTCTACCAAGGAGTAACTATTCTTTCTGAACAAATCATGCAAGGCATTTATTTATTTATTCATTCATTTATTTATGAAATTTATATGATCATACTCACAGTGACTTTAGGTGGCTTACAAATAATAAAAACATGTATAGAAAATTTTAAAAATCAATAAAAAACAATGGCCCCTATATTTTCCATAACACTTGAGTGCACGACAAGAAGCAATACATAGAAGCAGATTCAATCTGGAAATAAGGAGGAATTTCCTGACAGTAAGAAAGAGTAATGAATGGAACAACTTGCCTCCCGAAGCTGTGGGTGATCTATTGCTGGACAAAAGATTAGACAACTATTTGTCCAGGATGGGTAGGGTGTTGGACTAGAAGACCTCCAAGGTTTCTTCCAATCCTATAATTCCTTATGACAGCATCCCATGTCAGATACAAACCTCCATAAATTGTACAGCTGGATGCAAAATAGCCTAGGAAAATGGATGGAAAATGATATGTACCTCAGGCTGAATATCAGCACATCATGAAAAACCTGAAGGAGTAACTAGAACAGACCATAAAATCAGAATACATAGAGAGGCTGACAATCACCATCAAGACTATTTCCCAGAGACATGCAGGAAAAAATAAAATGAATCTATAAACCAAATTACTCAAACTAAATCCCAGAATCAAAGGCACGAGAGCCCAAATGGGTAGTCAACATGTCCAGATGCCCATTGATCTACTGCAGAACACAATATTCTATGGAAAGGCCTCAACTTCAACACAGATGAGTCTACTAGAATTCTTTGCAGCCATAGAAGAAACATTTTAAATCATAGAACTTTCCACAGAAAGCCAAGAAAGCATGAAACAATCATACCACATGAACAGGACCGAGCAGCCCTCAAAACTGTAAAAAAGAACCAAATTATCATGGATTCATAGTTCAGACTATAATGTAGTTCTTAGAATCTACAGTATTCCCATGCATACAACCCAAAGTATGGATCTGGTATGTAGATGACACCTTATCATATTATAAGAGGACAACTAGAGAAAGCACACAAAATGATCAACAACATTTTCAAACAAATAAAATTCACAAGGGAAGAAAAAAACAACAAAATGAAAAGGAGTACTTCTAAGCCACGTAACTTTTTCAAAAACCTACTATAGCACAACCAACACAATCTGTGAAAGGATAATACTGTGATATCAGCATATCAGAAAATACCAATAGATTATTACAATCAGATCGAATTACCATAGAATATAAACCAACTAAAATCCTCCAAAATAACCTAACTAAACAAACCAGCTCAGCAGCCCCAGAAGTAAAAATAAAAAACCAGTCATCTACAATACACAGCATAAGGACTGTAACAGCCACTATGTATGAAAAACAGGCAGAAGACTGGCAGAGCACATCCATGACTAGCAATCAGAAGACCAGGGGTGGGCTTCAAAAAAATTAGCAACTGGTTCTCTGCCTGGTTGCTGGGCGGGCAAGGCAATGGTGAGTGTGGCCAAGTCAGCCTCCTGCATCATGGGGGGGGGGGAGAATTTTCACCCTCCCCAGTCTCTGGAGGTTTCTCTCCAGGACGGCAAAAACAACTTCCCCAGGTTCTGGAAGCTCTCTAGAAGCCTTCCGGAGGCCTCTGGAGGCCTTCCAAAGCCTCCAGGAGGCCCGTTTTTCCCCTCCCTTGGTTCAGAGGCTGTCCATGTCAGGTTTCCAAGTGATGAAAACCCATTCAAAAAGAAATAAGCAAAATCTATCTTCCAAAACAAATTTATTTTATTTAGGTAAGCATAAAATTGGCAAATTCTGTTGTAATTCTGGATATGACACAAACCAGAATTATACCATATAATATTGTAAATTAGAAACAATACACAAAAGTTACATGCCCCAATAGAAATAAATCAATGGTGTCTTCAATCCTCATTATCTAACCACTCCTCCCACCTTTAGAATGTGGTGAGCCTGAAACCCTCACCCTTATACCAACAAAGAGAAAGAAAGAAAAGGAATATATGATTAGAATATAGAGCTAAATAAAATGACTACATATATGTCAATTTCAGTTTCAGCAATCCGGAAGCCTTCTGGGAGCCTTCCGGAGCCTCCGGGAGGCCTGTTTCCCCCTCCCAGGGCCCTGGAAGCCTTCTGGAGGCCTTCCGGAGTTTTTTGCCCTCCCCAAGCTTCTGTGTGGACCCTGTACTTACCTGGGAACCAAAATGGGACATGTGCAGACTGCTGGGAGGGGAGGGCTGGGCGGGTACAGCCAGTCATTGCAACTACCAGTTTGCCGAACCAGGTGTAAAATTAACATCTGGTTTGCCCGAACTGGTGCGAATCAGTAGCAGCCCACCCCTGCAGAAAACATGATAAAAATTCTGTAATTTTACAACAC
This sequence comes from Laticauda colubrina, assembly GCA_015471245.1. Classification (NCBI taxonomy): domain Eukaryota; kingdom Metazoa; phylum Chordata; class Lepidosauria; order Squamata; family Elapidae; genus Laticauda; species Laticauda colubrina. The sequence goes on along the minus strand of BLBF01000019.1, from coordinate 14,796,044 downwards.
AGACTCAACCATAGTTCCAACTAGGAAATTGTGAACATCCTACACCAAACTAAGTTTTAAATGCTAAAGAATTCCTCTCAAAAGTGACAATCAAAAAGCCCAAAAAGAAAACAAAAAGACCAAATCATCTCCTCACCCGCAATCAACACCCAGAATAACACCAGGATAAACAGTTTAAATATCTATGAAGATTCTCAATCATCCACATCATGTTTTTCTCAAACATGCTTTTCAAAAGGCAACTGGACTTTCTTGGTATTTTTCCTTGAAAATGTTTTGCTATTCATCCAAGAAGCTTCTTTAGTTATGGCTGAATGGTGGGGTTCTCTCATAGTTCTGATTGAATTGATGGGGGAAGTCCTCTACCATTCAGCCAGACCAGAAGAAGTTTCTTGGATGATAATCAAAATATGTTCAAGGAAAAAACCAAGAAAGTCTAGTTGCCTTTTGAAAAACACATTTGAAACAATCAAGATTGATTCTAGACCAGTGATGGGATTCCATTTTTTTTACTACCGATTCTATGGTCGTGGCTTGGTGGGCAGGGGAATGATACTGTAAAATCTCCAGTCAGAGATGGTATTTGCCAGTTCTCCAAAATACTCAAAATTTCCACTACCGGTTCTCCAGAACTGGTCAGAACCTTTGTTCTAGACCAACAATGAAGACGGAAACAATACATCAAATAGGGAACTACTAATGCAAACAAAGAAGTTAATGGTAAACAACAGTCTAATTAGGCAACCTTAAAGACAGTGCACTCCACTAATATAAAAAAATGAGAACAAACTCTACCCCTTCCTGCGCTGATCATGTCATCTAGCTTGGTAATGAAACATCTGTTAGAGTTTGCAGCAGAAATTCAAATCCAGAAAACACACAGATGACTGATTCAGCAGGATCATTAACTTCTTTATATATAAAATAAGTAAATGTACAATACCAGTAGTTTCTTCCAACGTGGCATCAGCAAAAACACAAGCAGGAGCAGCTCAGAACAGATATCAGTTTCAGCTTAGAGCAGGCCTCTAGTTTGAGTTTCAATTCTCAGCAAAGCACACCGAGCCAAACCACATCCACTCTGTCAGCTCTCATTGGTTGGTCTGTTGTCAAGTTTATTCACTTGCTGACTTTGTTCAATATGTCTGTGCCAGTTAATGAGTATACTCTGACAACATCTATTATACAACCAAACCCAGAGATCTCTAAGGATCCTAACCCACAGTATATTCATTTTTAATTTGGATCTGTTTTGCAATGACTATATGGATGCAAGAAAAGAAGCAGTTTGCCTTGAATGTTAATAGTCTTAGGTTATGAATTAATAATTAAATAAAAAGATAAAATTCTGGTTGCCTTTCATTTCCACAAAAATACCAAAATATACAATGTTTAAAACAGGACTGTACTGATATTTGTACTGTTATGGATGCTTGAGTGTAACTAAAAGGTTATCTTTCAGAGAAAACAATTCTTGTTACCTTTCTTTTTACCATGCCAATACTTGACTGCTATCTCCCACTGAAAATCAATTCTTACAGCTTTAGCCTAAAAGTATAAAGTACCATGTTTTCCTAAAAATAAGACCCAATATTTTTTTCCTCCAAAAGAGACATTAGGGCTTATTTGGGGGTTAGGTCTTTTTTTTCATGTACAGGATGTGGTGAGTGTGGGGGCAGGAGTGGGAGCACTGGTATTGTCAGTTGTGCCCTCTCCATTCCACTGTCTTCTTGCCTAAAGCTGCAATGGACCATGTGGTCGATATGGCCCAGCCTCCACCCACCCTGCCTATTGGCCCTGATGCTGCTCAGACACCTCTCAGTCCCTGCCTGTGCTGCTGCTGGCCTTGCAGGGGCTCTTCGCACTCCTGGCAGTGCTGCTCTTGGCCACCCTGCTGGGTTGATCCTGCCTGCTGCAGGGTGGATCGACCCAGTTCTACCACCTCTGGAGTGCCCTCCTATCTCAGGTGGAGTTGAACTGCTGGTGCTGCCTCACCTGCCACCGCCTTTGGACTGCATGCCTACTCTTCAAGCCCTGGCATTTGTGGGCACTGCAGCTCTCATGCTGGCTGTTCAAGGAAGGTGTGGAACTTCCCCAGCCATCTTCAGCCTCTACCTCACCTGTGGCTGCCCAACTGCAGGCAACTGCCTCTGCCTCTCTTTTTGCCTAGCTGACCCATCACCAAGTCCCGGCTGCTGCCCATAGCCTCTAGTATTTCTCACTGGAGCTGCCCTACACAGCTCGCAGGCCAGGCTGTATACCTTTCCCCTGCCCTGTGGGAATTTGCAGGTGTCTGGCAGGTGGAGGCAGGCAGACCACTTCCCCACCACTACTTCACTTCATCTTGTAGTGGCAGAAGTGGAAAGTGAAATGACAGCAGTATGCCGTCCATCTGCTTGCCATCCTTCTCTGCCTTGTCTTCCCTGCTGCCAGGGCCAAGAGCATCTGTTCCTGCTGTGACCTGGAGATCATGGACTGCTACCTTCTGAAGATAATTTGTGAGTGACCAAGGACAGGAAGCTGGGCTGGGCCTTGCCTAGAGCACTTCTCCATCACCTGTGGGGCCTGTGGAGAGGGAGGGCAAGGATGTGGGAGGCCAGACTTGGACAGGTGGCCACAATTGGCCACTTTCAGTGCAGGACCCACCTAAATGGCAATAGCAGAGCCAGATTCACCATGCTGAGATGGGACTGAGCAGAGCAGGCCCCGCTATCCTCTTTGCTCCAGATGGAGCCTCTGCCACTGACTATGGGAAACGAGCTGTAACACTACAATGACGTGGGATAATACCCGAGGAAAGCTAAACAGCATATATACATATACATACATATACATATACATATACATATACATATACATATACATACACATACACACACACACACACACACACACACACACACACACATATATATATGTATATATATAAAAAAAAACCATAACTAACCCTGTTAGTTATGAAGGTACTTGAAGACTTAATTTCTCTTATTAAATTTAAAATACAACCAAAAGCAAATTTAGAGAAGTTTCAGAAAAATGTCCAATTTTAATGAGCTTACTAGCAAAATGTAAAAATTCAAGATATAGCACTTTGTATAAAATTACATGTTTTAATTTGTAATGTAACAAACAATATGATGTACAACTTGAACTTGAAAAGTAATGTTTCACAACCTTTGAACTTCTGATGCTTCTCCTGAATTGATTAAGTAGTGATCAGTGTGGGCAATGCAATCTAATAAATTACAATGAAAAAAAAGAAAGAAAAAGAGGCCACAAAATAATGAATATTTTTTGCCAACAAAAATACTATATTACCTTTATACAATTTTGAATATTATCACAAAAAAATCTAGGTTTTAATGCCTCTGAATTTATTTTAAAGGAAATAATTACTCAGTAAACAAAATATTAAAATCTTTTCCAACTTCCATATTCTGAGCATCCAACAACAGTATGGTTCAGCCCAGAGGTGGTATTCCGCAGGTTCTGACCAGTTCTGGAGAACCGGCAGTGGAAATTTTGAGTAGTTCAGAGAACTGGCAAATACCACCTCTGACTGGAGATTTTACAGTATCATTCCCCTGCCATGCCCACAGAACCGGTAGTAAACAATTTTTAATCCCACTTCAGTCACTCTTAACACCCCAATGACAGATCCCCAATATATAATAATCAAAAGGAATTTCAATGTCACTTGTCATACAAAGACCATCTTCAAAGTTCTTTGGATATAGTTTAAAAATGGCACAGAGAATTCAATCTTGAATGTGACAACATATTCAATTCATGTTTGAAATATCATAATATAAGAGATATTACTTAGACTCTAAATTGTCAATAAGGCAAAGACACCTTAAGAACTGAGTGAGGATCTAGTTGGATATAGAAACATATCAATATTGTTTTCTTTGGCAATTATTTGAATTTATGCAATGCAATGATATTATTCTAGATTCTCTGAGTAAGAATTAATTAACTTAGTGATAATTAAATTTAAAAAATCAAATTCTGTCAGCAATGAAAACATGTTTACCATATTAGCAACAGAAGTATGCTTCATTATATGCCTTGCTTTTATATACCCCTTGATCATATTGTTTCATTTTACTTTTATTAATTATGGTAGAAGCCCTGATCGATAATCAAAACAATTCCTTTTTCTTACATCTCCCTCCCTCCTCTGATGTAATCTATCAAACTTTAGAAATTGAATACAATGACTGGACAAATTAAAAATTCTGCAAATACTAACAGTAAATAAAACAGAATAAATGAAAATTGTATATCAAATTGAATCAACAAAACAATAAAATACTCTTCAGAATTGGTTGTTAATGCCTTTCTAGAGCTTAGTAGGAAGGAGATATGACTGAATAGAATTGAGGCAATTCAGAAGCACTGATGGCACCATATAGAAGTATTTCCATCTAGCCTCAGCAACTTTTACCTCCCTGAAGTGTAGAACCACTAGCAAATGTTCCCTACAAAGTTTTATAAATTAGGGTGATATAGTTAGAAGAAGATGGTCTTGGAGATAACCAGTGCAAAGCTATAAATAACAGACTAATTACAAAATCTTAAATTGAAGTCAAAGACCTATCGTTTAAGGGAACCTCAGTGGTGCAGTGGTTAGAGTGCAGTACTGCAAGCTACTCCTACTGCAATTTGACAGATCAAATCCCACCAAGCTCAAGGTTGACTCAGTCTTCTATCCTTCCGAGGTGGGTAAAATGAAGACCCAGATTGTTGGGGGCAATATGCTAACTCTGTAAACCGCTTTGAGAGGGCTGGAAAGCACTATAAAGCAGTATATAAAGTGGTATATAAGTCTAAGTGCTATTGCTATTTAGTCAGTGTAGAGCCTGCAAAATTTTTTACAATGCTAGGAATCAATAACAGATTAAACCATGGGGATGCTTATGACAATCATATGCTCACGAAAGCCTAAGATTTTAAAGGCAGTATTTCCTTTAGAATCATCCATATTATAAGTAATTAGCCATATATTCTGTGGCATGTTAAACTATTGCTGTGGTGAGTTCCCATCAGTATGTATCATGGTATCTAATCCTAAGCAACATGGACAACATGGTCTGGCCTTTTTTCTGTCCCTGCAATCTTACTGATGATATTGTTCCACTCGTAGACCTATTTAGGAGTACCACTGGAATGGCTCAAGAATCAAGGAACATCTTGGTTTTGAGCTGGTGATGGTTTAATTCCACAAGTTGTTAGTTAAAGCTTGGGGACCAGTTAATTTTCATAATATTTAAATACTTCATCAACCCATTAGCTGATTTGCAAGTAGGAAGAGGTCAGCTACAGAATGACACAATTTCCCTGAAAAGAAGGGTGAATATATGCTGAAGTGACACTGAAACTAAAGCCCATGTCACACTGCACCAACGGATGCAAAGAGGATGTAAAACGGACAAAAAAGCTTGCCATCTGTTGGTTAACGCGATGTACTCACTGCCTCCGTTTTGCTTCCTCTCTATCCGTCCAGCATCCGTTTATTGATGTTTCATCCACTCAGAAAGTTTTGAGCTGCCCAAAACTTTTGCGCGGAAAATGTATCCAATGTATCCGTTCTGCATCCTCTAGGCATACGGGGGACATCCGTTCTGCATCCATTACGCATCTGCTATATCCGCTAGGCATCCGCTGTGCATCCGCACAACTAAAATACGTTCCAGTGGTAAACGGACGCAGGGAGGAAGCAGAACGGACGCGCAGCGTTAGTAGCATGGATGGAGAAAGGATGAAAGCGGATGCAGCTCATCCGCTCTGCATCCGCTCTGCATCCGCTCTGCATCCTCTACGCATCTGCTCTGCATCCTCTACGCATCCTCTACGCATCCTCTATGCATCCTCTATACATCCGCTCTGCCTCCTCTATACATCCGCTCTGCATCCTCCCCACGTCCGTTCCTTTCCGTGTTATCCGCTCTGCTTATGCAAATTTTTGCCCCTTTTGAGAGCGGATAACAACGGATGGAACATTTTGCTCGTCTGTTGTGTCCTTTTTGCATCCATTGGGCAGTGTGACATGGCCTTAACTTCCACCAAATTCCTATCTCCTAACTCTGAAGTCTAGTCTTCATCATAGCCAAGATTTATATAAAAATAACAAAAAATGTAGTTGATGTTACTATTGGCACATCATCTTTAAATTCTTTCTTGCAAATAATTGCTTTTTTTGTATGACTATAAATATTTTGCCATATTCTTTCTAATTTTGTTTGTGAACAATTCAAATGTAGATTACAAAGAAACTTCAGCATAAGGATGAGCAAGCAGCCTCAAAAAAATTGCATACCATGCAATCAGTTGAAAAATCTGCATTTTTCTTTTTCTTATACACTGAAGCTTGGAGAATGAAAGCAAATTTATTTTGATTAGGAACAAAAGACTGCGCTGGCTGTAGTGTTGGTATCTAGAGAGAGAAATTATTACATTTTGATTAAAATTTGGGCTGAATTCTTCACAAAATCTATTAACAGATTTATTGAGTTAAGTGGTAATTATTTGTGGCTATAAATCAGTTGAATCAAGATTTGAACTGAAAGTTCTGAATTTGGAATTGTAAATAATTAGTCTGATTTTGAAGTATGCTAAATCCTTAGCAAATTTGAATAAAGTTATCTCTGAACCCTTTATGTTATCATTGTTAAGTGTTAAATTTTTCACAAGAATTGTATTCCAGCAACCCCTTTCTTCTGTTGTAGTATTAGAGATTTCAACAGTTTTTCCATGTACCTTTATATTGCCAGTTAAGATAAATTCATTGTGACATAATTAAAAGGTAAAAAAGGCTAATCCAAGAAAAGGCTCGATATTAGGTCTCATTATAAAGAGGTCCCTTACTGTACAAAATTTTCACTATAATGATCTTTATCATATATTTCACAAGAAGAGTTCTCCACTCCTCTACTCGTAGCAGAATATCTTATGCCACCAGACTTGAAATTTTAGACCTAGACAACCTGGAACTACGCCACCTTCGGCCTGATCTAAGTATAGTACATAAAATTATCTATTGCAATGTCATACCAGTCAATGAATATTTCAGCTTCAACCACAACAATACAAGAGCACACAATAGATACAAACTCAAGGTAAACTGCAATAAACTTGAATGCAGGAAATACGACTTCAGCAACAAAGTGGTCAATGTCTGGAATACTCTACCTGACTGTGGTTTCTTCCCCAAACCTCAAAAACCTTAGACTGTCTATTATCGACCTCACCCCTTTCCTAAGAGGTCTATAGGGGGCATGCATAAGCGCACCAATGTGCCGACCATCCCTGTCCTATTGTTTCTTTTTTTTTCTTATTTGTATTCATAAACAAGTTTATAATTTTACCTGTTATCTAATAATCGCTTGACAAATAAATAAATAAAAATAAATATTTTTTTCCAGAAAACCAAAGGTGCTTTTTCAAAAGGCAACTGGACTTGGTATTTCCTTGAAGACATTTCACTTGTCATCCAAGAAGTTCTGTTCTAATTGAATGATGGAGGATGGAAAGATTTATATTCCTTGAAGTCATGTGGTCATTAGCACTTTTACTGAGAGTTGTTGAGACCACTTGGAAATTTACCTTTGCCCTCAGGGTCCCCTGAATAGTTGCAAATGAGTGTGGAACCTTCTTGGAACTGTTGAAAGAACTATATTGTAAACAAGAGAAAGATGATGTTGTATCTCCTCTGTTGAGTGAGAGCTGAATATTAATGTAGGCTTAGGAATTCCACACTCCCTTGCAAACTCAAAACAGACATTCTGGAAAGTTTATTGCAGTATACATTTCTATATGATGCAATCTTTGTCTACATAACAATGCACTGTTACAACATGATGGGTGATTTTTCTAGTCAAAAATTTAGTGTATCATCTAGAAAGTATCAAGTTGGAAAAAGTTTATGTAATATATATGATTATTACTTTATATAGTATATACTATACACACACACACACACACACACACACACACACACACACACACACACACACATATATATATATATATATATATATATATATATATATATATATATTTGTTTTCTGAGGTTTTCGAAACGTTGCCTAGATACTTCCAATTCTACGCGGGAGAAAATCCGAATAACCAAAG